>VZTH01017999.1:233-131892 GCA_013397815.1 Aleadryas rufinucha
AGGAGGAGGAGGAGCGGCTCAGGTGCAGGCAATCATCGCACGGGGGGAGCGGGGAAGCAGCGGCAGCCGCTCCAGCCGCACCGCGGTAACAGGACTCCCTGTCAAGTATTGGACATAGCGGCTGGTGAGGATGCGTGTAGGTGAGAAAGCTTCTCTATTGCTTTAGCAGGGAATTGGAGAAAGGAGTGATTTTATACGTGCTCTGTTGCTTATAGACAAAGGGAGCGAATAGGCGGAAATATTCGGGGATGTTATAAAATCTAAAAGGACTTTCTGTACAGCGTGGCGATGCACGACAGGAAATTAACTCCAAAAAGAAAGCTTTCTCTCAAAGTGCTGCGACAGAATTGAACATTTGGCTTTTCCAGTATTTGAAATTCCTCCTGAAGACACAGCAAGGACTATCAGAAACATCAGAGAGATCCTGGTACTTTTAAAGAGACTTAAAGCAAATGCCAGCTGAATGACCTTGGAGATCATTTTATGTGGATTCATTAATTTTCACTGCTAGTCTTCTAGTCTCAGGAACTCTAGGATTAATGATGGCTTTAACGTTTTAGGGGCCTTTGAAAAACCAAGATTGTATACATTTAATTACCTGCCTAATGATTCCTGAACTAATCAAGCATTTACTTAAAACTGAACAGAGAAGATGCTTTCTTTTAATGTTTTCTCTCTCCATAGCTGTGAATAAAATGAACAAGATAATGTCCTGCAAATAGAAGAACAATTTTTTAAAGCAACTATTTATTATGCAGATCATCTAGTAAATATAGAAACCCTAAACCCCTGAGAAGATGAAGCTGAGCAACAGAATAATGGAGTAGTAAACAATGGCAGCTTTTCTAGTCAAATCAGCATTTCATTAGCTTCCCAGCAGAATGCAGATGGAAGTTTCTGAGCTCGTTGTGTGGGGGTTTGTGAAATGATTCAGTTGTTGCTACAGAGGTGAGCAATATCATGGATATACCTGTGAACTGCTGGGTACTGATCCACAGCAGTAGATATGGCAGAGTTTCTAAAGATGATTACTTTAAATTGCCATTGCTGAAATTAAATTCAAGAGATTTATTTTGGGGACACTGAATTATGATTCTGGCATTCATAATTGTAATGGACTATAACTGTTTAAAGGAACTGTAAATATTGACATAAGTCTCCAAAATCTATTCTTAAATTATTTTCATTTTTAAATGAACAGACACGATCTTCCTCATTGTATGTGAGATGTATGTTTTCTTTCTTGGGAGCCAGAGGACAAATCTGCCTCATCCCCCACCTGTCTCCCCCTAAATAAAATTCGTTATTCATACCCAAATAGTGGTGAGTCTATTGGAATTAACCTTGACAAAAATGTTTTCCTTACCCTTGCAATGAATAGCATGGATAAGATGGAGAACCGTCTTCTGAACTGAACAAGAAAAGACAGCGTTAGAGGATGAACTTTTTCCTTTAGTCTCTGATCAGTCTGTGATTTAAACTAAGGTGTAAAGATTATCTCCAGTAACTGCTGGTCCAGGAAACCTGAACTGTACTGAGGTTCCTCCTTCCCTTCCTCTCCCTTTCCCCAGTATATTCCAAAGTAAACTACTTTCTCAGGAAAATAAGTCAGAGATTTCCCTCCCCTCCTTCCCTGGGAAATGAATGTGTCTCTTTTGTCAGTTTTTATTTCTGTTTGTTTTAGAAGTGCCTTGTGTTTGCTAAAGATGGGTCAAGAGCACTGGAGGAGCTGATCAGTGGCCTTTCTCTTTCTGGCTTTTGTTTTTCTTTTCTTTCTTTCTTTCTCTTTCTTTCATTCTTTCCTTAAAGCCAAGGTGTGCCAGAGGTGATGCACTGATGCTGAGGAGGCATCAACAGCTATGGGACTCTAATCCTCTCACATGTAAGCACTGGCAGTGTCTGCAAAGAGGGATCGTGAGACGCTGAAGCAGAGTTTAGCTGCTGTTCAGCAGGTCACCTGCTCACTAAGGCTCAGATTGCACAGTTCCCTAAGCACAAAACATGAACCAGTCCCGATGGATTGAATGGAGGACTCTGAATATGAGCAGTAGTGTTATGAACATATCTGAGCACCTCTCCTGCCCTCTTGGATTTGGTCACTACAATGCAGTTGACATCTGTATCCTTGAGACAGTCGTTATTGTCTTGCTAACATTTTTAATTATTGCGGGTAACTTAACTGTGATATTTGTTTTCCACTGTGCTCCACTCCTGCACCATTACACCACCAGCTATTTTATTCAGACCATGGCCTATGCTGATCTTTTTGTTGGAGTCAGCTGCTTGGTTCCTACTTTGTCCCTGCTCCACTACTCAACAGGTGTCCATGAGTCCTTGACTTGTCAAGTTTTTGGATACATCATCTCTGTGCTCAAAAGCGTATCTATGGCATGTCTTGCTTGCATCAGTGTGGATCGCTATCTCGCTATAACAAAGCCTCTCTCCTATAATCAACTGGTCACACCTTGTCGCTTGAGAATCTGCATCAGTCTGATCTGGATATACTCTTGTCTGATCTTCTTGCCTTCCTTTTTTGGTTGGGGAAAACCTGGTTACCATGGAGATATTTTTGAATGGTGTGCTACCTCCTGGCTAACTAATGCCTACTTTACTGGCTTTATCGTGTGCTTACTGTACGCTCCTGCTGCCTTTGTCATATGTTTCACCTATTTCCACATCTTTAAAATTTGCCGGCAGCACACCAAAGAGATAAGCGATCGGAGAGCTCGATTTCCTAACCACGAAGGGGATGCTGCTGGGGAGACTGGGCACAGCCCCGACCGCCGCTATGCCATGGTTCTGTTCCGGATAACCAGTGTGTTCTACGTGCTGTGGCTCCCTTATATCATTTACTTTCTGCTGGAAAGCTCGAGGGTGTTGGAAAACCCAGCGCTCTCCTTCCTAACAACGTGGCTTGCTATAAGCAATAGTTTCTGCAACTGTGTGATTTATAGCCTCTCCAACAGCGTGTTCAGGCTGGGACTACGGAGACTGTCAGAGACAATCTGTTCGTCTTGTATGTGTTCGAAAGACAGGGATGTACGGGACCCTAAGCCAAGGAAACGGGCTAATTCCTGCTCCATTTAAAGAAAACGGGCACATGTAATCAAATGCAGAGGTTTTATAGTATTTGTGGTATCTGGAAACTTGCCAGAGAGAAATGTTTACTTGAACAGCTTGCTGTGGTGGTAGAGTGAGTTTAAAAGGGATCCTGGAAAAGGCCAAGGCAGCTGTAAGAAGGGTCACTGAACTCTTGAGAAATTGTCGGGAGAACAATTCAACAGAGATGAGGAAGAAAGTCAGAAATAAAAATCTTCCAAAGGGCGTGAAGTAACTACCACATCAGGGGAGGTTCCTCGTAAAACAAATTAGTTAGTTACTATCTTACATTTTCCCCCTTGTAGACAAGTTGTCTTTGTGTCAGAATACACTGTAGCCTTCAGAAGTTTAATAGATTTAAGAGGAAGCAATCAACACCACAGTATGCAGCTATCCGTAAATTATATACTTGAGGACTGTCGTAGATACTGCAGGTAATAATCGGCTCTGTCTCTGCTCACATATTGTACAATTTTCAGTTGTACAAAAAATCTGCAATGCATAAACCCTACCCCGGGCACGACGCTTTGGGATAAACTGGCACGTTTTGGTACAACTTACTCAGAAGCTCTCCCTCTCGTTCCCCCTTTTTTTCCGTGCTGTGCCCCCCTATATTCCATTGCGTGCAGGTGGGTGAGTTTGAGGGCACCTGGGAGGTAAACTGAGTTCCAAATGATTCTTTCTGCAGGAAGCAATAGCCCTCCCTGGCTGGCTGGCTGGCTGCAGCTGCCCGTGTACAACGATTTCTTCAGTCGTTCCCTCTCTTGAGCCAGTTAGGTCAGCACACGGTATCGATGTAGTGTCCTTTGGGGTGTACCGAAGCTTTTCCTTACTGGTTCTGCAGCTGCCCCTAACGCAGATACGGTGATGGCACACAGTGTGTGCAGCACTGCCTAGGAAATGAAAACCAGCCGACCCCTTTCTCTGGGAAATCTCGAGAGCTTGCTGTTGTAGCTGTCAGTCTGTTGTGTGAACCTCACTTGCGCGTAGTACTTTTTTTAAGAGGCAACGTAAATTGTGGTCTGTGCCTAATGTTTTCATAGCACATGGAATAGGTTAATGCTTCGGGATTGAAAAATTCACACTTGCTATAAGAGAAATACTTCTGTGCAGATCTTTGTTAGGCAGATGTTCTCAGAGGAGGTGAACAAGGCAGTTTAGTGTTAAATACAGGCCAAGAGCTTCGGTGTGTCCTTTTGTACTGAACTGACTTTCAGGTCCACTGATGAAATCTTTTTGATTTTGCAAGGACACACGTTAGATTTGTGTAATAAATTGCCAGGGGTTCAGATGCATGCCAGTCAATACGATACTTAAATTATAACTTTGAACCAAATGTAATTTTCTTAGATGGTTATTGGCTTTTAAAAAAGGCCCAGTTATTGATTATTGGTGCCTTTTAACACTGCACTATTCCTTCTTTCACCAAAATGCGTATGTAAAGACTGTGCCTATTACTTTTTGTAATGAAAGCTGACCACGTGTGCACACTTGTGGTTTGACTCTAGAGCTCCCTTAATGCTGTACTCTTTGTTCTGTTGAGGTGGTTCTGAACCCCTGTACATTTTTTTTAAACCTGTAAGAAAGTTGAAACAATGGAATAAAGTAGTATTATATGAATCAAACTCAGCCTTGGCGTTAGTTCCCTGATGTTACGCTCTGTTCTCTGTGAAAGTCCTTTTGGGTTAGGACTCGAGTGAACAATTTCAAATCCAAATTTCAGAGCTGCTTACTTGATGTCTAAAATGTTCGTATTCTGGTTTCTGGCATTGCTCGTCTTCAAAGTAGATTCAAGTATGACTTGAAACGTTCCTGGAGCTGAGCTGAGCTGCTGCTGACACCCAGCTCTCACAGCTATTAGGGAAGAACGCACGGTATCTTTCGCACAGATCTCGTACTGCTCCATGTCTACGGGAATGTATTTGCTGCCTTCTTTTGACGAGTTGATGTTTATTTTGGGAGGCTCTTTTGGCTCGCTGCTGCTCTGTATGGTTGTGTAACCCCAACTCTTTCTACAAACACAACTTGGATTCATTTAGTTTTGTCATTATTTTGTCATTTTTTCCTGCTTAGTAGACCCTCGGAGGGCAAGACTTAGACAAGGAGCAATGAAATATCTTATTTCTCACAATTCACAGTGCTGGTTTCTTACCAGTCAAGTAATTTTGTAGCTGTGCTCCAGAGCTGGCCACTTAGAGCTTCTGATTTTCATTAGCATTTCTGGCAACAAGTTTCTATGGGGCCTTCTGAAATTCAAGGACAGTTCTAGTGAGTGCTTGAAGTCAAACTGGCATTTGTTGAGCCCAGGCTGCAGGCAGCAGATGTCTTGTGACTGTGGTACTGTAACTCCAGATGTGCAGGAACATCCAGGCAAACTCACTTGGGTCGGTTGTGCCTTAGCTGAACCCTGTGTGTGTGACCCCAGCACGTGCACTTGATGTACAGCAACTCCAAGCTTTATTGCCTGAAAATGGTAGGTCAGAGGTAGGGCTTGGCCTCAGGGGCTGCACTGCAGAGCTTGCTCACCCTGAAGGGCACAGGTAGCAATGTGTTCCTCGCTGCCATCATGTGCAGTGTGTGGATTTGTTGGGTGCAACTAGAGATTTCCTTTTTCCTCAGGCTGTTCTTGGAGGGAGAGCATATAGGAGAAATCCAGTACCCTGGAACCGACTTGTAGGTTCCAATGTTCTTCACCCCCTTTTCAAAGTTTTTTGGTTTGTTGAACATTGGCTTCATGTTGTTGGTGCAAGAACACTAATTTGCTTACCTAGACCCTGAATTTCAGCTGCTGTAAAGTCACACTTCAACCTATTCTCTATAAATCTCCTGGAATCTGTCAAATTAAACATCCTGAGTAGATTTAAGTATTGCTTTTCTTCTTTCTGTTTCCCATGTGACCGGATTTGACCTGATCAGTCACATGAATCTTTAAATTTAGTGTGTGTATTTCATTTTATGGAAGTGTTTTCTAAACTCATGATTTAAAATTTTGATTTGAGAGACATTTTGTTTCTGTTTACTAATGCTGTCTGAGGATTCCAGCTGGTGCTAAATTCTCTTCCAGAATTAGAAGGCTGGGCATTTTAATGGATTTAAAAAGTCACAGAAATTCAATCACCCAATCTGTCACTTTTGATTTTTATTCTGTCATTATATGAAGTCGTATATTCTTGTATGAAAACCTGATTAAACAATGATACTTCTAAAACTGGCTCCCACTTTCATGGGCCTGAAGATCTTTATGATTTATGGAACACCTGGAAAAGAGGAGACCAGACACTGACTAAAGAAGTTGATGCAGAAAAATCATTGTTGATAATACAGGCAATAGAAAGGAAACAGATGTAAAATACCAAACGAAAAAATGAAGCTGTATGTCTGATAGATAAGCAAAACAAATATATATATATATATAAAAAGAACTGGTTTATGCAGGTAGATCATGTTGTGCTGTTACATTTCTCTGGGATACTTATGCTTGCAGCACCCCAGGGGCAATGTCAAGGTCAATTGCCTTACCATTTTTGGAACCTCATGTCTGCAGCCCAAGGAAAAGTCCAAACAATTGTGTAATGGCAGCAAAAGAACTACCAGAAAAGTATTTTTTTCTTCACCAAATTCTATGTGCTTCCTTATTTTCTGGCTGAGTAAATTTCTTCTTAAAATACTGTTATTTAAAGGGAAAGAGACCTGTAGGGATAAAAAACACACTGCTGTCTTTTAAGGTTTACTTTCTGTCTTATAGTAAGATATTCTTTCCCTGTTTCTGCTTAAGAATCCATTTTGTAATTGTACTTGGTAAAGCATGAGGTACTGTGCAAGTTTTATTTTTGTGCAGTCTTTGTGCCTCCTCTGCTGAAAAGCTGGGAAAAGTTGCTTTGTTGAGCTGCCTTTCACAGGTAGTTTAGGAAGACCTTTTAAAAATAGTGGTTTCATTGGTTTTATGATTAATTTTCATTCATTGGTGTTTGACAGCGAAATGTCCTTGAATACACTTAGTTTTTACACTCAGCAAAAGTTGTAAAATGTCCTTTTATGGGTAAATTAACTTAGCAGTCGATATTAGAAATTGAGATGTAATGATGAGTTATTTCATTAGCTGTTTCATTTCAACGTGGAGCTCTTTTATCTTTCCACATTACAGTTGCAGCTGAACACGTAAATATACAGATCCTTTATTTTTTAAAGCTGGTGTTGGAATGCTGGGGATCTGTATCTGTGAGCCCGAGCTGCTGCTGTTCCCAGGGTGGGAATATCCCTTTAGCAGCTCTCCAGCACGCTGGGCAGCACCGTGGTGCTGGAGCTGAGTTTGCCAGAGAGCAGTGCCAGAGGTTCAGCAGGGCGGTGCTGCTGTGGGGGAGCAATGTCAGTGAAGGTGCCAGTGGCCTCCCCTGCCATCCACCAGGACCAGCTGATTTGCAGATCTTTCAGTTTTACTGTCCCTCTCACCAAAAGGAGAAGTTTTAAGCCTTTGGCTTCATCCCTGCCCCCTGTTCCCTCTGGCTGTATTTTTTTTATGGATACAATGGTGCATCTTTCTACTGAAGAACTCAATTTGATAGATTTTGTTGGGGTTTTTTCAGTGAAAAATTTCATGTATGTCATTTGAATGGCCAAACCAAACACTGCTTTGTTAACCAGGTGCCAGTTAATTTGTAGACCTTTCGAGAAATGGCAGCATCACTGAGGTCGTGTTCTCCTGTCATTTGCAGCATTGCCTGGAACATTGCTTAAAGACAGCACTTTCCAAAGATTACGTGTTTTTTGCTAAACCAAATATGGAGTTCAAGTAAAACCTGATTTTTTTCCAGATCTTTTTCTGTTTTTTTTCTATTTTACACAGACATATTTATTTTTTTTCTAAGTATGTACTGAATTGATGCAGAGATCTCAGCATTTTTAATTGTTAACCAAAGTCTATGCCATTATGGTTGATGGGATGAAAGCAATGTAGAAAGGTATTTAAGAGGAGCTTCCTGCACACAGATTTTTCTAGGCATTCTGTAAAGCAATTCTTCCTTTCCCCATCTAATATTAGGGCAATCTCCTGAGCTCCATGAGCTGCAAGTGCTAAAGGAATGGGACGTGAATGGAGAAGAAGCTGTTAATGGCTCCATGCCCCAGCACAGCCATGAGAAAACACTGAAAACCCCACACTTTCACATCCATAATTTCTTTGGGCTCCTCCTTTGTGCAAGCGCTGTGAAAGGTAGGATGAATATAAGGAAACCTTAGGGCTTTCAGCTGCACTGGCCGGTGGCTAGGAGCAGTAATTTCAGGCAGTAAAGTCTTTGGGACTTTATCCCAGTGTTATGCTGTCTGCTTAACCCTCTGGAGCAGACTGTGACAGCAGTGCTGCAGGGTTTTCGTTTTAACCATGATGTGGCTCCGTCTGGACAAAAAAAAGGGGACTGGGAGCAAAATGAAACTTTTCTAAGTGCAGTGATTACCAGAGAAAAGAGTTTCTTTTTTTTCCTATGCGATGTTCATCCCTGTCTCAAAGCTCACAGTCTGAAGTGTACAGCTGGCAGTGTTAGTAAAGGGGACAAACACCAAGGTTTTGAGAAGGGAAAGCTCAGAGATGTCAGTGTCATCCTGTGAGGGCACTTCTGCGTCTTGACAGCGTTGCTCGTTGTTTCTTTGTTTTCTTTGTCTTTTTTTTCATTCTTCTATATATTATTTAAATAAACACAAATTCTTCTTGTCATGGAAGAAGTCCATTTTATGAGATATTTAAATGAGGGATAGCGTATTGGTTTGGGCAGGTATAACAGTGGGTCCCAAGTTACTTGTGAAAACATGGACTACTTTGAATTTCATACACTTCAGGCAGGAACGTCTTCAAATACCTGTCCCAGGTGAAGGTTTCCTGTCTTGTATCATCTCTCCAGTGTTGTTTATGCATGTGCAGGTATTATGGGAAAGTTCTTGTGGGACAACTAAATTTAGAATTTTACAATTGATGTTTACAATTGGACAAATGATGTTTTCCATGATAAAGACAGTGGCTGAACCTCCTCTTATCTCGGTTGTTTGGGGTCATTGGCAGCTCTGCACAAACCCATTTTTGGGTACTGGTGGGTAGGGCTGAAGCACGTGCCTGTCCTCTGCTTAAACTCTTACTCATTAAGTTGACCCTCTACAGATGGGGTGAGAGACAGCTGAAGGCATTAATGCCTTAAACTGCCTCAGCAAGACTTTTGCAGAGCTGTGTTCATGAAGGTTTTTGATGGTAAGGAAATTCGTTGTAATTAAAGAAAGGGAGATTGTGGTAGCACAGATTCTTTCCCATGGGAATTTTTCTCTTCTTCTCCCTGTGTTCTATNCATTAAGTTGACCCTCTACAGATGGGGTGAGAGACAGCTGAAGGCATTAATGCCTTAAACTGCCTCAGCAAGACTTTTGCAGAGCTGTGTTCATGAAGGTTTTTGATGGTAAGGAAATTCGTTGTAATTAAAGAGAGATCTATATGCTGTGAGTAATGACTTGTTATTAGGTCAAGAACAGAGTAGTCTGGTTTTCATCTGTGCCCTCAACAGGCCAACAGGATCTTCGTATGAGAATTTTGTTACAGTCAGGTAGATTTTCAGGCACCGCAGTTTTTATAGGGAGTTTTAATGCAACCCTATGTACATGAGGATTGTAAATAGTCATGTAATGGCAAGGTTTCAGTGGCAGCTTTTTCTGCATTTCAAGGGCTTTGGGGAGCACTTTGTGGCTCAGGTTGGGTAAGTTCTAAGTGCGTGCTGAAATTGCCAAAGCCGAGACAGCAAACACAGGCTGCGAGTGCAAGACGTTTATCCAAAACGACTTTCCCTGTCATACTGGGTATCTGATATTGTCCAGGCAATTATCTCATGTTGGTTTATGAAGATGCCATGCAGAAAAGAAAGAAATCTAACACACATAAGCAGAACTATGTGCTGTCCTAATGAAATTATGTTGAAGATATTTGATTTTTCAACTCAGGACTCACATGTTTTCTGTGATCTCTTACTTTGGGAGCTCCTAACCAATTCATTCTTTTCCTTTTGTGGCTGTGCATTACTTGAGCTCTGGCTTTTGGGTTTTTGAAGTTCAATTTTAAATTTGAGTTTTCAATCCAATTTTGCTGTTTTGTAGCTGTGTTCTTCACTTGAGTTGTGCAAAAACATTTTGGAGTATTGGAAAGGTCGTGTCCTTGAAGGGAGCTGCATCCAGTCTGAAGAGTACTTAGGCTGCATTTCACTGTATCTGAAAGAAGTCTTGCTGTACCTTGTTTTCCAGATTTCAGGTGTCTTGGCAAGAGCCTCAGTGACAGATAACAAATTCTCTAACATCCTCTATTGGGCTGAAACTTTTGCCTCTGATTTTGTTTGTAAATGTTGCTAACTAAAGAAAATCTGTTATGGTGGTGAAACAGTATTTTGGATGGGGTTTTTGGAGATAATCTGACTGTTGTATTTCCTCTGGTTCTGATGGTGGAACAGGAAGGTTATTGCTTAAGTGCTGCTGGAAGTTCTGTCCACTTACCCCCCCCTTTTGTGGGGAAAAGAATGTCTGTGATGGTTGGTCATTGATACAATTGGACTTCAGTGATCATCTTATTTTATGAAATTCATTGCATTAGTAATGCCTGTAATTTGAAAATAAAAATCATAACGAAGTGCTCTTGTAATAATGGTATTGATTTTGTTTAAAAATAAATTATGCCAAGATGAAAATTCTTTACATTGGTATAAAGACATTTGAAATGTGGTGTATGTGAGGAATACCTGCTGATAATTTGTTTTGGGCATGATTTGGATTTCAAGGGACAGATGAAATTCAAGTGATGAAATATAAATATTAATTCTGAAGAAAAGCAGGTCTTGCTTTTCATACAATAATAATATTAATTTAATCTCTTTCCTGTCAGAGGATTTTGGATTTCTGTAAGTCACGTTATAGAGATGGTGGTTTACTGAGCCATGGTTTACCAAAAGTGTTGAGATACTAGTAATTATAAAAATAATTAAGAAGATTACTAGAAATCATCTCTACCATCACCACAATGTGCCTGGACCTTGAATCCCAGATGTAACTAGTCCATGGTAGCACAGCTGGAAGGCATTCCGAGGAATGGCAAAGGAACTCCTTTCCTCTAGGGGAGAGTTTAAGTGTCTTAGGATTTTCCAGCTTAGAAAAGAGGATTAAGGTACAGGGGAGTTTGAGAAATCTGTGGGATTGGGATTGTCCTGGGGGCCAACTGGGTATAATTACCCACTGTGAAAACAAGCTGTGTGTACGGTGAATTGAGGGGTACGCTGACCACACACTCTCTGGATGGTAAAAGCTGACATGGGTTAAAAGTTCAGGAGAGTTTAGGGAGGAACAGTGTGTTAAATGCTGTCATCACACTTCTGGCCCAAGAGTCCATGTGCTGCAGAGTACCCAAGGCTGGAAGACTGTGGTGGGGGAGACTGTGTGCCTGAGGATGTTTGTCCTGTTCTTATCCTCATCCTCAGGTCCTGGTTGCTGTCCCAGCCAGGGTTGATGCCAGGGGAGCTGTGGGCAGACCCACAGCGTCTGCTCTTACCTTCCTGCTCTCTTCCCTAGGTACATCCTTACTGCTTCTCATTTACTCACTCTGGATATTTCTCTTCACATTTGATCTGTCAGGAATAGAATGCCCAGTTCACTTCAGCTGCTTTTTCTGAATAAAATTGTGGGTGATAAATGAACGTCTGTGGCTGTGTGTCTTTGTATGCGTGCGTAAGGTGGCAGTGAGGGAAGTGTCAGGATGATCAATGTCTCCATCTTTTCTTGCTAGGGGAGCAAAATACCTTCTGGAAAAGCACCAGCAAAGCAGTTGTGAAGGGGACTGTATTGCTAGTTCTGAGATCAAGTATTTAGGGATATACTTTTACTTTAAAATAAATAAATTATAGTAGTTAAGAGCCAAGCTGTTTGATAGGCTTGATAGCAGATCTGCTTGATAGCAGAAAGGGCTTTTTAACCCTGTCTAAATACCAGGATTTTTTAGAAGCCAGAGGGATGCTGCAAAAGCAGGCTTGCTGACACTGCACATGGGTAAGTCGAGTACCCCAACCAATCTGCAGCTGGTTCAGCAGAAGTCCAACAAGTCCTCCACTTCATCATGCCACTGGAAACCTTGTTGTATCAAACTGGCAGGATAAAAGAAAGGGGACTGCCATGTTGTATCCAAGAGGGAATAAAAAACCCTTCATAAAACTTCTTTGCCCTGACAGCCTGTTGTGGCTGACAACACACAGTTTGCAGTTCCCAACAAGTAACTGGTGCTTTCTCAAGTATTTCTGAACTCCCTAAAGTTAATAATGAAGCAACAGCAAAGCTGAGGCAAGTACCTTAATGAGCTGTGATGAGGATCCAGTCCAACATCATTGTTCCACTCCTAACCAGCAGAATGTTACCTGTTTTCTGAAATAATGTGTTTTCTATTGAGAAATAAAACCAGAACTCAAACTAGATCTGTAAAGAGCTGTCACTGCTGTATTTATAGAATTGGAAACAGCTCTGCCTCTCAGCAAATCTCCAAAACAATATATCCTTTTAAGTTTTTTAGAGAGGAAGGCTGTTCCATCCTACTCCTTTCATTTTAAAACTGGATCACTTAACATAGGTTTGCCCCTGATAACATTTTCTTATTTGCTTTTAAAACCAGTACTGATAGTTATGTTCTGTGAATAAAATGTGATTTTTTTTTAAGGTGCATTCTTGGTCCATCCTTTGCTAGATTTGACTGCCTGAATCCTGAAGTGGATTCTCTGTGCTGAAATTCGTTTTCCTGTGTTGCAGCTCCTGTACCTTCAGGCTAGTTTGAATCGTCTTGCTCTTCTTCATGTTGTGGAAAATGTCAGGCAAAATTGCAGTTTGGGATGTCGGTGTTTAAGTTATTTTGATGACTGAGTTTGTCTTTTTCATTTTCTTAGAGCAGAATGTCTCATCATACTTGCAGAAGCCAGCAAGACCATGAGTATTTTTGGTTTTTTCTTATAAAGTAATTATTATTTGAAAAGAAAAGTGCTTGTACAGAAAATTCTGAAATTTCAGGTGGCTATTTGGATTACAGTGTAGGGTTTTTTTCTGTTACCATACTGGAAATATTGTTGTTACTGACAATTTAAAATACTGAAAAAGGAAGGTGTGGGCACTGGCAGGCATTTCTAATACGTCTCCTAACAATGTTTGCAGTCTAGAAATCATCAAATCTTGGCAATCTTTTTATCCAAAAGCATTTCTGCAGCTTTTAAGTTAGATTGAATGTTAGTGTTGTTAGTTGTGTACATTTTGGTCCAGCCCCTCCTTCCTGCTGCAAGAAAATTCCCATTCCCTCGGGGGAACCCTGGAACTTTAAGGAAGTTTGACTCGGTTTTGCACATTCAGCCCAACAGTGATGTGGCAAGCCCTAAACTCCTGATTTTTCAGCAGCTACACACAGGACTCACTGGATCTCCTTCCCAGCAGCCCAGAGTGGAGCAGGGGCATTGCCGATGAAACAAATGTGCATCTGTGTTTGTGTGCTCAGCTGGAGACAGCGTGTTAACATCTGCACCAAAAAATCCCATTTCTCAGCTCTGCTTAAAAATACTGCTAAAAAATCACAGACCATGAAAGAGGGAAGGGAGAGAGCACTTGGCTCTGGTTTGCTACATTGTGCTTCACATTTTGGGTCTGTTTTTGGAATAAGCCAGTTGACAGGCAGCGTTTGAAAACAGCATTATTTTTTCAGGCATGTAAAAATGCTACTTCTAGGAATATGGTGCTATGTTATTTCACATTAGTAAAAAAACCCTGTAAATATAGATTGTTGTGGTAAACACAGAACAGCTCAAATAATATCCTTGAGTTATACTTTTAAAAACTTTGTGTCTCTACTTTGTATCTCCAAAAAATTTGGCTGAGTTTTATTTTAATTTCTTTGTCGAGCCTTCCCTTTCCCCCTAATTGCATTGCTTTGATTTTTTTTAATTTAATGGGATATTGGCCATTTTTCCTTGAAGTGAAATATGACCATATGAATATAAAAGGCATTAAACCATTCCATGACTAGATGAAAGACTGAGATTTAGTCTTGATTCAGTCTTACTTTTGTTGCTGTCATCTGTTACTGTCCAGTTTGTCTGCTGGACTGTTTGAAAAATCAGAATTAGAGTTGGAATCTCAACTGCTATAGGGAGTGTGAGGGGGACTTTCTATGAAAAACCTTCTTTTCTATTTATATGAGACTGCAATCTTAAAAAAAGAAAAATGTTCTGTAAGTGTTTTATGGTGTGTAGAACTTTTGTTAGATATTTGCTCCTTGACTGCTGCTGCAAGAAGCCTTTTTTCATCCTGTGAGAACTCTGTGCATACCAGAGGGTTGTTGGCCACACTTCAGTGTATTATTCTTCTGCCTTGATGGTCCACAACAAAATAACCTCTCGCATTTAAGTTCAGGTTGTGGCTTTTGCTGTTCGAACTGGACAGAATGATTTATCTTGATTCAGTCTCTTCACTTCTTTTGCTTCTTTGCAGCAGCATCTCTGGCAGTGTTTGAGTTGACCTGCTTTCTTATTAATCAGTTTCTTTCAAAATTAGGGCAATATTAGCATACATTGAATCTATATTTAGGTTTCATTCTTCTTGGAGTTCGATGAATTCACAGTTAGATGTAGAATGGGAATTCAGTATTTTGTGCCATGGAATTGTATCCTGGTTTGCTAACTAGTCCAATCTTTTAGGCCTGGTTCGGAAGATTGGTAGCAAAATCATGGCTCTGAACCCTAATAAAAATACATATTCGTAATATTTATAATTATTTTAGTTGTAACATTTAGAAAAATGTAACTAACATTGAATGTAGACCCAGTTGTTTACTTCTCCTAACGTGAGTAGTTTTGATAAATCAGCATGATTGAAAACTTGCTTTCAACACTGATAGAAAGGGCACTTCTCTTCTTTTTTGTTTTGATTTGATCACTTGTTTTTAGAACAAGAAATATTGTTCAAATATATAGTGAAAGGCTGAAAAAATGGGCAATGTTCGATTCACACTCATTTCATTGTTAGTTAGGCGCTCACAGGAGGTAAATCTGTGTATAGGAAAAGGCACGAATCCATTCTGAGCTGGGGTGAAGGAGAATGTCCTTCCTCCTCACCCTGTCACATGCAGAGATCCCATCTGGGAGCGTGGAATGAACTCCACATTGGGATTGGAACTCATCCAGTCGGTGTTGCCGAAACCTTGAGGCAAACAGAACAAAGCACAACCGGAGTCATCCTGTCCCCAGCACTGACCCCTTCAATGACAGCTGGTTTGTAATGAGAGTGATACTGCAAAGCATTAATTCCCTTCAGTCAGTGTGGGAAGCTGTGGAAAGGTGTCAGTTTGAAGAGTGATCAGAATATTTTGCCTAAAACCTTTGCCTTGTTTGTGAGGGTGTTTCTTTGTATTGTTATCAAATGTTATCTGTGAATCAGATATTGGCTTCTGGAGGAATTGTTTTTACACTTCTGATTAGTTAATTTATTTCTCTCAGTAGGGCAGAGCGTGAAAGAAAAGAGAAACAACATAGTTATATTCACCTATACTGGGTTTGATTTCTATAATTTTCTTCTTTTTTTCCTTTGAAAATAATTTATTTAGACTTGTGAAGGGGAAGATTACTTAGAAAAGCTTGTTGCTTTTTTAATTCCTAAATTTTTATTAGTTACTAAATTCTATTACTAAGAATGACTCAGGAAAAAAAAAGATTGTTTTTTTTGGTGGTTTCAGACAGCCACTTTTTCTCCTGGTTGCCCATCATTTGTATCTTGAAGAAAATACCTGATGATCCAGGTTCAATCTGTTCTGGCACCTTCTCAGTTCTAAGCTTATGTTCTCTTTGTGTTGTTTAAACTTCAGCTAATATTTTTTCATATATCAGGTATAAATTCTCTATCCTGTGACAGATCTAAGATAAATCCACCTTCCCCCCCAGCCTCCCCATTTATTAAAATATGACCAGTAGCCGATCCAGATGGGTTCTGACTAATTTTGCACTTCTTGATGCTCCTTGTTTGCCTCTCAGAGGTTCCCTGTTCCTGGCATATCAGTAACCTCACCGCTCCTCTTCCAAACCTCAGCACTGTAAGGTAGATACCCACAGGGAAAGATCTTTAAAGGTCATTCTCAAATGGCTGTTAAAGTGGCAATAAATAATCAAGAACAGCTAGGACTTTTGGAGACAAAACTTGCGTGTCATGGTTTTTGGAGCTTTGGATATTGTGATCTTTTTTGAGGTGTAGCAGAGATAGAACAGTACTTGGATACCTGGGGATTGAAAGGAAAATTCCCAAACACTCACTTGAAGCTCCTAAATAGACCTGGCCTGATTTTTCAGGATTGCTGAGCAACCCAGAATGTCATACAGGTAACTCAACAACTGTGGATTTCTTACTAAAACAAGTAAATAATCTTCACAGATAGTCTATAAACTTACTGGCATCTGAAATTTGATTATGTTCTTCTAACTTGTACATTACATGAGGATCATTTTTTTAGCCAAGATAGGGATTACAATTATTTAACCTAAATCTCCTTTCTGATTGTTGTGTTGTCTCCCTGGAACCGATGGTTACACTACTGACAGAAATACTGTTACCAGTTAAATTTAATGGGTTGTTTTCACTCCTCCTATTTTTCATTCATTTATATACATTTTTAAAATTCTGTTTATTTTGTCATTCTTCTCTTTTTCTGAGTCTCCCTTTTCCATGTAGTTGCAGCCAGGTTTTTTCAGGCTTTTTCAGCAAGCAGTGCTCCATGTTCTCCTGAGAGCATTGTGGGTGGAAGCAGAATGAGTGGCAGAGAGGAAGAGCTGTTGTAAGAGGGGACTGGAACTAATGGAAGTTTCAAAGGTGTGTTTAGGTGGTTCCTCCTAATAACAAGGTGTCAAATAGCACATTTCCTACTACTGCTTTTTAGTTTAAATTGGGAACTGCAAGTCTTCAGGGCACGAACAATGAATATAAAGCAGTTGCAAATCAAGAAGGATGAATAGTTTTTTATCAACAAAAACTATTTCCGAGACTCAGAGTTCTGCTTCAAAAGAGAGATTTTAACTGGATAAAAAACAAGGGTGAAAGGTTGAACAGTGTGGGGCTACATGAAATCAAGTGAAACAAATGCTGGAGCCTGTGTTGGCCATTGCTTGCACAGTGGTGGCACCCACTGCATCCTCATGGACAGCTTGGTCTTGCTGGGCTCTGTTTCCACTGAAGTTAATTTTTAAGTTGGCTGTGCTCCTAAACTCAGCAGTCCCACTTTGCCCCATGTCCAGGATGGCCGATAGGGTGGGTGACTTAGGCTGCTCTTCATCTGTTAGATACGAGATTGGTATAAGAAATAAAATAGGAGGGAACAAGTGGGTGGGAATAAATCACAATTCTGCTCTGTTGGAACAGACAGCAATTTTTTCTCCTATCTCTTTCCAGCATCCAGTAGAGATTTTTTTTTAACTTCTTGTTAATGTCAAGAAGCAGACAACATCCATTCTTTCACTATGTTTTTTTCTAATTCCACCGTTTATGTAACAAAACAATTCTGTTAGAAATGAGAGTTTTCTTAGAAGCTGGTACTGTTTGTATGTGCTATCTTGATGTGAGCAATAATAGCTGTGAAACAGGGTTAGAAAAGCATCAGCTGAAACATTGGTTGGGAACACCTTGTTTGCTCAGTCCCTGGGAATTCTTGGTGTGAGGAAAGGCTGCACCAGAGTGATCAGCAGCACCCCTTGTCTAAGGAATGAACCAATGTCTTTAGTGGGCCAGGTATGTAACTTTATTGAGATGAATGATGCATTTTAAAAAAATGAAGTTTTAGAACTCCATTTCTTCATATTGTCTGCACCAATCACAGAATTCCAAGCTTTTATGGGACTGTGTGAAGAAGGGCTTTGCTAGAATTGGTACTATTACTTTCCTAGCTTGTAGGGAGCAGGGCAAGAGGACATAGGCTCATGCTGAGCCAGGAGAGGTTCAGATTGGATATCAGAAGGAATTTCTTCATGGGAAGGATTGTCGGGCATTGGAAGGGGCTGCCCAGGGAGGTGGTGGAGTCCCCATCCTTGGAGCTGTTTAAGGAACGACTGGACGTGGCATCCAGTGCTCTGGGCTGGGTGGCGAGTGGGGATGGTTCCTAGGTTGGACTCGATGATCTTGGAGGTCTTTTCCAACCTAATTGATTCTGTAATTCTGTGAAACAGGAAGCTTAGCCAAGGCTTCCTCAGGAAAGCTGTCAGTGCATTTCTCAGGATAACCAGACAGGCTGGTTTCCGGAGTTTGGAAATTTTCCTCCTTAGAGCGTGAGGAAAACTTCTGCTTCTGATGAGGCTGCATTTCCTACAGATCAACCCTGAAAATACCTTGCAACAAAAACCTGTAAGAAAACCCTTACACTGACATCAGTGGCAAGTTTGTCCCCATAAAAATAATTTGAAGAATCGGAAGAGTGGTGTGAATACTCTGTCCTGGAGAGTCAGCATGCTTCGGAATGGGCCTCTGTAAATGTTGTGTAAAGCAGGGAAGCGTTCAGCAACTCCTTTTGTTACAGCCAGTGCTCTAAAATCTGATGGATGCAGCAGCCTTTGGCAGAGGTGGCTGTATGCTCTGTCTGAGCCCAGTGTCGTTCTGTAACCGTTATAAAAGAAATACTGTACAGTGAAAAAGGAACTTTTTGATACCAACTGAACCACACTTGCCAGGCTTCCAGTTACAGTTAGTTATTCATGTTGGTGGCATTTCTAGGTGGGTAAGAGGATATGAATAACATCCAAGCTATATGGGCAGAGCAGTAAAATTCTAGTAAGAGTCCAGGTTGTTAGTGTAGGAAATACTGGTTCACCACCACATACAGCTTTCTAAAGCCTTAGTGAAACAGCAGAATAATTCTAATATTGACATGGATGGGACTATGGAGGCTTAAATCAGTGGTTTACAGGATTGTTGTAGCATTGCTTATGGGAAGGTAATAGGAGCGATAAATTGTGTTGGTGGTGTATTTATGGAGAACGTGGATGGGGATGAGCTCCTAACTGGAAATAAATGTAAGACTTTGAAGTCCTGTTTGTAGTGTAAGTCATGATGCGCTGTTCAAAACAGGGAGCTGAGAAAAGACATTATTCCTGTGAATAGATCTGTCCTGATTGCTGTGGTGACGTTCCCCCGGTGCCTCGTGCTGCACATGATGCTGATTATTGTTGATTATTGTGTGCCTTTTACTGTCTTCTATCTAGGTGTACAAGCAAAGGTCTCAGTCGTCCTGTCCTCCCCAAAAGAACAACTAAATACTTGAAGTTATCAAGGAAAGAGCAGAATTAATTTGTTCTAATAATGGCTGGAACACAGCTGACCCCAGAAGTAAAAAAAATGATGGTACAAACGTATGGACAGGGGTGTAACTGTGGTTCCCTTTCTGAAAGGAATTGTGCTGTACATTATTATGTGAGAACTAACTTCAGTCTTAGTAAAATAAGAAAAGGGAACGACATAGAAGAAATCGATGTGATGTGGGAGCAACTTGCCCAGAGTTACCTAAATATCAGACAGAAGTGTGTGCACAACAAGGCAGAAGAAAGTTTTGGCCAAAATTTAAAACAAGACTGTTTTTTGTCATGGATCTTAACCTCCCAAGCTACTTCTACTCAAGCCCTCAGGACCACCCCCCCGCCAAAAATAAAAAAACCCTACCCCTTTAAATGTAGTGTTCCAGCCTTTGAGAAATACACGCGTGGGTTTTGGTAAGTAACTTGCTAGTTATTCACAGGTACAGCAAGTACTGCCTTTGCAATCAGTGCTGGGCAGGACAGATTTGTAGAGGCAAGGATTTAGTGAAAACACAAATTTTGAAGTAATTTGTTTTCTTTTTCTGACCTACTGGTCCTAAACAGTTTTTTAACAACTTTAAGATGGGCAACAATTAAAAATGCCAAGTGCCTTTTCTGTATGTGTCGGTGAAAATCCCCTCCTGCTGCCCCTGGCCTGGGGTATTGGAAGGAGATGTGAACTGAGAAGAAGCTGGAGTAGGTGGGAAAGATTCATTTCCATAAGAAATGAGGCTAAAAATCCATTTTAATGCATCGCTAATAGTGATGTATTGGTGAGAGCAAGTTTAATGAAAAGCTGTCTTAGGCAGTTAGAGGATAACATTGTTCTGTAATTGGGCACTGAAAGCAGCCTTGGGATTTTTCGCTGCAAATAAGGGGAGAACTGAAAAGATAAAGGAGAGGCGCCAGAGTGGTGGTGAAGCTTTTTCAAACAGATTTGAAACAGAAACAATACCCATGAACACTTTTAATTACAAGATGGTGTGTGAGTGGTGTCAGTGCTAACATTTAGTCACTGCTATTAAAGTTACCGAAACAGAGCGTGTTTTCAGGGGGAAGGCAGAGTTTCATAAAACCTGCTCAGCTGATTCAACAACAAAACACTTGGGAGAATAAAGAGAAGGGATAATAAGTATAGTGCTTTTATCTGAAGCACTGTGTGAGGATTCCTCTGGACATTGCTGTCCTTAGCTGCTGATGCAACTGTTTACAGTCTGCAGAACAGAACTTCAAATTACGTGGGACTGAAAGCAGCAGAGAAGGCACAGGCATAACCAGAATAGTGTGGTAGTTCCTCGTGTCGCCAAGTCCTGTTCTGGTTGTTCTGGAAGGGAATAACTGATGGGCCACAGGTCTGAAGGAGCTTTGATCCTGCCTCCTGTGTCACACTTGTTGTGTGTTTGTCCCTTTGCCCAAGGAGGCAGACGTTGGAGCCTCTGAGCTGTGCTGGGCATTACTGCAGGAGCACGGGTGTGATGTGGATGATGATGGCTGGAGATGGTTGTGCTTCACCTGAAATGATTGTTCAGTTTGGCCAGTAAAATAGAAGGAAAATATTGAAGAGTAGGCTCCAGTTGGGATGCTCTCAGGCTACTGCTGAGGAGCCAGAGGGAAATAGAGGCTGTTTGCTTGCTGAAACCAAGGAGATTCCTTTCAACAGAGAGTTAATTTCCTTTAGGAGGGGCAGGAAAACAAAATCTATCAACTTTAGTTTGCCTCACTTAATTTTATGACTTTACGTTAGATATTATTTAAAGTAACCTCAGTTTTTCTCAGAAACTGCTTCGTAATTTACACCATGAGAGTGTCAGTAGACTTTCAAATGTCTCATCTTCATTTCTTGTTACAAACCATGTACACTGCTGGTGTACTGCATAGCAGCAATGCTTCTCTGCCTCTGTCATCTCCAACAGAGTAGGTGCTCGTAGGCAGAAACCAATTAGAGAAAATTACTTCTTCTGAATGCCACTGTCTAAAAGAAAATAACCTTTATTCCTGTGAACATTGGTCATATTTAATGCACGTGCTACTGCCAAGAGATTTAAGCACAGTTAAGTGGAAATGACACCTGTCTGCTTTAAGAAAGGTTTTTGGCATAAAATGTTCCAAGTCCAGTGACACTGTATAATGTTCTGTATGCTAAATGGAAATGTAGTGTAGTCATTTGTCTTAATTATAGTCAGTCATTTTCTCCTTACAAGGCAAATGTTAATATGGTTTTCCTTTTAATTTTTATACTGTTCAGATTCCTTTAATATCTAACATATTACATACATATACATACACAATTTAAATCAAATGTTCCAACTGTTGCACAGATTTTAATAGTTATTATCATATTCCCCATTTATGTTAAGAACCTTTGTATTACTACGTTCTGATCTTGCTCTCTAATACATGGATCTCTCCATCGTTCTGATTCCCCGTCGTGACAAAAGGCTTGGAAGATATTACATGATCATGTGGAAAACCAGTATTTTTCTCTTAGCAAAGCAATTGTGGTTTGTGTTAAAATCAAGAACTGAAAGTAAAAACCAAGAGCAGTAATGATTTAAGGCACTGCTCAGCTTGACAGGTGGGAGAATAATGACGGTAAAATGAGGATGTGTGAGTCAGAGCTCAGGCGGAGTTGTGCTGCTCGCATGAAGCTGGGTAAAATGAGGCAGCAACCTCATTGCCACTGGTGTTAGTAATGGAAATAATATGGGCTCTGGGTAGTATTTACTGGTGTGGGAGCTCTTTTATTAGTGAGATTGAGGATTTGCAGTCAAAAGGAGGAGTTTTCGATGAGGCTGCTCAGTAGGACAAGAAATACCCCGCACAGGGCAAGCAAGGAGGTTTGGGGTAAGGTACTCCCTCAAACTGAATGTTTTTCAGTAGTTGCACAGAAACAGGCAAATGGTGTCATCACAGTACATATCTGTAAAACAAATTGCTTGTTTGGTTACTCTTTGATGGAAGGAAGATTTTGAATTGTTGTGGAAGTATATGCAAAAAGAAGTCTCTAAATAATGCTGAACGCAATCGAGTTGAGTAGTTTTCTGTTGTGAAAAATTTCAGGTATTTTTTCAGTTTTCTAAACAAGGCCCATATTTTGGTGGTCACTAAACTACTCAGTTCCAGTACCCAACATGGGCTGTAGTGTTGCTGTTCAAACTGAGGTGTTTATGTTCAATCATTTGTTCTATTTTATATGAAAGATAAATTAAATTACATCTGTACGAGCCATAGCAGACTCAGCTGGTTGGGTATATATGTTGTGGCTCCCAGAGTGTACAGCTGCTAATAAAAGTAATTAATTTGTTTTCTGCAACTTCCTTACCAGCCCAGGCTCTTGCCTTACTCCTGTTCCTTTATTTGGGGTTTAGATGTTCTTGTATGCGCGTTTGCTAAGAGGAATTGTTGGTAGGAATTCTGGAAGGAGAAGGTCTCAGGTGAGAGTTTCTCTTAAAACTCACCTTGGTTTTGTTTCTCTTCTAAAAATACCTTTCTCCTCCTTTGCACTGTTGTGAAAAATTGAATTCAGTCCATTTGCCTGCCCCATCTCGAGTGTGAAAGTGGGAAAGGTCTGTCTTGGCTGGATTTAGCAGTGCTAATTCCATGTCCACAATCCTTGGGACAGTGCTATTTTCTGCTTCTGCTATTAGATATTTAGAAAGAAATTGTTTGGGATTTTTTTTTATTTGCAGGACTTAGAAGCATTCTCCCTGCTGAAAAATATTGGAGGAGATAAAAGATAAATTTATTTATATGCCCATTTCTTTAGGTACAAACTGACTCTCTGAGCATGTTCTTTTGCTACATTTACATGCCAAACCAATTCTGGATATCACTGTATTATTAAAAACCAGAGGACTTGGAATCTACAAGGTATGAGCATTTATTAAGGCCTTGATGAAATTTATATTTGGGGAGTTAAAAATTAATAGTTACTGGATTTTGTTAAACACATCTGTGTAGGATAATCAGGATTAAACACTGAGTGATGGAGAACCTTGCTCATATCAACAGAGATGCTGTTCTTTGGGAGAAATTATCAACCACTAGTTTTGTCTCTTTAATTGCAACAGTTCCTAAATAATCTCTGAAAAATTGCGGAGCTTTGTCTACAGCTTTCAGTAAACCCTTTCATTTCACAAAATCCATTCTTAACTAAAAAGCAGAGCAGAAATATAAACAGATTATCTGCTGTCTGCACATTATTTGTGTCTGTGGTCTCTGTTAATGTCAAAGAGATGTATGTTGTGCTGTTAGCAGGCTGACATGGATTACTTTCCAACGCATTCCCTTTCTCCTGATTCCCATCTCCTGGGCCTGAGCACTGACAGAATTACTGCTCTTTCTCCTTGAAGAAAAGGAACCTGCAAGCTCCTTCTTTCACAGCCTTGTGTTTTGGCCCCACGATGTTATTTTCATGCACTTCAATTTGATTTAAAATGCAATTTTTACTTTCTTTTTTTTTCATTTTGTATTTCACTTCTTTCTCTTTATAAAATGTTACTTGTGTGTTTGATGCATATAATTTCTTTAAGACTTTCTGGGTTGGACTTGGAGATAGTGATTTATCTAAATTTAGAGTTGAAATACAGCATATTGTACATACTATTGTCTTTTAATTGTAGGGAGTGCTGAGCAATTTTTAGTCCTTACAAAATTTAGTTCTTATTCTTCAAATGTGACCAATTATCCAGTACAATTCATTGTGGGTGTGGGTTGGTGTGGATGTGGCACAGCAAGCGGTGACATGCAATATCCTTTTTGAGGGGCGTGTATTGTGCTTCTAAAATACCTGCTGACAATAGCTGCCAAAATTAGGCAGAAAATGGAGAGTAAAGAAGATATTTGAAGCAACAACTTAAAGCCTTGCCATGGATTTGTACATGAGCATCAGCTAAAATCTGATCGTGGTGGACACCGTCATGCCTATTCTCTTTCCCCATTTTTAAGATTCTTTCTGCCCTTGGTTTTTATTTCATATCACGAGGGCAGTCTGGCAATATTAGAAAGATGTCATTCACTCAGAGCTTTGGGGCATCCCCCAAGGCAGCGCAGATGGATGCAGGCATCACACTTCACTGTGGGGAAAATGCAGCTTCCCCTTGCTTCTGGTTACAAGTTTCAGCGTGGTTCACTGTTGTTTCTATCTCCCATAAAAGCAAGTTGTAGGTTTCCATCTGGAGGTGAGTAGGAATGTCTGAAGCCAGCATGGCTGAGGAATGGCAGAGCTCTGGCTCCTCTCTAGTGCCTCCCCGACAGTTTTTTCTTGCCCTTTGCAACTGCAAGTCAGGTTCTGTTTTTCAGTATGGAATTAAAAGTAGAGTTCTTTAAATATTGTGTTAGATACTAAAAGCTGCACAGAAAAAATGAGGAAAAAATGTAATTGTACCTAGTAGTGAACTCCTAAGAGCTGCTCAGGACTACATATCGTGAGTCTTTAATTACAGAAGTTTAAAGATTGGTACTTGTGATTTTCCAGATGATTGAAGGCATTCAGAGCTTTTCAAGTCCGTGCCACTTCTCAGCTCCCCTCCCACCTCTATTTGTTCATTCTCCTTTGGTCGCCTCAGTGTGTGAGTCAGGGAAAGATGAAAAGAAACAATTATCAAAGCAGAAGAACATAGAATGAACGAATTAGGTATTTTAAAAAAATATTGTCAAGATTTGAGCTATACTTAGCATGCCTTTAGTTTTCCAGAACAATGAAGGGTTGCATTATATTTTGAGTTAGCACATATGTGCAAGTTACACAATGCTAAGAATATTCCTAAAAAGCATTTATTGCTCCAGCTCAAAATGTGTAAAAGAGAGAAGCCTTTCAAATCAAACAGCATGAATTTTTTATGGTTTGGGATCTTTGCTCCTTCTTTCTATTCTTCACCTTTTAAACTTGTGTTAATAGACTGTCTACCAAGATTTGGATTTATTACAAATAGTTTTTCATGGTAATAGACTGATTTTTTTCTCCCTCCTTTGTCCATCTTTTGACCCCCCCCTTGTGATGACAGTCTGCTTTCTTTGAATGTTTGAGAAAAGCTTAGAGAGAGACGCCTTGGAACACTCACTGGGGAGGATATGGAAGAATTGGATTAAATTTTCCCCTTGGTTTAAGAAGGATTTAAATAGATGCTTCTCATGTCTGAAGGTCCCAGCTTTGAGGCAGACAGCAGATGTGAAATGGATGTGCTCTGCCTCTCTTGGTGTGCTCAGCCATCAGGCATTAACAGGGTGGTTTGGCCAGAAAAAAGCCCATCCCAACGTGACTCCAAATCCTTATCAGGACCTTGCCCAGAAAAGGAAGTTTCTGGAAAACCTTTTTTCAGTAGTTCCAACTCATAGTGCTGCTTATGCGTGCTAGTCAGTGACAGTTCACTCATTTTTTCCCTGTATCCCTAATTTTGGAAGTGTTTGATGTAAACACTCTGTTGGTTCTTGCTGGGCTGTGTCTCTGTACATTGTTAGCGGGCAACTTTTCCTTTCTTTCCAGTGGGTTGCTCTCCTGCCTTTTCTCAGTATCCAGGTGTACAGTTTCCCTATCCATGGAATAGAATCCCAGAATCATTTAGACTGGAAAAGACCTCCAAGATCATCAAGTCCAGCCTGTGACCAACCCCCACCTTGTCACCCAGCCCAGAGCACTGAGTGCCACGTCCAGTGGTTCCCTGAAGGGCTCCAGGGATGGGGGCTCCAAACCTCTCTGGGCAGCCCCTGCCAAGGCCTCACCACCCTTTCTGTGAAGAAATTCTTCCTGATGTCCAACCTGAACCTCCCTTGGCTGGGTTAAGGCCATTTCCCCTTGTCCTGTCACTTGTTCCCTGGGGGCAGAGCCTGACCCCCTCCTGGCCACGGCCTCCTGTCAGGGAAGTGTGGAGAGCAATGGCCCCACTGAGCCTCTTTTTCTTCAGGTTAAACATCCCCAGCTCCCTCAGGTGTTATTCATAGGGCTTTTTTGGAGGGGGGGTTGTGGTGTTTTTCTTTTAAATTTCTCTCAACAGTTCAGTGTTGAGGATGGTTTCAGTGCTGGACACCTTTTATCCAAGGCCTCCAGAAAGGCTCATCTGCCTAACTCAGAATATAGATTTATCTAAGGTAAAGAAGCTTGCTTTCAAAACTGATGATAAGTAAAACTGAAAGTTTTTAATAGCAATCATTATGATCTAATAAAAGAATTTAATAACCTTCCATTGCTTTTGGGCAAGTATTACCATTTTAGTGGCAGATACTGACTCTGAAAGTGATGATAAAAAAAGAAAAAGTGTTTTCCTTGTTCATTTTCTCAAGGGATATATATAAAATTATACTGAATAAGTAATAATAAATGACACCATGTCAATTTGTATTTGCACTATTTCAAATTGTATTTCCACCACATAAGAGCAAATCTTTTAATGACCACTCATCTCTGCTGCTGAAGTGCTGAATCATTTCAGTGTATCCTTTGGTTTTCTTTTGTAATTTGTGGCTGTTCAACTGACAAGTTTAACCTCAGGTTGTGTCTGGAAGTTGCTGTTTTCAAATTGATTGGTGTGTAAATACCTTATGGTACTTTCTAGACAAATATATTGAGGTTTATTTAGGATAGACCTGTGTAAGTAGAGAAGAATAAAATCTATGTTAAGTTAATGTGATTACAGAATCAGTGCTAGCTAAAAATAGCTTGTCTCAGTTGGCATTTGATAAAGGTAATTAAAGCATGAAGAATAATGATAAAACCCTTTTGTTCTGCTACTCTCCTGTAGTGCTTCAGGCTTAGTATTTTACAAGTAAAACACTGCTTTCTGGGCTGGAAACCTCACTGTGATGGAAACTTCCTGTCTGAGGCAGAAATGGAAATAGGGAAGGGAAGGGAAGGGAAGGGAAGGGAAGGGAAGGGAAGGGAAGGGAAGATCTTCCCCATGTGTACAAAAACCTGGTGACAGGGGCTGGTAAGGAAGAGAAGCAAACGCAGTTATCAGTGACAGGACAAAAGGCAGTGCTCACAGACTGAAATACAGAATATTCTGGTTAATGCTCAGAAAAAAACTTGTTACTGTGAGAGTTGTGAAGTAAGGGAACAGGCAGCTGGATCTCCATCCCTGGAGATACTCAAGCCCTGACTGGATGTGGTCCTGAGCAGCCCTGCNGGTAAGGAAGTGAAGCAAACGCAGTTATCCAGTGACAGGACAAAAGGCAGTGGTCACAGACTGAAATACAGAATATTCTGGTTAATGCTCAGAAAAAAACTTGTTACTGTGAGAGTTGTGAAGTAAGGGAACAGGCAGCTGGATCTCCATCCCTGGAGATACTCAAGCCCTGACTGGATGTGGTCCTGAGCAGCCCTGCTGTGAGCAGAACTTGGACTGGCTAATCTTCAGAGGTCCATTCCAACCTCAGCACCTCTGTGATTCTGTTTTAGTCAAAGAACTCTAAAATTGCAGACGAATTTGGCTGTTCATTTCTGTACTGATAAGAGGTTTTTTTAAGCTGGTTGATTATGCCTCCAGGTTTCCATGACTTACTATTTATCTGTGCTTAGAAAAAACTCATCTGTGCTTGTTTTGCTTATTCAGGCAGGTGAATTTATCTTTTCAGGGATGAGATGAAAGTTAAATAAAGGATTCGTTTTATTCAGTTTGGCAGTCTGAACATATAATTGAAACAAAATCGTTAATAGAGTCACTTATGAGAAACTACAATTCTTCTGGCTGCCTAGAAAAGAGTCATGTTCCTATTTCACTGGCTCCACTGCTGAGGCGAATTCCCATGTGAAGCAAAAGTGGATATTTAAAGTGCCAAGAGTGTGCAAGTTAACAGTACGTGGGTTAGAGTACATTAGAGATTGTCAGAAAGATTACCTTGTAAAAGGTACACGTGAATATCTGCTATCTCCTCCTACTGACTTGCTCTGTAGGTACTAAAGTGGCTTCTACTCACTGGGTACCTCACTACTCACAGTCTTTCTGTGCTGGCAGACGAGGTATGTGCTCACGCAAAGGAAGTGGGAAAACTTTGGAAGACCGTGGCTGCCATCAGGGGAAAAGATACTGATCCCCACCTGTCATCCTTCTGAAGCAGTGCCTTTGGGGAGGCCCTGGCACAGGTTGCCCAGAGAAGCTGTGGCTGCTGCATCCCTGGAAGGGTTCAAGGCCAGGCTGGACGGCCCTTGGAGCAAGCTGAGATATAGTGGAAGGTGTCCCTGCCCATGGTAGGGGGTTGGATCAAGATGATCTTCAAGGTCCCTTCCAACCCAAACCATTCTGTGGTTCTGTGAACTAGGGAGCTGAGCTGGAGCATGTTGTCAGCCCACACAGCAAGTGACTTCCATTAGTTAGTCAAGTTGACAGCGTGATTCCCAAGTGGAATCTTCATTTACCAATTTCTTCTCTTCTCCAAGTGTTCTTGAAGAACTCAGTCTTTATAACAGAGGTCCTAAATAGATGCAGAGACAGGACAAGCTTCTTTGCCTGCCTGTAGGGTTCATCCGGGAGGCACAGCCAAAGATGGGGAAGGGGTGTCTAGAGGACCTGCAGTTGGGCCTTTCCCTGGGAGCAGGACTGTTTGCTGTCACTAAATCAAGGCAGCCAGAAAAGCCTGACAGACCTCTCGGGGGGTTCCGAATCTGCTCTGGATAATGTGTGCTGGTGCACTGCCTTCCCAGTGTTCCATCACTGCACAGCACGACTGCTCACGTGTGGAGGACATCTCAGAGGAAAATAGCCCGGGGCAAATGAGATTTTGTTATTCTCAGATCTCCTTCATGAAGGTGAATGGCAGTTGTGTCGGTGTGACCGTGCTCACAAAGCTGTTGGTGTGAGTAGTGCATCTGCTGGCAATTCCCTGGGCCTTACCTGGCATTCAAAACTGAGCGCAGACGGGGCTGAAAATCCAACTCCCATTCTGCACCTGTTAGATTTTATAGGTGGAGGAAATAAGTATTTTCTTTAGAATTTGACAGACCCCCAAAAGCTGGAAGACTGCAGGCAAAATTGAGCTTATAATGTATTATCATATAATGATGCAATTAGCATGATCTTTTAGGAAAACATTAGGACCTATTGCTTGATTTGGTGGCAGAACACTCAGAGTAGGTTTGAGCACTGCTGCTGACATTTATGTAGAGGCTATAAAATTACTCATTTTTTCAGAGATATTGCTATGGTAAACAAAAGGTTACCACTTGATGTTATTTTTTTCTAACTGAAAAGGCTTTGGGCAGTTATGGTTTATGTCAAACCCGTTTTTGTATCAAAATGATAGAAAATTAACATCTCCTGCACTAAGAAAATACCAGTGTACTGATACAAACAAGCCCTGTCCGAATTGCAGAAAGAAAGTGCTTGGCTTAAATGACTCTGAGATTTTATGAGGATAGAACATAGTTAATCGTAGAAAGATGTTTCCCTCTTGACAGACTGCAGTGGCCTGCACTTTGGCCTTCTCTTTCTCCGCTTAAACCAGGCAGTCCTGGCCTTTTCTTGTGTCACAGGCTTCAGCCTTCAGCCATCCTGGTGGATCCCTGCTGCTCCCTCTCCACTTTGTAGTTACAAGAGATGTAACTGATGGACCTGACCCAGGGCATGCAATGTTCCATGTGCAGTACCACAGGTGCTGAGTACAGAAGAATTACCCGTGCCCATGATCTGCAGTATGGGATGAACACAGGAGCAAGCAGAGAAACAAGAGATCCGTGTTTAAAGCATCAAGAATAATCACAGAATCACAGAATCACCAAGTTAGAAGAGACCTCCAAGATCACCGAGTCCAACCCATGCCCTACCACCCCCCCAACTAAACCATGGCACTGAGTGCCACATCCAGTCTTTTTTTAAACACATCCAGGGATGGTGACTCCACCACCTCCAGAACTTCATCACTCTTTCAGTAAAATTTTTCCTACTATCCGACCTAAATTTCCCTTGGCACAGCTTGAGAGTGTGTCCTCTTGTTCTGTCAGTTGTTGCCTGGAAAAAGAGACCAACCCCCACCTGACTACAACCACCTTTCAGGGGGTTGTGGAGAGTGATAAGGTGGAGTTGTAGTGAGTGATGGGGAATCCTATGTACTCAGAACCACACCATTTAAAAAAATTAACCAATATGTGCTTTTTCTGAATCAGTTGATTGCAACTCTACAAGGATAGATTTAGAAATATAAGAAATGTTGCTAAATTTTATATAATTTCTGAATCATTATGTCAAAATCTTTATGTAGATATCACTTTTGTTTATGAAGCGGTGGCCCTAGCATAGCTGAATCAGTAGCAGTTCTGCCTCTGGCCAGAGTGAGAACAGAATCAAGCCCCAAAGTATTTAATCACGAAAAACAAGAGATCAGATATCACAGAGCCATGGAATGGTTTGGTTTGGAAAGGACTTTGAAGTTCATCAGGTTCCAAACCCCTGCCCATGGGCAGGGACATCTTCCACTAGACCAGTTTGTCCAACATGGCCTTGAATGCTTCCAATACAATGTTTTTTTCCCAAATTAGCCATGTTATTTGGCAGTGCCAGCCAACAATTTCATAGTTGGCTTCAGCGCAGGGTGTTTCACCAGTGAGATCCGGTGTTTCTCAGCCGTGGTGGTCACACGTGCTCAGAGGGGTCACGTTGTTCCACGGGATAGGCATTCCATGAAGGAGGTTGAACCGCAGACGTGCCAACAGCATGAGGGTGGCTTCTGAAATTCCGAGCTGCCTGGATTACTCTGGAAGGGAAAAGATGCTTTCCTGTCACTTTTTGTCTTGCAACAGCAGTAACAGGGACTGCCCCAGTGTCTGTGCTGGTGTGGGGGTGCCGGACAGAGCGAAAGGGCAGGAGAGGGCAAACCCCGGTCTCTTCACTTGCTCCAGTTTCTTGGTGCTGACTCATTCAGAACATTAGATTTGGCTCCCCAACTGGATTATTTTTGGCTACTGCAGTTGATATTTGAGGTTTATTTTTACCTGTTACTTATTTCTATGAAACTGAAAGCAAGGATGGTGTCATTGTGAGGAACCGTGTCTGAGCTCTACAGTAAGAGCAGCACCTGCACGCACTGTACACAGTATTATTAATTGTGCTTTTACAGATCCTCTTAGCATTCATCCTGTTTCTACACAGCAATGACTACCAAAGCAGCAGTTAATTACAGTGCTCCCGTTTTTGCTCCTCACCTCATTATCTGTGCCTCACAGTGTGGTCCTGCAGGCCTGGCAAAAGGTCCGGCCGTCCGCTGGCAGCGCTGGCGGCACAGAGACAGTGTGGGATAGGGTGGCAGATGGCAGCAGCACTATTTATAGCTCCAGCCGGGCTGCCCGAGGTGAGTGCTGCCCAAAGAGTCTGGCAGGGTTGTTTTTAGCTATTAGGGCACCAGGAAGGCAATTTCAGATGGGGAGAAAAGAAAAAGAACTCCGAATTTGCATTCCTCAGGAGTCACCCTGGAAACGCCAGAGGCTCGCTTAATATCGATTCCTGCATTTTCTATCCAGTGGAAGCTATTTTTTCCTCATAATCTCTGCCCTGTCTCCACTGGTTGCCCCGAAATGTTCCAAATCCAGCCTGCCTCCAGCTTCGTAGCCTTGGCCCTGGCTGAGCTGGAAGAATTTATTGTGCTGCGGAAGTTGTGCTGCCATGGCAACTCAGGCACACGGAATTTTAATTGCGAGGCACAATATATATTTATGAAGATAATTAATAAAAATGCTAACGGGCTGTTTTTATTATATTAGCAGTATCTTTTGTACTGTGCTTTTCACTGTTGTTTGCACAACAGGAGTTAAGTGAGGCAGGGGGGGTTAAAATTACTAATTTTACTGTTTCCATCATGAATTTTGGGGTTGTGTTTGTTTTTATTTTTTATTTAAAATCGGATCAGATGAAACGTGGTTTTGTTCAATGTTTAACCTATGTGTGTGTGTGTGGTTGATTTGGGGTTTGGTGGCACATTTATAAAAAGCTGTAAGAAATATTTCATAGAATCATTTCATAGCGAAGCAGTAGAACTTGTGCAGTCCTGCAGATCCTGGTGCCTGGCTGATAGAAGTGTGTGAGGAGGAAGGATAAGGAGAGATTCCCTGAAGTTTTGTATTTTCCAAGGGAACTTCCCTTACCTCCCAGCTCCTCCTGCCTTTCCAGTGCTGTGCAGGTGTTTGCCAGGTGCCGAAGCGGGTGCTGGTGCTGTTGTGCCAGAGCCTCCCTGTGCTCCCCTCAGTGCCTGGAGCAGCACAGCCGTGTTTGCATGGAATAACGTGGAGCTGGAGACACAGGCTTGTCGATAACTCAAAATGGAGGCTTAATGCACTGTGCCTGATCTGTGCTGGAGGTGAATTTTCTTGCTTCATCTTACAGACAATTAAAGCCTATTGTATGGTTTTGTTATTGATTTTTTTTTTTTGGACTGTAAGCCAAGCACTAATTCTGTCTTCTTTTGAGTAATATTATTTGTTATGAACTATTCTAGATTTTTATTTTGAAAAGAATTAAAGACAACCCAGTTAAAATACAGATTTTTTCATTTGAATTGTATGCAGCACTGACATAGTGATCTAGATGGGGTAAGTCTGTTTAGTTATTCCAGGTTTTCCTCGTTTCTCTCTGACCCTCAAGCATGAAGATTTTAATTCTGTAGCTGCTAGCAAAGTGAAATGTCATCTAAGTCATTACCATATTTTTCCCCATGTATGTGCAATATATGAATTTAAATGCTAATGAGGGTAATTTTTTTAAAGTGCATTGCCTTGTAAAGTTTCTTTTAAAAATAACAAAACTGAACAAGACTTCTTCGTTTAAAGATGAATGGTATGATACCAACTGATCTTTATATTGGGACAGGAAAGTTATCTACAATTCAATTCAATTATATCTCTGTATTTCATCATTTGCTACAGACTTTGTCAGGTGTTCACAAAACACTACCTCTGTTATAATACATTGTGCATTTATTGTGCTGTCTAAATGATTTTATTGCTGTGTGATAGCTTTAAAATGGATGGGAAAACAAAAATACATTCTGCTCGTTAAAGAGTTGTGTATCAAGTTCGACTTCATTAGTTTTGATTAGGACTGAGTCGGTGCCATCTGTGCTGTCAATGTTGTACGTCTTTCACAGAAAAGATGAGAGATTGGAAATCCAATTCTCTGCTTGGTGTATTGCCCTCTTCCTTGGTGTGGTTTTGTACAAAATTAACTTGGCTGGACTCCATTTCTTTGTAGCCGAGGTTTTTATTTTTGGCTTCGGTTACCTGGCAGAGGAGTCTTTGGCGAAGTTTTGATCTTCTGTGCCTGACTGGCTACCGTGTAAATTATTATTTTTTAAAGCTTCAAGTGTGTTGGTTTCAATGCATTTTCAAGATTAAGAAATACCACAGTATGTTACTGCTGCATGTAGAAATATCATCTGTGCTAATACTGAAATACACTGAAAACTAGTTAAGGGAGGAAAATAAAATAGTATTGGCTGCTAGAGATGCAGATAACTTTCCTGAGTAGAGAGCTGAACTAGTATTATGGGGAGGACTGTGTGAAGGTAGGAGGCACCTAAATCTCCGGGAGATGTTAATGAGCTCCCAATCAAGCAAACCCGGTCTCTTTATTGATAACAGATGTCCATTCCTACACTGCTTCATCAGACAGAATTCTTCTTTTTTATATATATATATATAAAATTTTTATTTTTATTTGTTTGTTTGTTTATATACATATTTAAATGGTAAAAGTAAGAGCACAGCAGGTGCAGGGGTCATCTAGGAGAGTCTGTGTCACAGCTACTAAGGAATCGTGCCAGCTCCTGCCTGAGCTCTTGTTTGGGGAAGCAGCTCCTGTGCCATGTTCTTTCCAGTACTTGCAGTTGCAGAGGATCTTAAAACTTTGTCCTTCGTGAAATATGAAGTGGCACAGAACTGCTGCTTTTGCTGAAGATGAGAGTGAGTTCCTTGAGAGCTCCAGCTGCTCTGAACTGGGGTGGCTGCAGTCCTGACCCCTGGCCTGCCCTGCTGACCGCTCCCAGCTCCTCTGCTTGTCCACTGCCACTGTAGCTCATGTGACAGCCGGGAAGAGTCATCAGGGAGCTGACCTGGATGGAAATTAATGCTGTATTTTCCTCTGGGGTAGCTGTGGCCTAGATTAGCTCAGTGTATGATCAGCTAAGTGCTGGTGCTGGCTTGGGGGAGTGTGTGGGATGTGTAGCCAAGGGGATGGGCAGCACAAGCCGTGGACAGTGCAATTGCCATGTGCTTGTTACAGTGCTGGGATGCGGGATTTCGGAAGGGGATGGCTAATTGAGGAAGAGGTTAATTTGCCCTTTGACTTGAAGTGATGCTCAGTATGTTTAATCCCCTTAAATTCCAATAGGATTATGATTTCTTTTTAGGGTTAAATTGCCACCAGTAGGCCTCAGAAAATTAGTTCTGAAGTATAAAACACAATTCTACGAGTTACTGACTTCAGTTTTTGTGAGTGGCTATGCAGGTTGGAGCTGCACACTTTTCCATAATGGCAGTTTTATCCATAGAAATGAAAAGATTACTTTTGTGTTACAGACACTCCTTGAGGTCTTGAAAAATTCCAGTAGTTTTGCTGACAAAAAGTAGCAACAGAACCCAGGCAGCATCTTCAGTGATTTCAGTCATCCCCTGCTGCTTTCTCTAAAAACCCCTTAAAATGGGGATTTTAGGCAACTCCTGGATGGAATTTTGGCTAACTGGAATAAATCCCTTTCTTGGCTTTTTCCTTTCTCTTTTAAGTGATGTGTGGGAACCTCTGAGCCAGCTTCATGTGTTCCCAGCTCTCAGGCTGTAATTGCAGCCTGCTGGTAAGAGCTGCTCTTCTCTCTCTGGGAGCCAGCTGGAGAATAAGTAGGAAGCCTAACGAAGCATGAAGAACTATTGGCCTACAAATTAACAGTTAAATACTTAAGGGTCTGGGCTGTTGGTTTGAGGGGGTTTTTTTTGCAAACTTCCTGAAATACATTTGTTCTCTCAAAAAATAACTCTGCAATATCATTGGCTATTCCTGGGTTATCCACTGGAAAATAGGTGTGAAAAGTGCATTTGCTTTGCAGCTGCAGTGACAGTAGCACACTTTGGTCTGTATTTCAGGTGTGTTCAGTGTACTTTGAATGTAATATTTTTGTGTCAGTCATCACTTTTGCATTATTTCATGAAGCTAGAGACTCCTCCCAGTCCTAAACACCTGGTTTGCTGCTTCACCCTGTGATGGTCAGTGTCAGTGGTGAGTGATGATGTGGGTTATCTTAACCCACATTAGTGTAGTTTGTGAGCGTTTATTCCGTATTTTTCTTCCTTATTCTTGTCCAGAGGTTTCCCAGCACTGTTTATTTCTGTCTTGCAAGGTTCCTCCTATCATCCTGTCAATTATTGATGAGGTCTGCTCTTGGAGCATTTGTTTGTTATGAATAATTTCAAAGACAAATAAAAGACCCCTCTGCAAATTTAATGTATTGCCCTTTTGCAGTGTGTTATATTGCATTCTTGGAACTGTGCATTGGGAAGAACAATCCAAAGCAAAAGCTATTTTGTTTGAACTTTTATGCATTATGTAGATTTTTTTTTCTATGAAGTTACACTACGTGACATATTTTGGATGACTAAGAACTGTAGGAATTACGTGATTTGCAAATGGAATGGCAAATACTTTGAAGTTAGTAATTTATCTATTAGTGTTTTGGTTGTATGTGTTAAAGGACATACAAGCCAAAGATCAGCTGGATTGTTTAACTGTATGATGGGCCTGAGAATTAGACACAGTCAGTGCTGTGAGTTGCTTTGTAACTCTTCATAGCCCAACCTAAAATGTGCTTTGTGGAGGAAGGGATTGTCATTAGGTCAGCTGGGAAATACACAGTTTCTGTCTCCTGGGCATGGTGAAACTGCACTTTTTGTGTGTGTTACCAGAGGAAAGGTGGAGGCTCCATATGCTCTGTACTGAGTTTTACATCATCTTTCAGGTGAAAGCAGGAATTCTTATCTTTCTCCTCACCACTCTGACTTGTGATGAGCTCTTTAAATGCTAGAATATATGAAGTAATATAAGGCAACTTAAAAATTACAATCATCATATATTAGGTATGAAAAATCCCTGGAGTTTTAAACCTGGAACCTTACCTCCCCCGCTTTTTTTCCCCCCAATTTTCATATCACTTTAATATCCCATTTTTTGATACGTAACTGACACTGCTGCTCAGATTGGGCAGAACTTTTAAGTCATTTTTCTACCACTTGCTTTGAAACAGCAAATCTAGCTTCAGGAAAACTATGGAGATAATTTTAAAATCTGTCTTGAGACTGAACTTCTATATTTTGTCTTTTTTCCTATCACACAAAGCAAGGCTGAACTAAAAATAACAGGCTGTGAACTTAAATATTGTTAACTGTTGATTGAGCCACTGTGGCACTGCATTGGGTTTTAGGACCAACAATGTGCAGGGAGATTTAATGAGGTTAAAAAAACTTAGATAAAAGCCTTGTCAATAATAAAACTAGAATTATCTGTTAAATTTATAGCTCCCTACCTTACACTGAGACATACACAGTAATTTATTTATTTTAATTTTCATTATGAATAGAATATCCCAGTTTTCTGTTAGATTTGTAAGAAATTGCACATCGAGTCAAATATTTTTGGACTCTTTGGTGATAAAATATTTTCTGATTAAAAGAAAACTTGGATAAATGGGCGCTGTCATATAGGAGAGAAGGCTGAGACACTCCAGGTGTTTCCTGGCCACACATTTTTTGGTTTTCCTATAAATAGAAACCTGTATTTATGCTCACTGATTCTTTGCAGAAAAAGCTGCAGGGACTTTATGGAAAACTTCATACCATTTTGTGTTTAGGCTCAGATCTGGTTTTATCTAGTTTTGATGTTTTCCATCTTTTATATTCTATCTTAGTAAGACATTTATATAATGGAACATTAATCTTTTCCCTCTGCTTAATCTCTCTGTGAAAAGCTGTAACCTACTTTCTGTAACAGTAAATTTATTTTTCTTTCTTGGTCTTGAGAAGGTGAAACTGCTGGTGAGACTCAACACTGCTAATGCCCTGATCAACGTTTGTTCTGTCTGTTAAGATAATGAGTCTGGGTTTTGTAGGAACAAAGTCATTTAGATGGATCATTAGACAAGGTACACCTGCCTTTTTGGGTCATAGTTATAAAACAGTTTGGGGAAGTCTTCAATGCCAAAATGCACATCAAAGATGTTCACCATAATGCTGTCCCACAGTAATTAGCATATCCAAAAAGAAATGTGCTAATTTTGTACAATTTTTTCCTAAGCTGGGGTCTGTTTGTGACCCACTAAGCTGAAATGTCCTTCTGGCTGTGCTCTGTGCTTGCATGGGCTGTGTGCCCTCAAAGAGTTTGCTGTGATTTTGAAGCCTCTGTGCTCTGCTGAAGGTATCACACAGGAGTTGTAAGATGAGAGGAGTGAGTGGAGGTGCATTGTCTCTCTGAAGTTTTTTAGAATACAGTGAAATGAAGTGGTTTGGTTGGAAGGGACCTACAACAATCATCCAGTCCAACTAAATACTTCAGGGCTGACCCAAGGTTAAGGCATGTTATCAGGGGTGTTGTTCAAATGCTCTTTATACCCTGAAAAGCACTGGGTACATCCTCTGTGAGGCATCAAAATGAGATGCCAATTACAGTGGGTTCTGCAGCTTCCCCATCCTCCTGCTCCAAAGATCAGGTTTTATTACAGCGAGGTAGTGGGATAGCTGTGTTGTAGTCCTTACAAAGACTTCATACAATTTTTTGGGGTTTTAATTTTTTTTTTCACTCTTCCTTACACATGAACTAAAGTTTCAGCAACTGCCAGCAGCACATGCAGCCAGTATTAAATGTGAGACCCCTTGAGTGAGGAGAGATTTCTCCCTGCACTGAACTGAGCTGCTTGGCAGGGTTTTCCTCCTGACCTGAAGGCATTTCCAAGATGAGGTTTGGCCACTCTGCCACAGTCTATGACAGGAGAGTCCCAATTTCACAAATGTGGTACATGGGGTTTGTAGCTTACTTTAGATGCACTTCGTATTTTAAGCAAAGGGTGTCAGCTCTCCTCCTTGTTGGTATTTTCTTTTATTATTAACTTGTTTGCATATGTCAGCAATAACAATGACTTTTATAGAGTAGTTTTCTCCTTACTTTGCCATTGGGAACAGAATGTTTTTGAGTATCATGTGATGTTCTTCGGGACTTACTTAATCCTTTGGCCATGCTATGTGCTTCTTGAAAATGGTGATACACACACTCTTACAAACCTGTCCTAGAATAACCTGGTTTGGAAGGCACCCACAAGGATCATCGACTCCGAGTCCTGGTCCCCAGGCTCTAGTTGGGACCTTCCACTAGCAGGGGTGTCATGCTGCTGACTGACCACAGTGTGTGGCATTCTGTTTGGAAACAGTACTACATAATAAAAGAGAACACAATAAATTGCTTTTTATGTTCTTGGTTGAACTTCTCCTATTGAGTGTTCTAAACCTTGTGTGGATCTCAATTTTATAAGCCAAGTGACCCAAAGTGATATAGTCTATTAGTCTGTAAATGCCTAAACAGCAAAAGGCTCCTCACTTTTCCAGAAAGAACAGCCTCTGAAAATAGAAAAAATATAAACTGCATGCGACTCATAAATACTACTCACGTGGAAATGTGGTTGTTGTGTATGAATGGGTGGAAATGCATGTATAAATGAATGTGTGATGTTACAGATGTGTGGATTCAGAGGTAGTAGAAAGCTGTCTTTGTCATTTTCTCTGATACACATTTATACACTTTCAAGTGGCTCTTCCAATTGATATTTCCTCACTTTGCGAGGTGACAGTTGTCCATGGTGGCAAAAGTGGCAGATACTCTGTTAAAGCCCTGTAAGGGAAGTGTGGGGCAGTGAAGGTCACACAGATAAGGAATTATGCATTGGAACCAAATGAGATGTTAAAGAGTCAATTAAGAAACACGATGGGGAAGTGTAATGTGAATACAGCAGTGCTTGTTGGACAGAGTGATGGAAGCATGACCCAGTGGTGGGGATCTGTATTCGTTTCAGGAATACCTGTCAGTGTCCAGATCAGAGTATTGCAGTGCACACAAGGCTTTCTTCAACAGTTCTTTTTAGCTGTGATAATGAGTTACAAGAAAGAAGCAGCAGTGTCAAAAAAAGTCAATATCCACTTAAAAAAGTACAAAGATAAGCAACTTGAAGAAGTTTAAATTTTGATCTCCATCAGCTGTATATTGTAGGATTTGAAGAATTCTTGAACCAGTAGGATTGCTTTAATAGTCTAGTATATGTAATACTCAAAAAGTAAGTGCCTTTTTACCTCTCCAGATGTAACTAGATTTTACGAAGTTCTGTAGCTTGCATAGTGTAAAACCAAAACTGATTTTCATGGATTTAAATGGAGATACTCGATTTAGTCCTTTCATGAATCAATGAGAACTAAATACAGTCTATCTGGTACTTCCTTCATTTACCATCCTTTATCTTGTTTTATTTCTTTTTGGTCCTCTCCATTTCACCACCTCTTCCTCTCTTCATTTCTATCCCTTTCTTTTTAATTCTGTTTCCCTCTCTCCTGCCTTAGATTTTTGTCTGTCCTGTATTTCAGTCCCTGCTTGCTGCTCGTTGCCCACTGACTCTTCTGCACAGTGAGAGTGCAACAGAACTTTTTTCCCCTTTGCTGTTGACCATAATCGCATTGGTGAAGCACTTGAGGTGATTTAACCATGGATTGGAGCCTTTCCTTCACTTCAGGCAAATACACATGGCAAACAGTAAACAAAACTTCATGAGAAGTATTTTGTCCAGAAATCCAAAAGGGAAAAAAGAGGAGGAGGAGAAACTAAATCAAGGTTCCACGAATCAACAAATCAAGCCCTCGGTGTAACCTTGTCCTGGGTGTTACCTGTCATTGTGCAGCAGAAGCGCTGCCCAGCCTGGGGGATGTGTTTGTGAATAGCAGCTTACCTTGATCTCTCTTGATTTATGAGGAGTCATTTATGTTGGCACTTTGGAGGAGGCCTCAGGAGTTTAGAGTTTCCTTCCAGCCAGCCCTGCTGAGCCATGTGGGAGGTCCCCTTTGTGCCTTTCCAGCTTCCTGTCATTCCTGATTACAGGGTGCCCTTTTTGTTACTACTGCTGCTTTCTGCCAGTAACATCTTAGGTGTTCCTGGAGGTGAGAAGGATATGGTGGCGTGGAAGTTGCCAAGTCAGTTTAATTTCCTGGAGATTTTTTTCCATGTGAGTTTTGGAAGTCTTTGCAACACAGCCTGGTGCATGAGGATTAACTGGTGATGGATACAACCTCATTTAACAAAAGGGGAAGGGATATTCTTTCTGCTAAATGTAATGTCCTAGAAATACAGTGAACAAAACCTTCAAATCATAAAATTGGGTTTAATTGATGGTGACCCTTGAAAAGTATTGTAGGAAAATACACTTCAGTCCAGCTGTGGGGCTTTTCTTGGGTGGTAAACTTCATAAGTAAGTAAAGTAAATTCAGCTTTACTTAAAAGGTCCATGGTTCCTGGCTGTTAATGTAGCCTTTAACATCCCGAGTTACAGAAATGAGCCAGGTTACGACTGCAAACGCATGGAAGGTGCTTCTGTAGAATTAAAAACAAACACTATCTCATTGTATTTTTTCTGAAATATCCTTTACATGAAGGGATTAGTGTTTCTTTGTAGTTTGTTTTCATTTTATTGTTATAACTTTGCTTTACTCTTCCTTGCCTGGAAGGCTTTATACTGAAATGAGTTAATTGCATCTTATGGTGATGAAAGCAGCTGGTTTTAGATGTCTCATGGTTATTCCTTGTTTCTTATGGGATGGGAAATCATTGATTTTCCCTTTTGTACTGCTCATTGGCAGAAATGTCAGAGGTGCCAAGGAGGCAGTGTTGGTTCACTTAAAATTAGCATATTTAAACAGATACACTTTTTTTTGTTGTGGAGAGAGTTTGCATAGACATCGACAGAAAATTTGTTCATGTCTTATTTTGAAAATGAAGGGAATCAGTAAGAGATTATTGTGAAGTAACAGGATTGTGTATAAACCCAGATACCCTCCCCATTATAGTCAGAATAATTGGAATAATTAAACTCAATCATTAAATAAGAGACGGACATAGGGTTCCTTGATTTCTGACCAACAGAGAGAACTGCTGCAGTATCCCTAAAGTCTAGTTTGTCCTGTGCACCACCTGTATGAAGTGCTTGAGAAATGTTCAAATACACTAAAAAGCAGTAAATAGAAGTCTGGTAACATTTGAAATTTAGGTTTGGATTATTTTTGTGTACTGTGCTGTCTTTTCACTGTCTGGTCTTCGTGGTTATGACCCATATGTGACCTGATAAATACTGCCTGATGTCAGTGCTGTATTGATCTGAATCTGAGGAGGCAATCGAAAGTGAATTCCAGTCTCCCAACAATAGGAATAAACTGGATCAATGTAAAAAAACGAAACCAGAGTTTCTTGTGGTGATTCACACGTTGCCCCCACAGGTCCCAGTGGCATGCAGAGGTCTGCAGCACGACCCTTCCTTTGTCCTGTGTGGTGCTGTTCTCTCTGCTGGGAAGAGTGGGGCTTTGGGAACTTGGGGAAGCTGGATTCAGAAATCTCTGTAGCCTGAACATGCTGGATTGCCTGGGAGTTGGAGACACAGAATGAGCTAGTAGGCACCCTTAGGAACTCAAGGAGTCTGGCAAGGGCCAGTGAGGAGGTGAAGGTACTGGAACATCTCTCCTGTGAGGAAAGCTGGGACTCTTCAGCCTGGAGCAGAAGAGGCTCAAGGGGATCTTATCAATGTGTGTAAATACCTGGAGGGAGGTTGTAAAGAAGCCTGAGCCAGGCTCTCCTCAGTGGTGCCCAGCGAGAGGCACAGGGGCATTGGGCACACAGGAGGCCCCATCAGAATTTATGGAGAAACTTCTTCCCTGTGGGTGTGCGCCAGGATGGGTTCCATGGGAATTGTGGAGTCTTCACCACTAGAGATGTTCAAAAGCTGCTTGTGCATGGTCCAAGGCAACAAGCCCTGCCCTGCCAGGCAGGTTGGACCAGATGACCTCCAGAGGTCTGTTACCTTTCCCTGGTCTTAAAATCAGAGCCAAGCACGGTTAAAAGGGAGAAGGGGTTTACCTCAGTATTTATTTAAGGATCCTTAAGGTGCGCTCTCCATGCAGGTGGAATGCGCTGAGCAGCACACACCGAAATGCACACACACCATACACTACATATACAGTTATAGGCCTTGGGAATTAGCAAATCTATCAAAGATTCCCCAGTGAACCCTTCAAACGAGGAACATTCCCCCTGGATGGGCCTGTCTTAGTTTACAGAATGTGTTCTGGAGAGGACCTTGGTGTCTGGGGCTCTCTGACCCCTACTGCGAGGCTTCCGGGATGTTTGGTCTCCTGGCTTAATGGAATATTGGGTCTGTGCTGGTTATCAAAGCTAAGGAGTTAAAAATATGTGGGCTAAAAAGCACTAAGAATACATAAAAGCTATATAAAAGAGTATATAAAAAGGGGTATATAAAAAGGCAAAAAATCATCATGGCATCAGGTCCCTTCCCAGTCAAAGATTGGTGATTCTTATCCTTCCAGTATTTTTCTTCATTAGTTCGTCTAAAGTTGTATGAAAGACTTCCAGCAATAAGCTCTGATACTGCCAACTCATTGTAAGCCTAGGCAGCATCTGCTTAAACCTACTTTTAGCAGTATGTAGTGTCCCTGTGTGCTGCATTCCCTCTCCTTGGAAGGAGGAGAAGACTGGAGGGAAGGGGTGAGGGCGATCTATAGTCTCCTTGTATCAGCATCTCTGAATTGCTTGTGCCCGTGCTTCATCTTGCAGCCAAGTGCAGAGATGCAGTACACACCGCCTGCTGTGGCAGCGCTGCTTGCTCAGCAGACACCTGCATGGATGGATGCAGGTTCAGCAGCTGTCTGCAGTCTCTCTCACACTCTGAAGGATTCAGCTAGGAATTGGAGATGAGCAGGACTTTTTAAAGTAAATTTGTGTAAAAACCAGGAATAAAATAGAATAAAATGTTATGGGCATTGATTAACTGGCCTTATCTAACTCTTCCTTTTAGTGTAGTGTCAATGGCATCTTAATTACTGTCACATTCTGACTGAGGCAGGCACAAAACCCGTGTGCTTGCATTTTTCTCATTTCCCCAAACTGTCTGGCTGGCCTTCATCTTCTGCCATGCACTGTTTCCTCAGTCTGGAGTAAAGACTTACATCTTGTTGAAAAGTGATTTTGATCTTTTATGCTCCCAAAGAGGCAGAGTCTTTGTTCTGGTGGTCTGATGTCAATGTTGAGTGATGCAAAGGGCTCTCGGGCCAACATACCCACTGGCTTTTGGATTTCTTGTAAAGAGAATTGAGAAGATTACTCTGTAATGGAATCTTAATAGTCCTGGAAGATGAGTGGTTGAAAAAACTACGTGCTTCCAAATAATGAAGTTCCTTTGCAGCAAAGAAAAAGGTAAAGGTGATGTTGTCACAGCAAGTATCAAAGTGAGGTGTCTCGGGTGTCAAATGATTGCTGAATGATGGATTGCTGAATTGTCAGGGAGTGGCTCTGGGATGTGACTGAGTTGGGATGTAAACATTACAGCTTGTGCTGGGCCTTGCCTGAGTGTTTCTGCCTGGATTATTGGAAGAACTCCATTGTTTAAGAAAATGAGGGACAGGCGTTTCCTTTTTGAAGAAACAGTCTGTGCACTTCAATGACTACAAGCTTAAGGAGCTTTTAAAAGACAATATATTGGCACTTCTTTATCTGCATACTGCTGCAAGGCATTTCCTCCTTGTTAAAATCAGTGTCACTGAACTGGATAAACTTGCAGCATTTTCTCTTTTTATTAATGTTTTGCTAGCAGCAAGCAATACCAGATGTCAAAGGTCAGGGTGTGCTAGCAGGGTGTAGCTCTGAGTTTGACTGGAATCCTTTCTTAGACCCAGCTTGTAAAGGACAAGTCAAGCAACTCCAGAAAACGAGACTTGAACTGGTGGCATTGATCATGTTATCTTTTGATGGCAAAAGTAGGCCTGATTTCAGAATTTGTGAAAATGTGTTGAAAGAAACCCTGACTAGACAGACATCTGCTTGATCAGTAATGCTATGGGAGACTTATCTTCTAAGACTCAGGGTTTTCTTTTTAAAGATCTGGGTTTTTTAAGAATTACTATATTTGGGGGGTTTTATACTTCCTGTAGTGAAAATTTCTAGGCCTTTGTTAAAAATCGTTTGAAGCACCATCATTTGCGGTACATAAGTAGGAGTTGAGGATTCAAATACACCACTTCTTCCATTTCCTGTGAAGTTTCCCATGAATTTTCCACAACCATCTCATGCTGGAGCAGTTAAGTATTGTTTGTTAGAAACAGGCCTTAACCTTTCCTCTTGCTTCTGGAAATGACCCTGAGTTGGTGGTAGAGTCAGAAATACTTGGATGTCAAATTGCAGATTGATTACAAGAACATTTTTTCCGATCTTTAGAAATACATTTATGGCTTTACCAGAGGAGACACAATCAGAAACCTAACCTAAAAATCAGCAGACCAGCAGGAACTTGGACAAAATTACTTGCTACATGGATGAATCTGTTGGTTACCTTTTTACTGTTTGTCAGTTTGTAAAACTGTCTGTTTGTAAGGTAGTGCCCATACACATATCAGAGAAAAAGGTGAAATGGTCATGAATAAACAGGCTAATACGGCTTTTACTTGGGCTCATCTATCCTCATGTCCTCCAGAGAGCCAGCCGTGTGGAGTACGAGCCATTAAAAACCAGATCAGACCTCAGACAAAACCCAGTGCTTAAACAATTGTCTCCAGCATTTAACAAAAGAATGCTTGCTATCATATCTGCTGAAGATCACGTGACCCAAATGAAGCCCCAAACATAGTAAAATAGAAATTGAAATAGTGTGGCATCTACAAACAGATGCACCAACTCTGCATCATGTGGGGAAAAAACGTACCCAAACCCCATCAGGGGTGTCCAGAGCGCCCCATCTCTTGGGGGAGGTCAGGGAGCTTCCAAGCTGAGTGCTTAAGGGTGACTCTGAATTCACAGCGTTCCATGCCAGTAGTAAAACATCAAGCCTGCTACATTCAGAAGTTGACCTCTTGCCCAGTAGTACAAATAGTGTTTTTCTTCTGTCAACAACTTTCAGAGAGGATAGGGCAGAGTAAGGAGGATAAATTATGTATCAGTAGCACAGGGGAGAGAGAGCGTGTACAGAATGGGAGAGGGAGAAGGAAAACAAACCACAAAGATAGTAAAGGTCATGGATATCTTTTGTTTTTCAGAACAAGAGAGTTTATGCAGAATTGTTTGGTGTGTGATCTAGTTTTGTTGTGATTTTTTTAGAGAAAAATGTCATCTCCTCTGTTGCTGATTGATGGCTCAACCCTGCTGTTTCTGTCTTACCTCTGTGACTGCTACAGTGTAGAATCCCAGAATGGCTTGGGTTGGAAGAGACCTTGAAGCCCATCTCATTCCCCCCCCTGCCATGGGCAGGGACCCCTTCCACTAGACCAGATTGCTCCAACCTGGTCTTGGACACTTGCAGGGATGGGGCAGCCACAGCTTCTCTGGGCACCCTGTGCCAGGGCCTCCCCACCCTCACAGGCAGGAATTTCTTCCCAATATCCCATCTAACCCTGACCTGTGTTAGTGTGAAGCCATTCCCCCTTGTCCTGCCCCTTCAGTGCCTGATGCAGAGTCCTTGTCCAGCTTTCTTGTATCCTCTTCAGACACTGGAATGTGCTGTGAGGTCTCCACACAACCTTCTCTTCTCCAGGCTGAACAGCCACAGCTTTCTCAGCCTGTCTCCACAGGGCAGGAGCTCTAGTCCTCATATCAACTTCATGGCATCCTCTGGACTTGCTCCAACAGTTCTTTCTCCTTCTTAAGAAGGCCATCACAACACATCACTTTGTTTTTTGTTGCTACCTACAGAATAGTATTGACCTAGGTATTAGTATTATTCTCAGACTCCCTTTTCCTTCTACACAGTCTTTAAGAACCATGGAATTGCCATTTTCTGTCACTCAGGTCTACCTTGTCCAGCATCTTGTAGCTAAAAACTATCAGCAGCAGCTTCTGAGAGGGTTAAAAACCTTATGCTGGACAGGTGGTCAGTATGTCCTCCTCATCCGAGTAGTTCTAAGATTGATTTCAGTTTTGAGAGAACCTGTCTGTCAGGATGACAAGAAAATGGCTTCAAGTTGGGCCAAGCCAGGTTTAGATTAGATATTAGGGAATTTTTTTTCACTGAAAGGGTGATTAGGCATTGGAGCAGACTGCCCAGGGCAGTGATGAAGTCGCCATCCTCGGAAGTGTTGAAGACATGTGTGGATGTGGCACTTGAGGACATGATTTAGTGGTGATCACAGCAGTGCTGGGTTGTCAGTTGGACTCGATGATCTTTCTCAAAGGTCTCTTCCAATCTTAGTGATCCTCTGTGATTCTGTGAAATACTTTGACAGCCTTCCAAAGTGAGCAGCATTTCCCATTTCCTTGGCAGCCGTGTGGGTGATACAACAGTTCCTACCAAGCTGCTGGCTAGTGCAGTCCCACTGGTAATGCCTGTAAAAGCAGCAGAGTCCCATCCCACTAGCTTGTTAACAATTAGAGAACTGTCTGTTTAGAAGTGATAGGTACATTTGCATTCCTGATCTAAAAAGAGGCATGCTGTAGATTGTTTCTGAGGATCCTGTCGTGGGAATTCTCAAAATTTGGCCACTACCTGGTCAAACACAGCTTGAGAAGAACAGGACAGAATTTGATAAAAGAAGATGTTTCCTTCCTTTGGGCAGAGCTGTGTTAGTAATCCCAAATGATGAGAGAAGAGAGACTTTGATACTAAATTTAGCTCCGGGTGTGACCTGCCAGGGCTGCTCAGATAGGAACTATTGATCTGGCCCTGTGTCCAGGATGCCTTCTGTTCCTTCTGCTTGTGGAAAGCAGTTTTGTCCAAAGGGCAGTAAATACAGCAGATAGTGAGCCAGAGTTTGCAAAGTTCAGCTGAATTAACCTGAATACTGTGTTCACTTTCAGTATATTGATATGTAACTGTTAAAAAAAGGACTAAAGACTAATCCTCTGTTTTTTTCTCATTTTCTGTTTCTCGGTTAATTAGTACTCTCTGAGTGTTAGATGCTCTCAGTTGAATAAAAGCTGATGATGATTGAGAGAAAATTTATAGACAAGAGCTGATCTACAAGGTATGTGTTACAAAAATGGTACAGAAGAACTGAGCATAAGCCAGACATCATCTTTTATTCAATGTCTTTAAAAGGAAGAGCTATTGATTTTAATTTTTTTTTCCAAATACTGTTGAGTAGGGAACCTGGGATTTTCCTGGATCACACATTCTACTTGGAGGGTTATAATATGTATGGAGAACAAGGAGAGGAAAGGGACTGGTGATGTGTATAAGATGTGTTGGCACAACGTGCTGTCAGACTTCACTGAAAGCAGGAATTGGGTAGGACATCAGTGATAACACAGCAGAGCTACGTGCCAGTTGTGCAGATCATTTCAATCCCAGGCTGACTGACCTCAGCACTTCTGTGTATTCTGTATTTTCTGCCTGTTTGTGATTGTGTGTTGGAGGGTTTAAAGTTCTTATTCATATTCCCATGTGCGTGTGTGTGGAACTGCACAGAACCACAGAGAACTTTAAGGAACAAAATAAAAAATATGCCAAAAATGTGTTCCTTCAGCAAACCCTTGGGTACTGAAACAATGTCATAATGTCAGCAGCATGCAGCTGGCAAGTCAGTGTTTACATTTATGGCTTTTCAGGATTAGGAGATGGTTTATTGAGGGTATCTCCAACTCCACGTATCAGCAGAAGGTGTGTTTCCACATCCTGGCTAATTTTTACTTTCCATACAACATGTAGAAAAGTTTCAGTATGTAATCCTTAAGAAGCACAACACATCTGATTCCCAGGGCATGGTAGTTTTAGTTGGTGAAAGCCCATTTTGATTTTGTTCCCCTTTTCTTACTTTCCTTGGTACTCTGGGTCTGGCTTTTTTTAGCTAGTGAGGAGATGAAGTGCAGGCAGGACAACGTGATGCAAAATCAGCTGTTTCAGCCTCACCAGAGATGCAGACCTTTCAAATGGGCCAGTCAGGTGAACTTGAACTGAGTCTCCAGCACAGAGAATCCCAGCCTAGTTTGTGTTGGAAGGGACCTTAAAGCTCATCTCGTTCCAACCCCCTGCCATGGGTAGTGACACCTTCCACTAGGAAATGCAAATCATATTTTTGTGTGTGAACACGTGTGGTAAAACCCAACTTGAATGTAAGGTTAGAGATAAGCCTCTGGAAATGAAGTACAATATGAAAATTGCCTACTCATGTACATAATGATATATTCTTGGTCACACATAGTTCTGTCATTTTGGGCTGTTTTCTTCCTGGGATCTCTGCCTGGCTGAGTACACAAGGAATGGTGCACATCTAATGAGCTGCCTTCGTTTTCTTTTTCTTTCCCCTTGCTATTTTTGCTTTGTGTAACCCTGTGCCTTACTAGACACCACTCAGATCAGGATTGGAGGCTGGAGTTATTATTCTCCTATTTGGCATTTGTGCAGGACTCATCACTGCAGTATTTCAGTGCTTCAGATGTTAATTGATTTTCATAACACCCCACTGAGATGGGGAGTTATTATTAACCAGGGAAATGGAGCACAAGGAGATTGAGGTCAGAAGTGCTGCTCAGTTTGAATGCCAGGTTTGAGACACCTGTTACCCAGTTTATCATTTATTTACTGTTCACATTAAGCCCTTGAATTCCTTTAATTGCAGCTGTAATTCTGCATCTCTCCTTATGGAGTCAGAAGTTGTAATGCAGGCAGCTGTACAATAAGGAAAACTCGGCTGACTGCTTTTGGAATTTTTTTCATTAGGGATGTGCCTGCTTTCATAAAAGTAATTTTGGGCAAAAGTGGGCAAGTATTGAGTTTCAACACAGCATTGAGATGTTATGCCCCAAGAGATTTCTCTTCCTTAATAAATTCTTCTGGCTGATACGGTGCTTATTCTCCAGTTCTTGGAAGGCAGGAAACAAGGCTCTACCTCCAGGAGTCTCTTCTGCTCCCTAATTGTAATTCATCACCAGAGTGGGTCCACTCGGGACAACAAATGAGGAGAGGTTCTTTTCGGAGTGTGTGTGAGATGTTCTTAATTAAAAAACAATTCCTGAAGTACCTGCATAAAGATTGCCCTCTATTTCTTAATTGCCATTGCCTGGGTGTGGTAGCACAGATTCTTTCCCATGGGAATTTTTCTCTTCTTCTCCCTGTGTTCTATAAATAAAGATAAGGTTTGGATGTTATTGAAACTGTCTCTGGAAAGATGGGCAGTTGTACCTGGCCTATGGGCCTAGGGGGAGGTTTTGAATTGACCCAATCCGGAGAAACTTTTAAAAGTCTATATAAGTTTTAGAATTAAATAATAAAATCAGAATTCCGCCTCACCTGATCCAGTCTGGTTCTTGCACTCGGCTAGCGCTCAACAGCGACACCTGGGTACCCTTAATTTTCTTCTAACATTTATTCAATAGAAACAGTTTTCTGTTCTCTTTGTTTTGTTTCTGTGTTGATCTGCCTTCTGGCATCAGCTGTGTTCAGCAGCTTCTTGATAGCTGGGAATGGCAGGAGTGTCAAGGAGTCAGCATTCCAGTCCAGTTGCTCCACTGCAGAAATTCAGCTGTTCTAGAAGAGAGACAACTCGAGACAGAGCTTGTTCAGTAGCATGGCAGCTGTCATAGCATTGACATATGAAGATAATTCTTTTCCTCAGTAGAATATTTCCTCTGAGTTGGCAGCACTGAAATGAGTTTTAGAAGTAAGATCAATAGAACCCTGAATGTCTTGATAGCCATCTCACCTTTAGCTTTTTTTCTTGATAAACTAACTAATCGTGACTTTCAGAAGAGTGAAAATGGTCTGAAAACCTAAATTAAGGTGGCTGTAAACTCATGTGCTTTGGTACTTGAGAGCAGTGCTGTCAGCAAACTCCACCTGGAAAAAGATAGACACTTAACTAAAGTATTTTAGATATATTTTAGGAAGTATTTCTACACTGATCTTCTCTCTAGACTTGGTTTTCTTCCATTATGGGTTTATCGTATTTCGAAGAGAGATTGTCTTTTGAGGAGGAGTTAATTCTCTGGTCTTTGCATCTAAATCTTGCTTTGGGCCCATTTAATTGTTTTCCTCTTAAGTTTTCTTAGAAGCATCTTTTGTTAGTAGGGCTGAACAATTTTGTTACTAGAGCTTCTATTTTGTTACTAGAGCTTCGGGCTCCTTTAAGCTCAGTAAAAGTTACTGTGCATTGGGGCCTTTACAGAAATCTTTTTGGCCCTACCTTGTGCCAACTTCTCAGTTACTTGTTGGCTTCCCTGATCAAGACAAGAGATGTCCAGGGCAGTCCAGCACAATGTCTCAGCTTGGCCAGAAAACCTTGTGTGTGCTGGATGTGGTGGGCATCCTGGAACTTTCCCTGGATCTTCTCAAGTTTGTACTGAAAAGTGCGTATAACAGATTTCTGTAATAGATCCTGTAACTTTACTGGTAGATCTTAAATGCTGTTTCAGGCATTTTCTCACAGTTTAACTGAATGGTCAGATGGATCTGGGAGGCAGACTGCAGTTATCCAGCCTCTCTGGTGTTGGGAAGCCATGTAAATGAAAATAGTCATTAAAGAAGTCTGTTTAGAGAGCTGCTTGTTACAAAATTTTTGTTATGAGTCTGTGTTTTGTTGCTTGTGGTTTAGACAGTGGGGTTAGTTTTGGTTGCTGATAGCTGCACAGTGCTTAGATGCCCTGAGAATAATTGTGATAACACAGTGAAAGCATAAAAATGGGGTTATTTTCTCCAGTGGTACCAGTTGACATAATAGAAACATCACTTTTCTTTGTAAGCTTTCCTTTTCATAGCACATAAAAATATGCCTGGCATTTTAGGGGGCTGGAGCACCTCTCCTATGAGGAAAGGATGGATGACAGAGCTGGAGGAGTTCAGCCTGGAGAAGAGAAGGCTCCAGGGAGACCTTAGAGCCCCTTGCAGTTCCTAAAGGGGGCTCCAGGAGAGCTGGAGAGGGACTTTGGAAAAGGGCCCAGAGTAACAGGACAAGAGGGAAAGGCTTTAAACTGCCAGGGTAGGGTCAGATGGGATATTAGGAAAAAATTCTTTTCCTGTGAGGGCGATGAGGCCTTGGCACAGGGTACCCAGAGAAGCTGTGGCTGCCCCATCCCTGCATCTCTGGAAGTGTTCAAGGCCAGGTTGGATGCGGCTTGGAGCGAGCTGGTCTAGTGGGAGGTGTCCCTGCCCATGGCAGGGGTGGAATTGGATGAGCTTTAGGGTCCTTTCCAACTCAGACCATTCTGGGGTTCTGTGACTTTACAAAACACAGATCATGTCACTTTCTGGTACTGGAGATATTAATGTCAAGCAAAGGGAAAGCCACAGTTGAGATCACTGAACATTAGAATATTGTAATTGGATAAATTAATGATAGCCAGGAGTCAGAGAAGCCATCAGCTTGAGGGAGAAAACACGAAGTGATGTTTAAGCTTCTTGCATCCATTTCCTTAGCTGCCATTAGAGGGAATGGAGAAATGCAGAGGTGGGTTTGTGTCTCTGGGGCAGCCTGATCTACCCTGGAGGGATTCCTTCGAGTGTCTGGCTACAGATGGATCCAAAAGGGAACTGCACTTGGGAATTGCTGCAGACTTCTGGCCAAGCCCACCAGGCAGCTGCATTACTGTGTGGCACAGGCTCACTGTTGAGCCTTTATGGAGTTAGAAAACCACCTAAATTCAGGAGACTACCTGGTTGCTGACTCCAGCACATGTAAAGAAGCTTTTTTTATGGAGAACCCTGGTTAACAGGACACAATCTGAGAGTTTAGAAGCTTTTCTGTAACAAATACTCTGTTTTCAAGGGAAAAGTTATTCATGAGGGATTTATATTCCAAGTTACAGGAGAGGGTTTTGTTGGTTTTTCCTTTAGGATTACAAAGGTAATGGAGAAAAGCACTATTTGATATTTGCCAACCTAAAGGTACAGCTCACTGGAACCTGAGGATAATTAACTGTTGTAGTTCCAGCTCTGACATTTTGGTACAAGTTCCTCATCCACACTGTGGTGTTCCTCAGGTCTGTTTGCAGTGATTCCCACCTTACAGAAATTCTTCATGAGTTTTTAATTAACACTTTTTATGGTAGAGTCATACACATTTCAAATCAGTAGCTTTAAGCTTGCAAGACAGAGACAGCCTAATTTTTTATTTTTTGTTTTTTTACTGCCAGAGCAATACACTCAGTATATGACCTGTGGTAAAAACACACCAACAATTAAATAACTAGTAATTTCCTCAGAGTTCTAAAGTTGAACCTTAATCCTGCAGGACAGAAAACATGCCATGTTGCTCTTGTTAAACTGTCAAACTATAACTGCATGAGACACTACAAAGGATTCTCAGTTCCTTCTCAGAGCATTTTTGGAGGAGCAGTCAGTAAAGCAGTTACCTAATTATCCATGTTGAGTACACACTGAATTTTCTATTACGTTGCTTTTAATTACACTGTTACTGGGTTCACATGTCAGGATTTTTCTCTTTTTTTTCCCAGGATTCAGCTCAAGAGAGTGTCATCAAACGAGATATCCATCGTACGTACCCAGCACACGATTATTTCAAGGACACAGAAGGGGACGGTCAGGAGTCTCTGTACAAAATCTGTAAGGTACAGTCAGTACTCGCCGTTTTAAAGCGTGTTCCATATTTTGTGTGACTTTATTTTTTCCTGCTATCCCTGTTCTGGTCCAAGCTGCTAATCAGTAAGATTTTAAAGCTCTGTTTAGATTGCATGTGGAGACTGTGGTGTTTGTGCACTGCCTTTTACAGCCTTGCATTTGGTGTCTCCTGAGGTGCAGGTGAGAAGAGGCTCAAGCTGGCTTTGCTGAGGTGGGAGCTCCTCTCCAGTGGGAGCGTGGTGTAGGAGAACCTCTTTTGCTCTGAGGTGGAGAGGTTTGCAGAGGAAGAGAAAACAAACCCTCAGAGCAAGCTCTGCTGTGAGGTTAAACAAGAATGTCTGTAGATAATTACCTAGAGAACAAGTTTGCTGACCATTCCACCAGCAGGATGTGAGCAGAGCTTTCCCCTCACAGCTGCCACATCACCTCTGATGAAAAACACTTTAGTTTTCCAGTTTGCACATGGGAAAGTTGGGGTACTAAATCAATGGGTTTGTCCATCTTGTACACACAGACTTCTGTTGTTTGAGAGACATCCAGAAGGTAAAATATTGCAGCCAAGAAGGTACTTTTCTGCCTGGCAGTTGTAGATTTTGCTGTGGTTTTGGCAGTCAGTTTTGGGGGTTTTTTTCTAAAATTTTTCTAAATTCTAAAATTTCTAAATTTTTTTTCTGCACGAAGCTCATGTAGAATATTCTGTGGAATATTACATAATGTAGAATTCATTCTATTCACGTGGAATGAATGATTGTCTTAGACAAAGCCATTTCCCTTTCCCTTCCCCTTCCTTGTTGCTGTTTCCACCTCCTGCTGATTACTAGAAATGATGGAGTTGTCATGGCAGGCAGAAAGAAATGTTCTGCCTTTGGGGTATAATGATACATATTCCTGTTCCCCAGATAAATTCTGTGGTGGTACAAACTCCTATTCAAATAATAATTTGGATGGCTGTTAAATATAGCTGCTTAGATATTGGAGCTCAGTATTGTGAGCAATTCACATTTTAAAAAAAAGCACAAAATTAGGGAACAGAGAGAACTTTGAACCAATAATAGTGAATTCTCCCTAATCTTGGAGGGCTCTAGAGGGCTCCAGGAGACAGTTGCTGTGCCAGTCTGTGAAAAGAACAACCAGGACAATGCAGGTAATTGTGAGCTTGTCACTTTGATATCAGTTAAGTGAAAAAATGATGGAACAATTCAGTTTTTCAAGAAATAATGTGAGAATTATGTTATAATGAGGCCCTGGGAGATTATTGAAAAGAGATCATGACAAGCTAACACAAAACCCCAGAAGTACAGGTTTCATTGGTGAAGGTGTTCTGAGTGAAATTCTGTAGCTCCTGTAGCCTGCCATGCTGAGAATGTAAAAGTGCTGGACAAGTTAGAGCACAAACAAGACACACATTAAGGGGTTAAAGACTGGCTAGCAGGTTCCTGAACATCAGCACTGCATGAACACTGCACAAGGCATTATGAATATCCCTTGTTCATTCCATGTACTCTGAAAGAAACCAGAAAATCCTGCCTCATTAAGATATCTTGGTGACACAGAGAAAAAGGGGATGGTAAATAATGAGGTGTAAAGGGTGTGTAGATGGATGAACCTCCTGTAGGAACAGTTTGACTTGAGTCACTCAGTATTTTGCAGCTGCTTTTAGTTACAGTGTCCAGAATTAAAGACAATTATTCTACACTGGAAAGAATCTGTAAAGTTCCGTGAGGATGATGAAAGAATTTGGGAACATTCTTTGGAAAGAAAAATTCTTTTTCATGAAGGCGTATCTCAGTCTATTTTGTTTAATAAAGAACAAATAAAGGAGTGAATCTCTCTGAACTGGAAGCAGCTTACAGGAATTATCTGTCCAGCAGGCAGCTTCAGAGAGGCACAGATCTCAGACCTTCCTTTTTGAAGGAAATGTGAAGAATTCTGCGTGTTTTCTAAATCTGGGAGCTTTCCTTGCTCTCAAGGCCTCTACTTGCTCCTGCAGAGAAAATTGCTGTAGCTCTTGGTTCTCTTTTCTTGAAGGATCTTGGCTCAGAGGTGGTGCATCCTTGACAAAGAGAAAGTCAGGGAAAAATGCCAGGAGGCCTGTAGGGATGAACAATATGCTCCTGGACAAACTCAAAGACAGAAGGAAGCCTACAGAGGGTGGAAGCAAGGGCAGGTAGTCTGGTGGGAATAGAGAGAAATTGTCCAAGCAGACAGGGATCAGCTTTGGGAAGGTGAAGCCCTGACAGAATTCAACCTGGCCATGGATGTGAAGGGCAACAAAGAAAATAGTCTATAGGTACATCTGTGATCACACTGAAACTAGAGACAATGTGGGTGCTCTCCAGAAGGAAAGGGCAGACCTGCTAACGTGGGACATGGAGAAGGCTGAGATACTCAGTGACTTGTTTGCCTCTCTTTTCACTGGCAAGTGCTCCAACATCACTGCAGAGGTCACAGGAGGCAGAGGCAGGGACAGGGAAAATGAAGAACTGCTTGATGGAGGAGAAGATCAGGTTTGAGATGATCCACGGAGCCTGAAAGGCCGTGGGACCCGATGAGATGCAGCTGTGTGTCCTGAGGGAACTGGCAGATGAAGGTGCTAAGCCACTGTCCATCGTGAGCTCATGGGCATCCTGTGAAGTGAAATTTCCCACTGAGTGAAAATGGGGAAACATAACCCCCAGTTTTAAAAAGGCAAGAAGGGAAGGATCCACGGAGACCTTAGAGCCCCTTCCAGTCCCTAAAGGGGCTCCAGGAGAGCTGGAGAGGGACTTTGGAAAAGGGCCTGGAGTAACAGGACAAGACGGAATGGCTTCAAACTGCCAGAGGGCATGGTCAGATGGGATATTGGAGAGGAATTGTTCCCTGTGAGGGTGCTGAGGCCCTGGCACAGGGTGCCCAGAGAAGCTGTGGCTGCCCCATCCCTGCATCTCTGTAAGTGTTCAAGGCCAGGTTTTATGAGGCTTGGAGCGAGCTGGTCTAGTGGAAGGTGTCCCTGCCCATGGCAGGGGTGGAATTGGATGAGCTTTAGGGTCCTTTCCAACCCAGACCATTCTGGGATTCCATGATCTTCAATCAGAGACCTCTCCATGTGTCCATCAAGTTGAGGGCTGCTCTTCCTGAGAAGCATTTTGTATTTACCTAGTGTAGAATGACCTCTGTCACTTGGCCACTTTCTCTTGATAAATGTTCTATCTGCATAGCAGCTTTGCAGTCAGTTTTTAATTCCCTGCTCCAAACAGCTCTGTCTCATCAGCAGCCTTTGTTACTGTGCTATTTTTGTGTGTTCTTTAAGGTTTGTGAATATTTGCAGCACGTCTTTCTGCAGGGTTCTGTGAGTGACCTCACCTTCATTCTCTGGGTGAGAACTGACTGTTTATTCCTACCTTTGGCTTTCTCTCCTTTAATCAATTATTTGAGTGCATAAGGGGACATTCTGTAGCAGCTCAGTTCCATAAAAACTCTTTGGGTAGGGATCTTGTTGAAGGGTTCATAAAAATCCTGGTAATCTTACTGACTCCCTCATTCTTCTAAGTGCTCCTTGGTTCAAAGAAGGATTTGGGAAGCATTGCTTTCTGGTAGAACAACCATATCCTGTCTCCAACATGGAATTATTCATAAATTTACTGATTACACTTAAGGGTTTCTACCTACCTGCCTCTCTTGAGATCAGACACAACTGCTGTGGAGATCTCCAGGCAGTAACTTTTCCTTCATCCTCGCACAGTTTTCTTAAATGACTGTGGCTGTGACAGATGTCTCTTTGGGTCTGACTGCACCTTGAGTTTATGATTGATAAACTGTTTTCTCTCCAGTGTGTGAGTTTTCGAGAAATATTGTTCAAGTCTAATTAATTTGCTTATAAACTTGTCATTCCATTGGGAATAAAAAGTAATAATCTGTGTTGAAAGTAATGATGTGGCAGCTTTATATTACTAGAATAACTTTTACCAGAGGTGCTGGGTACTCGTGCCCTTCTCCTAATGTGAAAGCAAGAAGTTTGAAGAACGGGATTATTGAATATGGCTGGGAAGGGTCTGTCCTCAAGTGGGAGGTAAAAGGCTGAAGAGCCATTTTCATCATTCCCCACTGAAATGAGAGATGATCTGAGCTGTCAGATAAAAAGGAAAATCATTAAAAGCTCTCTGCCTCATTTTAACAGGTCTGTCAGTTTTTGTTCCATCTCTTAATCTCCTCTTCAGAACAGTAGGAAATCAGAAAAGATGGGAAACTTTTTCTGTTGCAGAACATTTATGTGACAAAGTACCTAAAATTAAACTTCGGGACTGGCAGTGGTGATAAGGAAGGCAAAGAGTTTCGGATTCTAGACTGGAGGTTTCACTTGAGGACACCACTTAAGCTGGATTTTCACAGAGCAAATTCTGGGGGAATCTTTGGGAAAACTGCTGCTTCTTGCATGCTTTCTGTTTAAATCCTCTGCAAATTCCAGCTCTATTTAAAGAGCTCACCTCAGTGTTACAATGCATAACTGAACAGTGCTCAGTGCCTGCTTCCCTGCTCCATGTGTGCTCACAGCTCCGTGCTCCAGGGAATCAGAGCACTTGGCACAATTAATCCTCTCGACTTTCTGGAGTGTGTGCAGTGTTTTTACCACCAATTTACCACCATACGTGTAAAACCTAATTTTCTGATTAAAGTAACTCCTATTCAACAAACAACCACTGTGACTTGAATGGGGAAAAGGGAGCATGGTGCAGGAAAATCAGTCAGGTTAGCTCGGTGGGTGCTCAGGCTGGGCAGGCTGGGAAAACAGACACAGTGCTTCCCTGGTTTGCAGCAAATGGTTGAATTCCTTCTCAGAGATTCAGAACTGCTGTTTGTGTTTCTCAGTAAGCTGAGGCCTTGTGGTGATGCCTGAAGTGGCCACCTAAAACCAGAGACTAGACAGGAATAAGGGAACAGAGGTAGGTATTTATTTGAAGGGCCTTCAAAGGTACACCCTGGGCAGTCCGGAGGCTTCTGCCAAAATGGACCCCAAGATGGACCCTGGGGCACGAGTTCTTCTCACTTTTATATGTTTGGTCCATCTGCATATCAGGGTTAATTCTCCAGTTAAAGATTCAGTTAATGATGTCATTTCCCCAAGCTTGCCCCCCTCTCAGAGGCTTTTGGTTTATACTTTTTGGGCCTAGGACGGTCTGGGTGTCCTTGAAGAGCAAGCCTGGAGAGGCTTTGTTATGCCTACCTAGCATGAGAGAGCAGAAGTTACCAGGCCACAAGAAACTTCAGAGTTACACACCGGGCAATGCAGGATTTGAAAAATATAAAACTGAAAACCCAAGGCATCAGCAGAAGGATACAAATCATTTGTATCAGTACATATTTTGTTACTAAATACTTATCCCTTTGTGGATCAGATTTGTGGGGTTTTTTCCCCAATCCTGGTCTCACTTGCCGGGAGGTTTGAGGTGCAGGATTCGTGTGACAGATGGTTTGCTGTGAGAGCAAACGCTGTGTTTTAGTTGTTGTTGCAGTGTCTGGTTTTTGGTACCCACATTGGCAGAGAGAATAACAAACTGCTTTCTAGCAATGCTAACTCTGAGTGGGCTCCTTTATGGGGGGTTTTAGCTTTTGTTGCTGTGTATTGAAATACGAAAATATCTTGGAGTTGCTGTTCTGTAACCAGTGGCTTCTATGCCCGTGATAAACTGTAAATGATGGATTTTGCTTCAGCAGAGCTGCTGCTTAGTGCTGGCCTGTAAGCTGAAAGTCTGATTTTTGTACTTCTTTTGCATTTTCATTTCCATTTCGTTTCAGCATGCCTTTTCAGATAGTCACCTCTTCTCACTGTGCATGTATTCTTCCACATTTTTCAATCCTTAGCATCTCCTTAGATTTACAAATGGGAAGTTTCAGTGTTTGTCCAGGTGTAATTATTTGTCCAAGAGCAGATCTCTTTTGTTCCTGCAGAAATCTGTTTGCCAATTTTAGGATAAACACAATCAGTTAAGAATTATTTTTCATCTGTTTTTAATTGTTCATTTTCTGTGCTCCTGGGTTGAAGAGCAGTGCTAGTAAATATTGTCTTGTTTCATGCAAAGGATTTTTAATGTTATCTTGTCTTCTTCCATTTACATATTAATAAGGATCCTTCTCTCTGCATCTGTTTTCAGTTAATGCAGAAATTCCATGTATAATGTGATGCATATTCAATGCTGCACCCATAGGAATATTATTACTTTTCAGACTGTTGGTCTTACAATAAACTCAGGTATGGAGTTTTAAACTGTGCTGTTACTAAAATGATTTAGCAACTGAGCATGTAATAAAATACCTTGTTGGGTGAAAAGTCTGCATCCAAGTGTGGATGTTTTCCTGAGACAGCCTGAGTTTCAGACACCACGTAAGGCATTTAAATCTACTGAAGCAGCCTTCAGCACAGAGCTCTGTCTGTATTAAACACTGAGTAGCTTCCCTTGGTGATTTACAGAGATCACAGAGAGGCATAGCCTCTACTCTTCCATATTCAGATCTGCTGGGACTCTCAGACAGAAAGCAGTTACAGAAATCCCAAATCTGAGTTTTCAGTTCAGCCGCTTTCCCTTCGTCTTTTAAATGCCACGTACTTGGAATTCCTTTGTGTGCAGAAGATTCTGATCTTGGGAGATTTTCCTCTCTTACTTATTTTGGAGAAGAATTTCTGCCCAGCCCTGGATTCTTGGTTCACTTTCCCAACTTTTTCGTCATGGCTTTGAGAAGACTCTGCTTCCAAAGAATTCACTTTCTATTGATGATAACTGCATAGTAGTTCTTCTCTTCAGAATACAGAAAACTATTAGAAAGATGTCTTATTTCTGTGAGATCTTCATTTAGTTACAGTGAATGAAAATAGGCTTCAAGTCAGAACCTTCATTAAATCCCATTTATGAGACAGAGAATATTTAAAATCTCAGTTAACTGGGGAATTGTAATTGGAAGTTCCTCAAGAGCTTAGGAGAATAGTAAGTTAAAAGACTGTGACATTGCCACAGGTTGTCATGGGAAAAATCCCATCCTCTTGAAGTTGTAAAGTTACAATGACTGCAGTGGAAATAGGGGATTTGGGATTTTGCTTTGTTTTTGCATTTCATGTGCAAAGAGAAAGTTAATGCTCCTCAGTTCCTTAGAAGCATAGATCTTAAATAGTTAATTTTGGATCTTTAGTTAATGAGATGATATTATGGTGGTATCTGTAGGCAGCATCCTTATTTTTGAGGTTATTCTGGTTAATTACATCATATTTCAGCACTATCAAATCCCATAGGTTGCTTAAAAATAAAACTGTATAATTGGAAATGTAATGTGCATTAAGCTTCCAGAGTCTCTTTGCCTTGGGTGGATGCAGTGAAATCGTGTAGATTTTAGAGACTTCACTAAAAACTAAACCTTTAATTGTCAGGATTATCATGTTTTGACTTAAGAGCAGAATCTTTTCTTTGTTTGATCTAATTCTGATGCAGAACTGAAGTTTGTGTCCAAGTATCTGATAACAGCTGCTTGTCAAGATCAGATTTTGGGGAAGGAGCTGGTGGAAGTGACTTTCAAAAAGCAAGTGAATCAAGCAGTTAATTTTTTTTTTTCATGGTTTTTGGTTGCTTCAAAGGTTTTTTAATGATTACATCTTTTTACTGGGGCCCTTGGACATTTTTCTCCTATATAGGCAGTGTCCACTAATTAATTTCATACTTTTATTTAAACCAAATGATCCAGTACTAGCTGATTTGTAGTTCTATGCATCAGCCTTTTCTAAAAAGTTTCAATTTTTTCATCTCTTCTGGTTTTATCTGGCAATTAGTGGTTTACCAGTTTACTTTCCCCCTCAAGCTTTTTGGGTGAATACTGTCTATTCTTAATAAATTTTCAGTAATTTTATTCCCTCTAATTTATTATCTCTTCTGATACTCAGTTGGACACAGATCCTTCAACACATCCCCTGTTAGAAATGGTTCCAGCAGGGTGACAAACCCTGTGAGTCTTCTCTAATAAACACAAGGAAGGCTCATGGGGATTTCCTGCTGGAGTTTAAATACAGCTTTCTTACACTGACCGTACATTTTCCAAGCAGAGACTTTGCCTTCCTGCTCTGAAAGTGTTTGAAATGGATTTATTATGAGCTCAGATGTGTTTAGGAAGTTGATTATGAGAATCTTTGCTGTTGTTCCTTCATATTTTTGTATTTAACTGCAGAGTGAGGAATTTTTTTGGTACCCTCCTCGTTTTCCCTCTTTTGCTGTGACTTCAACTTCTTTCAGAATCTCAGAAGCAGTGTGTTTTTATTTCTTACAGCTGTCTGTACTTTTTAGTCTATGTCAGTTTTGGAAGCAGTTTGTTTTCTCCAGTGTGTTGGTTTCTCATCACTTATTTCAAAATAACTCGTTTGGATTAATTTATTGCTATTTTCAGCAAATTATTCACTGTAATGCTTCTCACAACAGAGAACCCCCAGGCATTGATAATTTGATGTTCATTTTTCAGCCTAGATTTTTTTAAGTAAATTAGAAGTGTTTTTATATAGTATGAAGAAATCATAAATCAGATTTCTCATTTGTAATTCTGCATGTCTGTTTCTAAGCAGAGCTGGCCTGTCAAAACCAGGAATAATACAGCATTTAGGAAAGCTACACAGACAAGGTATTGGGCATCTGTAAACTGATAGGTCTGGGCAACAAATAGGTAAAGACTCATGGTGGTGATTAACCAGTGGATGATTCTAGTTAGTCATGTAAAATATTAACTTAAGCATTTAAAGTAATTTCTGTTAATTTAGTACTTAGTAGCTAATTAACTTTTTTATAGAGAGCCTCCTTTTTTCTTTTTTCCAATTGAATTTTGTATCTGCCATTGTACACTTCTCAGGTTAGCTTTCATATTTGACTTTTGTGACTAGAGCTGTTCTAAACTGGTAAGCAGGTTGTAATGGTTCATTAAACAGTTTTCAGTTATTTTTGAGACTTCTTGAATTTTCTTGTCCTCTGAAACTGAGCAGTGGGCTGGGATTGTTTTCACTCAGCTCCTGGCTAATCCCATCTAACAGCTTTCAAGAGAGTGGTGAGCAGTACAGACAAAGGGCAAAGAGCTGTGAGTCCCAGGTCAGCTTTTCCCAAAGGAAATGTAGGGCTGAGTTGTTCAGAAGCAGTGACCTTTAGTGGAATATCCAGGCTGTACTTACAGAAATCCTGTCTTCCAGAGTCATTTCAGAATTCCTCACTTACACTACGTTCTCCCCATCACAATGAAAAGTAAAGCGATTTAAACACTTTTAACTATGGTTTGTTCTTCAACATTTCTGCAGAATTAATTTGCAGTTTTATTGATACTGTTGGCTGGGAAAGAGTCACATTTTTGGAGTTACAGTTACTACCTTTTGGAGAGGCAGCATATCCACCTTGGGAACACCATGGAACAGCCCCAGTGTGGGTGGGTTTGGCTCCCAGGACCCCTGACCATGCTTATTCCCATGTTTATTCATTTATTACTTCAAGCTTGGAGTAAGTGTGGTGGTCTGGGCAAAGTGGATCTTCTGATCCTTGTGGCTCCTTCTTCCCCCTGGCTCTGCCCTTTGCTTTGGTTTTCCCTGGCTAAAACCTTAGCACCTCACTTACTCTCAGGGTGTCTCTCCCTCTGATGTCACTCCTGCTGCTGCTGCTGCTTCGACTTCCTCAAGTTTCCTCAAGTTCTTAACATTCTCTGACATCTCTTTAAAAACAGATCTGTCTTCTCATCTTGGAAAAGTAAAGGGAAGGAAAGGTTAGTTATTTTAGTTTGGGGATTTTGTAAGAAAAAGCATGTCTGTCACGCCATAGGAAAATGAGCCTTGTTCATTCTTCAGCATAACAAGGGCACAGAAAAACTCTTTCTGATGAAATCTTCAGGTTAGAGTAGTTCTTGGCAGTTTTCTAACCTTCAGTCCTGTACTTCCATAATGTCAGAACTTGTTTTTCCAAAAACAAACATTCACTCTCCCCACAGCACAAACTACCCTGGTTTTCATGTTATATTTGTGAAGTTCCATCATTACTCACCTGAGCAGAATTATCCTTGATTTAGTTGAAGGAAAATTGCAATCCAACTCTTTCCATGCTGATTGAAAAAGAAAAATAATAATTTACAACTGCAGCATCTACGGAGCGTTGAGAGTGACCTGGGGGTGCTTTTAGAAATTTCCTGAAAGCACAAGAGTGGTTACACTTTTACTCCCCTTTATTATTTTAGCCTGAGTAGTGTTACATAGAGAATCATGGAATGGCTTTGATGCCTTGGGTTTTAGCTTTTATATTTTTCAAACCCTGTATTACTCAGTGTAAAACTCTGAAGTGTCTCACAGCCTGCTGCTGCTGCTCTCTCATGCTAAGATAGACATAACAAAGCCTCNATGGAATGTATCTCTTCGACTTCCTTGTGGGCCCCTTGAGCTCCTGGAAGGAAGTATCCTGAATAGCCCATTGATGGGAACACACTTTGGTAATGCCTGTATGCATTTTAAATACAGTTTGACTTCTCTTTTTTCTAGGCCTATTCTGTCTACGATGAAGACATTGGCTATTGCCAGGGCCAGTCCTTCCTTGCAGCTGTGCTTCTGCTTCATGTGAGTTAATTGCAAAATGAAAGCTTTGGCATTTGAAACCAATGCAGCTGTAAAATCAGTAGTGCTGCAGCCATGCTGTTTGACAGATATTTACTGTTGTTTATTTGCCTGTATTAATTTTCCTCCTGTTGCTTTTTGGCCATAGAGATTAATGGCTTCTGTCTTCATGAATGTGGATCTCCTTTGTCTGGGAGAAATCGATTAAATTCTCAAGTACTTCTGTGTCAAAACCTGAAACCAGTTTGTTACATATTAATATTTTCTTTTTATTTAGTTGTCACCTAAGTGAGCTCCCTTTGTGTTTATGGGGAATTTAACTCCAGGAGACATTCTCAGAGCAGCTCATCAAAGCAAGTAGTCTCACTAATTTTTTTGGGAGACTTTTTCTCTGAGGCACATTTTGTAATATCTTCTGAGGGAAAGCTGATTTTTAACCTTGATATTTTAGCCTGTAATCAAAAACTGCACAGACTTTGATGTGGATATATGTCCAGATAGATAAATGAATACACAATTTTTGTAGGTGCAAGATGCTTTCCATCTGATGTCTCAGTGGAAAAGCAGCAGATTCAAGTCATGTATTTATTGAGATAAAGTCTATCTGAATAAGCCACCCCAAAGCTCAACCACAATTCTTACTCAGGCTCTTGCCTGCTTTTTCTCTCAGGTTTTAATTAGTAAATTATCAATCAGGATTGAAATACCTTTTGAAGTGTGGGTTTGAGACAGCTGCTGGAGGAATGTATGTTACACACACACAGTTCCTAAGGCATTTGGAACTCAGATTCAGAGTAGTTCAAGTTGTAATTCCTAGTGAGAGCTGTGACTCCTTGAAGTCTTGAGAAACATGATACAGATGACAGTGTTGCAGAGAAGCTTTAGATCTTTTCAGAATAAATCTGAATTAGTCCCATTATTGCAGTGTAACATATACTGTAAAATAGCTTATCTAACAGTTATTTCACAATTAATTTTTTACCCAAAGCAGGATTTTGAAGTTCCACTGGAAAAATAAGCCATTTTCAAAACCAGAGGTGTTTAGAAATGTGTGGATGTCGCATTCTTAACATTTGACTGCTACTTCAACTCCTCTGCCTTCGTTCTGTGCTGTCATTACTACAGAGAATCAGCTCTGTTTCTGGTGTTTCTGGAGCTGGAAGAATTGCCCTGTACACAGGGAATGCTAAATGGAAGTTACACTCATTTTATATGTCCTTTATAACATTTGGTTTCATCATAGGGTATTAAAGTGAAATGCTCAGAGAAGGGGGGAAGCGAAGCAGGCTCAATGAGCTCATGTAATTTGGGAGCTTCCTAGGATGTCCTCAAACTCTTGTTTTTCTTAAATTCTCCAAACAATCTATATGCTGTAATGCTTGTAAGACTCTCTCTAACTATTCTGTCTTTGCATGGATTTTTAGACCCCTTCCTTTCCCTTTTTTTGCTGGGACAGGTTATATTTTCTCTTCAATGTAGATATGTTTCAGGGGTGGTTGGGTAGCCTGAAACTCCATCCTCTACCTTTGTGATTTTGCTTCTTTGATGAAATTCCCATCAAGGGTATGCAGGTAATTTCTAATCACAGGGGAGCAGTGTTGCCAGCTCTAGTAATTGTACTGTAATTACTCACAGTACAGTTATTGTCTCACAGTATTTGGCTTTTTTCTTGTCTATTTTTCAAAGCCATTTTCTGTGGGAAAAAATCCCTAACACCTAAAATGTCACTTAAAAATATTACAGATTTCTGGCTTTTGTGATTTCAGAGAGAAGACAGCAGAGGGCAAATACCTAAATGCTAAAAATCAGAATGGCAATGCCCAAAACTTGTGTTCTGCTTAAATAAAAAAAGAAATGAAAATTCGGTGTCTGATTTTGAATCCTTGGGGTTGGTAATATCAGAGAAGCTCTGTTCACTGAGAGCAAGGACTTGAGGAGGTCTCTGGCCCAGTCCTGACCTGTGCTCCATCTCCCTGTCTTGGGGGAGGGACAGTTATCAATGCATGAGTGTCTGACCGAGCATGTAGGGTAGATGTGCCTGTGCATGAGTGCCTGTCGTTTCATTAGAAATAACTGTTTTTTACCAAAACCCCTGAAATTTGCATTCAGTGTCTTACAGAGCAGATTCAAGCCTTTTGGTCAGGATAAAATTATTTCTTCCCTTTACTTTGTCTGCAGCTTTTCTGTGCTGTCAGTGGGGATCATTTCATCCAGATGAAATTGTGGTTAAGAGCTTTGAAATTCCTAGGAATGTGTCTTGGGTAAATGAAGCCCAGAGTGACAGCCATCAGCCAGTCTGGCAGTGCTTTGTGCTAACCAGTTACTTCCCTTGATGATGTCTGAAAATGGAAACGAAACTGTCTGCCCATGGCCCTGGAGACAGGCCCTAATCATGGGCTGAGCAGAAAAGATGAAACCCTGAAGGGAAATATCAAGAGCCTAAAATTCTCTTTGAAGAAAGCACTGATCTTTTATCTGTAGCTGATATTTGATAAGGAGTTGGCAGTAGGCCAAACGAGCGAATGCACTGAAAGGTCAAGAGTTGTTCTTGATTCTCGGTGATTGTTTTCATTTGTTACAATCTGGTGCTTCCAGAAGAAAGCCCGTTTTTAATGGGATTGAAAGGTTGATTTGGGTTCTGGTTGTGCCTGTCGTTCTTGTGTTACCTGGAGGCACAGGGGAAGTTGGGAAGATGATGTGGAGGTTTTCTGACATGGGGCTTCCCACCAATGCAGCATTCAGTGGGCTCAAGCCAACAAACACAAGTGTAGAGTGGCTCAGACAGCTCCTGTTAGTACCACCTTCCAAACCACTGCTGCATGAGGAATTTTGGTCAGAATTAAATAGAGATTATGGGTGTAGGGATTCCAAAGGAGTCAGCATGTGAATAGATGGGACTGTGGGAAACCTGACTTCAGAGTTTGATGCCCTGGGGTTTGGATGAAAGTGGATGAGCACTCTTCTCACTCGAGGTTGGTTGTACCTTAGTTCTCTGGAATTTTTCCCATTTAACCAAGTATTTCTAAGTAGACATCACTATTATGAGATGTTGCCTTTTTATTTTATTTTCCTTCCTTTTTTTATTTTTAAATTGTTTTTATGTTGCTGAGAGTTGTGTCCTGGTTGTTCTCACACCTATTTGACAGAAAGAATGCTGCTGACCGTTGTGCTGCTGGGATGTAGATGTACATGAACCTGTGATATGACCCCACATTTTCTTCAAAGAAGGCCTTACAGAGCCGAATCCAGGTGCTCATTCAGGAGAACAGTCCTCTTGAGATTTTATTTGGTTAATTTGGCATTCATGGTACTTGGCTCAAAATTATAATGCATCCTTGGTTCTGAATTCATTGTGCTTAAGGTGTTTAAGTGTGTGTGTATCTGTGTAAGGCATGGCCAGCCCCAGCTCCGTTATTAACGTTATTTTTGTGTATTTTTCCAAACAGATGCCAGAGGAGCAGGCATTCTGTGTATTTGTGAAAATAATGTATGACTACGGCTTGAGGGACCTGTACAGAAATAACTTCGAAGATCTCCATTGCAAATTTTTCCAGCTGGAGAAGTTAATGCAGGTGGGGCCAGAGGAGCAAATTCTCCTTCGATTTATTTCATAAATGGAAATACTGGCGTGAAGAAGAGATTAATGCTTTGCTTCCAGAAGCTATGGGACAATAAAACCCCTCTCCTTTTAGAGGTGGGGTAAAAGCAAAACAGGGAAGTTTAATAGCTGAACTCAAACATCCTGAGTCAGATTAGTTTCTTTTGTCTTTGATACACCACTCTTGCTGCTAACCTTTGTATCCAAGCAGAGCAGGTATTTGGCTTTTCCCCCCCTCTCTGTTTGCTTGCTCCCTCTGTTTCTGTTTCTGTTTCTGTTTCTGTTTCTGTTTCTGTTTCTGTTTCTGTTTCTGTTTCTGTTTCTGTTTCTGTTTCTGTTTCTGTTTCTGTTTCTGATGCTGCTTAGGGGGAATGTCTGTGTGCTGTTGAGGCCAGTGTATCCTTTGGGCTGCCTCCATCAGTGTCCTACTTTCCATGAATTATGTTGATGTTAAGAGGTCAGGAGAATCAGGGCATCCTGATGTTTATGGAATACCAGTCAGGTGTGGATCACTGGGCAGGTTTTTCTGTCTCTTCCAAGACTCTGCTCTTTTTTCAGGTGGAATTATTTCATTGAGCAGTTCAGCAGAACTGAATGGCTGCAGATGTTATATGCATTGTTGTTCTGACTGATAAGGAATTACTGACAGTTCATTAAGCCTTGCCCTTCTGCTGGCACAGTGAAAAGCTGGGTGCTGAAGTCATTTCTCACAGATGACCATAGGGATCTCTCTGGGATATACTGAAACCAAACAAACCAGACTATTGTTAATTTAATGGTATTTTTTCAGATGTCAACTTGTGCATATTTCATACTTGATGGAGTAGAATTGCTTACTAATTAATGTGATACTTCAGCATATGATCTTCTCAATGTTTACATACGGTCACAAAGATTTTTGTTAACAAACAAACCCGATTTTACTAACAAAGATACTCTTAACAAAGATACTTCATTAATGACCATATCATCACTGTTCAGTAGGATTTTCAGTGCTTTTTTTGTGTTGCTTGTATGTGCTCCTGGTTAGAGAAATGGTCTGGTGGAGTTGTGTGCTCTGTTGCTTTCAAGCTCTGCAAGGTGATGTTTTTTGTGGCAGAAGCATTTATAGCAAGACACAGCAAAGGAATAACTTAAAAATACACACCATGACACAGATTTTACAACTGCTCTGCCTTTCGGCTGTTGAAGGTTTTGTAATTTCTCAGTCTAATCTCAGTATGTTCTTTGATACTGTGATAGAATCCACTGTGGATATCTTACTGAAAACAGTAACCATGGGCACTGAAATTTATTGAGAAACATTTTCATTGCCCAAAAGAAGCCAGGCTTTCACTTTGTTGTGTTTTTTGGTATTTAGCAACCCCGGTTCTTACTGGAAGTATGGATGAAGAACTCAGATTAATGAGTAATGCTGAAACATTTCTATTTTTTCTTTATTCCAGGAGCAGTTACCAGACTTGCACAGCCATTTCTCAGACCTCAATTTGGAAGCTCATATGTATGCATCCCAGTGGTTCCTCACTCTCTTTACTGCCAAGTTTCCGCTCTGCATGGTCTTCCACATCATTGACTTACTACTTTGTGAGGTAAAAAAAATACTGAATCAGAAAGCCCTCCCTCCACTCCATCAGTGTTTCTTCTTGTTTTATTTCGTTTTGTTGAAGTCCTTTACTGCTTAATTATAAAATGTGTGTAACTCAGCTGTGTAGAAACCGTGGTTATATTGAAGAGAAGATGTTCAGTGAAACACTGGTTTGGTTTTAAAATTAGAGCTGTGGATTGCCTCGTTTTTTGCTGAGGGGTCTCATTAAGAATATCTGATGCACACATCTGTTTTTCATTTAATTTGTTGAATGATTAGTCAAAGTTAGGAATTGTAATTTCTTGAAGACACCTAGCAAGGAAAGCTCTCCACATGGCTGATTCAGAGTGCCCACAGACAGAAATGGTGATGTGTGTTGCTTTGGTGGCCTGAGAATAAACAAAGAGTGAGAAGGGCCAAACACAAAACTGAGTGCAGCTCCTTCCTTTTGTTTTTTCCCTGCTATTCCAACTAGGAACATACTACTCCAGATACAAAATGGTGTCTGCCTGTACTGTAGATATAGCTACACTTTCTTTTAAAAGCCAGTCAGAATAGGTTGATGATCTAGAATATTTATTTTGGTAAAATACCAGTCCTTCCTTTGGTAAATGGGAAGTCAGAACATCCATGGCATTACACCTGCTTTTAAACCTGTCACTGATTTCCTCTCCAATTTCAAGGGGTCACAAACATGAAAATAAATAGATAGATAAAATATTTGATCATTTTAAATGGTGTGGGCTGCATGAGTATGAAACACTGTTGACTGTAGTTGATTTTGTTCATTTTTATTGTGAAGTGTTTTCTCTGAGAGTCTTCAGGCTTGCTGCATGTGCCTTGGTAGGATTCAATCCTTAAGACTTTCTTATTCTGCATATTGGTGCTCAGTTATCAAAGCAAGGTAGGGTAATATTGGCAATGTTTATCTCAACATGTGTGAAGCAATTACAGTGGGAAAGAAGGTGAAATCCAAGGAGAATCCAAGGTGAAATCCAAGGAGAAAGTGAGAGAGTGCACATTAGAACACACTAGGGAAAGGGAAACTTGTTAGTGTTTGTGGAGGCTAATCACACACAGCTAAAGGAGCCTCTTTCACTACAGCTAACAATAAACCAGAAAGAGTAAGAAAATTTATTTCAAGTGAGAAGAGACACAGAGACATCTTGAGAAGCACTGGGGCAGTGTGGAGACAACATCCTGAGGCACCAGTGGAGGCTATCAGGAAAGTGCTCCTAAGGTTCAGGAGTCAACCACTCACAAGTAACAGGCAGTTCTGAGAATTCGTGGGAGGGGCACAGATTAAAATGAAAATCTAGTTGGCCCCTGTTGCAGACAGCAAGTCAGTTCTAGAGGCACATGGCCAAAGGCAGAACCAGGAAGAAGCCGTTCCCTGACAGAAGACTGAAGCTGTGTGTCCAGTCAGCCTCTGGAAGGTGTTATGGGGGAAATCAAAACATCATGTTTTCTGCATTAAATTGTTCCTTACTTTATCTCTGAACAACCAGCATGCTGATAATTCTGGCAACTGGAAGGAGAAAAAACAGTGGCAGCTGCTAACAGTGGAGCATATTCTGCAGGAAAAATCCCCAGAAAAGCAAGAAGCCTTTGAAGTGAACTGTCTTTAAGTTTTTAAAAACAAGCTTCCGGCCTTCTCCCTAATTTGTCATAGATCCAGATGAATTTTAAATACTCTTCGAGTTCCTGACTTGTGCTTTCTCCACATCCCTGTCCTGTTTGTCATTACAAAATGTTCACATTATGTGCAACTCTTTCAGGGAAGAAAAAATTAGGGGAAGAAAACCATTTAAAACCATTGCTGAATGCATCCTGCCAGCTCATAATTTTAAGGGAGCCTCTCTGGTCCCCTTGAAAATATTTGAATTATGGGTGAACAATTTTTGTGTCTTGGAATGGCTGATCTCTAGAGGTCCCTTCCAACCCCAACCATTCAGTGATTCCATGTCAAGCAAGAATTTTTGTATTGGCTTGGGTTTTTCATTTTTGATTGTGGCTGGAAGAGTGAAACTGGTCCTTACAGATCCTCAACTTTCAATCCAGAGAGGAAGAATACCTGTTGGAAGTCCTGTAGTTTCCCAGCTAACCAGGGAGGCACATCTCCTTCCCTTGCATGCACGGTGCAAGAGTGGCACAAGCTGGGGGTGGATCTCCTGGGCAGAAGCATGACTGTGAACAAGGAGCTAAAGTTATGATGGGAATTAAGTTTTATGGAGGAATTTTTAAAATCCCATCGAAGTGAGTGTCACTACAGTCAAGGTCTTATCATCATCCTCACATGAAATATAGCTCCAGAGCAGTTGTATGGAAATTCACACAAATTTGGGATTTGCCATGGCTTCTGTGTGACTGACTTAATTCATTCTGTTGTCTCCTTAGCACCTTTATTTTTTTTATTTTTTAAGTACTCACCAGGCTGTTGAAGATGTGACTAAACCCTCCAAATTACTTAAATTTCCAGTGGTCTTAGAATATTGCCTGAGCAGTTCTGAGGCAGAATCTGTCACCCATCCTCATGTAGAAATGAAATATTTTGGAATTCTTTGTCTTCCCTGTGAGAGAAGCTTAAAGAGAATTTTGGGCTTCCAGGCAGGAACACCACCACAATGATTGGTACATTTTATAAGGCTCAGCTGCTTGTAATAAAACCACAATCCTATTGATCCAGTGAAAGTTTTAATGTGATTAACACAGCAAACTGTGTGGGTTGGAGCCTGGAGATCCTTCCACAACGTTCCTTTTAGCTGCCTGTTGCAGCTGTTTCATTTGTCTTTTCCCCTTTGCTATTTCTGTTTGCATTGAAGAACATTTTTGTTGATGAAACGCAGGGTTGTATTTGGACTTGTCAGTCTTATCTATCAATATGACACGATGTTATTGAACACTTTGCGAGCCTGCTCTGTTTCGCTGTCTCTTTTTTGTTCTATTTTAAATTATTTATTTAAAGTCATGCTCAGAAATAGCAATTCATCTAGGTAGAGCTCGTCACTCAGAGCTGTCCCCAGTGCAACAGCTGCACCTCGGCTGTGCTACAGAATATCAAACAGTTGACATTTCACTTCATTTTGTGTTCTAAAATATTCCATTTTAAATGAAAGTATTTGTTTTAAAAACACTAAATAAATGACCTTCAGTAGGCATTTAGAAGAGGAAAGCAACCCAAACCAATTGGCAGATAATCTGTAAGCATTTTTAAAATTATCATGAAAAGAAAATTCTTTAAGCTTTTTGATACATACAGTGCTGCCAGAACTAAAGGAGGTGCAGAGCTCAAGCTGTCATTCCATTATTAACTGAGAATTTTGGAACACTATGGGGAACCTCCATTTTAAGTCGATCTGGCTATTTTTGTGTGCAGTTTTGGGGGATATAAAATACTTAAGGGTGGTGGTTCTCTCCTTTCAGGGAATGTACAAAAACCTCTCCTGCCCGCTGCTCTTTCTGGGCTGGCCCAGGTGGTTGTTTATTTTGGTGCCATAATACATCATTTGACTGTGTAATTTGACTGCTCAGTTAACAGTTTGACTACTAAGCTGCCATCCTGTGATCATGACTGGATACAAAGGGATGCAACTGATTATCAGTTTTGAATATAAAATTATTTAATGTTTACTAACATGGCTAATAGCAAAGAAGAGAAAGTGCCTTTCACAGGACCACACAACACAGGGCAAGAAGGGGGAATTGAAAGCTGGGATGCCATCACTCCTTGGCCTTTATATATCAACTGCTGCTTTGAGAATATTGTGTAAAATACGTTTTGTAATCAGTTTTGAGAAATTGTCTGTTATACTGAAGGCTGATAGGTGTCTTTAACAATCTTTTAAAACATGAGCAGCGTGTTGCTGGTCAGTGAACACTTAGTGACAGTTAAAACGTGGCAGCCCGTTGTGGAGATACGGGTATTGGGAGCACTCCTTTCCTGATGGAACACTGAAAATCATAGCAGGATTACAAGTATTGACGCTGAGGATTTGATTTCTGTCTTGTGTGTGTCTTGCTGAGGATGGATGTGCCAGGAAACGCCGTCTGGTGCCGCTCAGGGCTGGCCGGCACTGCGCTGCTGCTGACTGAGGAGGAGAGACCATAATAGCCTGCTATTTTTTATCTCTCACTGTCAGATACTTCTGTGATGCCTTCAGCAGAGTTGAGAAAGAACAGATTAACATTTCAATTTATTAAACTTCCTCAGGAATTGAGTCAAGAACAAGCCCACTTCCTCTGTAAATCTGCGCTGAGATGAAATGTGGATTAAATAAAAGATTGTGCGCTGTTGTTTACCTTTTGTAGATCTATAGGGAAAGAAAAATGGAACTTTTTGGAATTACTTGTTACTGCCACGTTGTCTAGGTTTGTGAACCCTTCCAGTTACCAATATTTTAAGAAATCTTACAAGCCAGCAGAATGGACTTGCTAGAAATAAAATCTCTTAAAGTAACAGCATATTAAAAGCTGGGCTTAAATTCTAAGTAGGCACAGATCTGTGCTGGAGCTGTCTGTGCTGTTCCATTACTGTTTACCAAAGCAAAGTCAATGTCATACATGCTCGTTGGAAAAGGCCAGGAGGCCTGTGTTTGTTTTCCTTCTAGGAATACAGGCAAATACATTTTGGCATTTAGACTGTGCCTTTCCTCCTGCCTGACCCCTTTGCATCAGGCCTGCTGGAGAGCTGAGTCTTGCTGAAGCCCTTATCAGCCACTGCTGTTCCATGTGAAGAGACTGCAAAGGATTTCTTTCATAGACTGCTATAATTAGCTTTTAATTAATTGAAGAAGAAGGAGAATAGGTTTTCTCAGACTGCAGATGGATGACTAGAATTGGAATGTGGATGTCCAGTGGTAATGCTGGTTTGCTGCATCTGTTGATGTGTCAGCCATGGTAATCTTCTGTTGCAGAAGCGGGAGGTCTGCGATGGAGATAACCTCGGGTTTGCTAGACCTGGATGTTTGGTTTTTCTGTAGTGAGATGAGTTATTTAAATCCACAGGAAAAGTAATTTTAGCCTAATTCATCTGATGACTACAGCTGTAATCTCCTGTGGGGGCTTTTCAGCACTAGAACAGAAATTAAAGTGAAAAGAAAGAAAGAAGGGTGTAGGATTTGGTAGTGTGTTTGCTGCATGAGGAACTTCTTAAAGCTTTTGGATGTGTGTGTTTAAAACATTCAGATTATAATGATAAACAATTTTAAGTTCTTTTCAAAGTGAAGGCTAAAAGTAGTGTAAGGTGTTTGCATATAAAACTCAGTCAACAGCAGAAATACTGGAGGTGTGTAATACCACGTTCGGTATTGCCATGGGGACCGGGGACACAAAACGCTCTAACAGAATTCATCATAATTCAGGCTTGGCCCAAGGAGAAGAGTGTTCTAATAGAGAGCATCTGAGAGGTTCTAGGAGAGCCACAGGGTTTAGCATAACCCTTTACTCAAGGCTGTCCAGCTCTTCCTGTGAGCATCCGTAATTTATGTATCTTCCAGTTGTGGCTGCTGCTTGTTTATCCCCAAAATAACAAGGCTGGTGATAAATGCTCAGCATGAGCAAAGGGAAAACAGTCTCACAACAGTCTGCAATCCAAGATAACTTATGAGAACAGAAGGTACCTTTTGGGTGATGTTGATAAATTTTGTGGTCCTAAATGTTAAGGCTGCTTCTGTTTCAGAAGATGTTCTGAGATCTGGGTGAAAAAGGTACCAAAGATGGGTGCCCGGTTTGAGTGACCCAGTTTGGGCCTTAGAGGGGTGACACATCTAATGCCATGTTCACACTATGTCTCTGAATTACTTTCCCCATTGCTCATGAAGTATTTTAGCCACCTGCTAGTTGATGTTCACTTGGTTGTTTTTTCTAGGAATACAGTAAATTTCCATAATGCTTACTTAACACCAGTGCCATCTGCTGTATTGGAATAGCAGCATATCCTAAACAGTCTTGGCAGGCTTCAAAAACACTTTAGAAATAACTGAAGGAAAGTATCACAAATGGGAGAGTGATATTCTGTGAACAAATCCAGGAAGCTGAGCTAATTTGGGAAATGTTTTTAAAGAAGAGGGTAGTGCAGTCTGCCTGTGCCAAAACACTTTCTGATGCTTTGTGCTCCGAATCTGAGGCTGTTACGAATTTTCTAAATACGTAAAATCAAATTGTGAACTTTGGCATTTGACTCATTGTTGGAAAGGGAAGACCATGTCAGGGTTCAGAGAGACGAAGGCCAGGGCTGTGTCGTGGCAGGGAAAGGGAGAGGATGAGGAATAAACACTGGGAAGAAGATCAGACGGAGTGCAGGGGGCAGATGTTGGTTTAGTGTGGGTGTGTATTTTTCTTTGTGCTGTGTGAGCACAGGTAGAGGGGGAACGAGGCACAGCTCTGTCAGGAGATGTTCTGAACCCCTCGCCTCACCTCCTCTCAAGAAAACTGGGATCTGGAAGATTCCTCTTCCTCTGAGCACATCTAACAGCCATTCCCTGTTGCCATACCAGAGGACCTGTCTTACCTAAAGAGATATGGGGCCTCTTTTTCTCTATGTGTCTCTTTTCTCTCCTTTGGTGTCCCTTGTCAGTTTAGGCCCCTTTCTTTGTCCCTGTATTATTTTTGGAGAAAGGGACAGAAATGTCTAAAACCCCTACAGTTTAAAGCTGTGCAAACCAGAAAAGTAATGTTGGTGTGTGGCTTGGTTAACAAATGCTGCTAGCCCATAACCAGTTGCTGGTGAATTAGGAATGTGCTACTGCAGAAATACCACAGGCAAGGGAGCAGTTTGGTATGTGGAAAAGACTTAAAATTCTGTGGCTGTAATTTTTATTCTTTGCAAACAGTCACAGAAGGTGGAAGGGGAAAAAGTGTTAAATCTCACAGCAGCCTCTACCTTCATTCAGCCATAGCAACATCTCAGCAGCAGATGACATGAAAACCACCCAAAACATGTAAATATTCACGCCTAAATCCCATTTATTTCTGTTAAAAGCAACCAACCAACCAAAATTGCATGTGAAATAATACAAATACAGCTTTGTGGTTGCCTGGTATTCATTGTGTGCTGTTTTGTGCTACAAAATACAGAAAAGTGACACAGATCAATACAGAATCCCCTGGTGGTGATTTTGCCATCCCCCTGGTACCTGCCTCTCTAATAATCCAATCAGCTGGTTTTAATTGGGTTTGTGTATTTTTCACAGAATCATAGGATCAGGGAGGAGATTTCTGTGTTCTCTTCTCTCCTGTGTTGTAGCATTTCCTGGTGTGAGTTATTGTACAATGGATATGGAGGCACTGGGGGAAGCCCAGGCTGAGAACTCCACTGTACTCACACGTTAGCACTGAGATCTCTCTGTAATTTGTTTTTTGTTTGGCTTTTTTCCTTTGGTAAGAAAGCTGCATCTCTTGTTTACACAAGCCTGCTAATTGGTGTTGTGCTTTATTTGAACAAGAGTTTTAACCTTTTTTTCTTTTAGTCATCCTGTCATTGAACTAGAATAAATGTACAAGCTACACAAGCTCTGCCTAAAAGATGTTAATTAATGTGCATGCCCCTGCAGAGCGTGTTCCAGGGGAAGTTTGAGCTTCAGACCATATATTCATGTTGTCAACTAAACAAAGACATTTGTGACATTCCTAAAGTTCATTGTGTGTTCTCCACATATTAGAGTTGCCAAGTAATTGTTTGGCTAGAACCCATCCAAAACATAAATAGAATTTTAATTCTCCTTTAGAGTCTGTAACCCCAATTGCCCTCTGCAGCTCCTTTGAAAGACTGTGCAACTGAACACATAATTATGAAACACTTTTGAATTATGAAACAATGTCAAGTTAACTGCAGTTGAATAGCTCGTCTCCCTTTAAAGAAAGGAAAATTCAGTTATTAGAAAGCTGGAAGAGGTTTGTGTCATGTGGGAATTGAGGCTTCTCAGCCCTAGAGGAGGTGCTTAGTTGACTCTCATATCTGTCTTTTTACCTGGTGCTGAATTTAGACAATATTTTATCAGTATCTTCACTGTTTCCTTTTCCATGTCATGCATATCTAGGGAAAAAAACCACAGATAAGGACATTGATGAATTAAATGTCCTTTTTTTTCCAGAGAGATTCACTTCTTTTTGTTGGTGAAGATGGTGCCAAGGGTATTGCTGTGTACCCAGAGGAAGGTCTTTCAGGGGGTTTGGGTTGGAGAGGGAGAGATGCTAATATTGAATATAGCCTGTCTTCTCCTGGGGCTTCTATCTTTAAACAGAAGCTTTAAAACAGGAGAGAAATTGCAGAGTCGTCCCCAGTGCAAATGTTGTCCAGATACACAGGACTGAATTGTTTGGCCTCACTCAGCTCTGTGCTTGGCTGTTGAATTTTGCTCGTAGCAGATATTGGTTTGCTGCCCCCTGACTTCCTTTTTTCCGGCCTCTGGGCAGATTTGCTGGGTCAGATGAATAAATCTGCCTCCTCCCTTCAGCAGGAAGCCACAGGCAGCCTTTCTGTCACAGGGAGCTCACTGAATGCAAACTGGGTCCCGCAGAATCGCATCTTTACCAGTCTCAGTTTGTTCTTTGTTCCCAGCCTTCTTTTCAGGCCTTTTCAAAAGTCATCTTGTTTCAGAGTGCCCAGGGAATCAAAGGGAGGACTCCTCAAAGAGGCTTCTATCTGCAGGAGGAGTCTTGGCTTGGGAGGGAGTTAGGGAACTGGGAAAACCTCTCACTAGACCAGAGTTAACACCATAAGATTTCCATTTACTTTTAGCCAGTCTTAATTTCAGTGCACATGTATAATTTCGTTTTTACAGTCTCGTGAGAGAGAGTTTCACTGGTTTGCCCATGAGAACATTTCCTCCAATCATGGCTGGAAATTACAGGTGTTTTGACATACAGTTCAAAGAAGCAGATGTTTCTATGAAGCACAGTCTTTATGAATTAAATGGGGACTTTCTGGATGGTGAGTGTTCATCCCAGTACCAGGAGGTATGAAGGGCTCTTCTGCTAAATGATGCTCTTTCTCCTGGAGTAAGTGTTCCTGTAGAGCAGAGTGTGCCTGTAGAGCAGGGGATGGTCAGTNGAATGATGCTCTTTCTTCTGGAGTAAGTGCTCCTGTAGAGCAGGGGATGGTCAGTGTGGCAGTCAGCAGGAGCTGTAAGGAGGCTGTGGTATGGCACAAAATCCAGCATTCTCCCTTAGCTGACCCTTACCTTACCATATTCATTTCTTTGAGTTGGGCTTGTTCCTCCTCCAAAACTCCTGAGTTTCATGAGCTCTCTTAAAGTTCTCTAGGCCTCTACCCAAGCTTAAGAGGATCCTTAAACAACACCTGATTCTGTGATGTGACATGATGATAAGCCCCGCACCATTCCTGTGCTCTTACAAGTTCTTGTTTATAAGTGTATAATTTTACTTTTAACTGTTCTACATTTAAAAAAGTGTTAAGGTAATTAAGAACAATTTTCACACATGCAAATCTTTTAAACCTCAACATGAGATCTGCATGATATTATAGTGTCTTGGTTTGAAGGAGGCAGTGACCGTGCCGGACACAAACCAAAACCAAAACCAAATGGATATGGGATAAAAACCATCCCCAAGACATGCAGCATTTATTTCAAAATGCCTGGTTAAACATATGACCTTTGGTTTTAAAAAGTAATTATCAAAAGCTCGTTTCATATGGGCTCCCTGCTCTTTTCCCCTCGTGGATGATTTGTATGTGCTTCCATGTTTCCATTATAAAATTGCTGGAGGGATATTGCTACCAGTGATTTATGTGTCTGGTGCACTCTGGTATTCTCGGTCTTTCTTCTAAAATAGCTGAAGAGGATTAAGCTGAACCTTATAAATCACTGTGTGGTAAATTAAGTAAGGTTTTAAATAAGAGATTGTGGGAAAATGAGCTGAGCCTTCTTTTTTGTAATCATAATCATTAAACTTGGCTGTGGAAGAAGAGTCTTGCATGAGTTAGGACAAATAACTCCAGCAGGCGGATCAGGGGTTATGGAGTGTGTTGTTCAAACATGGGCTGAGATGTTTCACTGCTTTGAAATTGACAGCATCCACCTCAGTCCACTCAGCTTTTGGGGTGTGTTGGCCCTGCAAGGCCTCCCTGGTCAGCATGAAACTGCAGCAATTGATGCCTCAGCTCTAAAATGCTGCATTGATCTGGGACTTGCCTCTGCCTGGGAGGAAGGAGGAAGGTGCAGGTCTTCTGCTGCTGCTGGGAGCAGCGGAATGCTGCTCAGGACAGCTGGACAGGGGGGCTTTAAGTCCTTTCATGTTCTGATTTTAGGGTGCTTGAGCCTTGAACAAGTTACCTCAAGTAACAGGAGCGGCTCTGTGAGCTGCCCATTGCCTGGTGGGGCTTAAAGAAGAGGTGGGGATTGTCAAGGCAGGTAGAAACCTATTTCTGCTGCAGTTGCAGTCCACATGAACAGTGATGGTGTAGGAGGGGTACCAGGAGAGAGTTTGATTCATCCAAATTCAGGAACAGCGTTAGTTTCAGGCAGATCAGAAAAAAAATTGAGAAACTAAATGAGAACTGCTGTACATTTCTTCGTGGTCATGCCAGGAAATACACAGGACACTAATTCCTCAGAAGTCCAACTATTAGACGTCGTGCTCTTGCTCCTACAGAACCTGGTCAGTATGTTGAGAACAAAGCGAGGTCTTTGTGATGGCTGGTAGATGCTCCTCTGTTTACAGATTGTATGTTCATGTCAGTCCTCTCTGCTAGAAAGCAAAAGGTGGGAGTGGCATGGCTGTGTGGAATTTACTTTTGACTTCAGGTTAATATTGGAAATAAACCTGAAAGTACCATGAACTTATTTTACTGCTGCTGGAGCTCTGGTATTATCAGTGTCATGACTGAAAGTCACAACCAGACTTCTGTTTTTCTAAATTTTTCGATTAAAAAGAAGTACATAAAGCCAAATAACTTGAAATAATAGCTAACCCGTTTGGGAGAAGGGTTTCCTAGTGATGAAGCAAGATTCAGTCCTGCTGCAATTGTGACCTCTAGTGGGAAAAACCGATTTGTTGTCACAACGACAATGCGGTGAATTGCAGAGTAATTCAGTGTTGCAATACTCATTATGTCTGATGTTGCAGCGTTTCCAGCACTCATTAATGGTACAATCCCTTCAAGGCACCATGCTATATACGTAAAAAATACAGTTTATTCCCGAGGAAGCTTCTGTAAAGTCTCAGCACGTTTTTATAAAAGCTGATTTTTATAGAAACACAGTCTCAGGCTTTCAGGAAGAGGATTGGAAAAACACTCAATTGCAGAAGCAGAAATTGCTTGGAGAACGTTGCCTTGTCAAAAGTCTTGTTGTTATCCCACAACAATATAATATAATTGCAGCATTACTTGTGTGCAAATCTGCTGAGATGTTTCCAGATACCAGCTCTGGGAGCCATTGTGAGGAAGGATTTATCATGGCATTAAACAAGGCAAGAAGATTTGGAAAATACAGTTGAGGGAAACAGTCTGAACATGAAGTACATGGTACAGCAAATAAAAACTGCAGCTAGTATTTTTCATATTTGGATGAAGACAAAGCTATTTATAATCTTAGATTACCAACATATGTAGGCTGCAGACTTGCTTGAATCTTCAAATAAATGTGTATTGTCCTTGTATTTTTCACTGAGTGCATTTCTCTACATTTGTATTTCCAGCTTTTGCCAACCAGCAAGCGGCCACTGGATACAGACAGCAGCTTGTTTGGCTTTGAAATAGTTTTGACTTTGCCTAAACGCAGTAAAAAAAGTGTCTTGTGTACTTGTGGGGTTGTCTTTGTTATATTTTGGGGTTATTTTACAGTTTGAGTATGAAAGATTGTACATGATAAATCATAGCTAAGCTTGGTTGCTTGACCAAAATCCTATCACCTAGAATATTTCTTACATTTTGTTGATGCCCTCCTCACGACAATGTCCTGCACTGTCCATGGAAGCCAGCACTGACAGGCACTGAAGCCACAGGAGGGACAGCCTGTCCCATCCACAGCACCTGACCCGCTGGAGGCTCCCAAAGCCCCAAGGAGCCTTCATCTCCCCCAGCGTGGGAGTTTGGAAACGTGCCCCAAGGCTTCAATGAGCAACTTGGAAGTGCAGCAGGAGAAGGGAAGCATTCCCTAGGGACTTGGAGCATTGAGTTTTGATGGCACATAATGATAAGTATGAAAAGAGGTTTGCGTGCTGGGACTGATTGAAGTCTCTTTCTTCTTGTTTTCAGGGTATGAACATAATCTTCCATGTGGCTTTGGCTCTTTTAAAGGTAAGTAATTTTTTAAAAATTCGTTTTGTTTTATTAAACTAAAATATTGCAATACTCTTTATCTTAATGTATCGTGTCTAAAGGAACAATAACATGGAACTTCTGGAGTAGGGAATGAAGGAGAAATACCCATTATGGTAGAGCTGTCTTCAAAATTGTACTTAGGATAGATGTTTTTATTAAACTTAATCATATCATAAAGCTTGTGGGACAGGGGGTGCAGTCTGAAGATTTAAATGTCTCATGTAATTACTGTTAAGAAAACAATTCAGGTTCATTTCACAGCATATCTGTTTTGTGTCTGAGTTATTTTGTATAAAACGTGATTGATTGGTATCAAATGGATTTGTGATTTGAGAGAGGAATAGGAATCTTCTCCAATATGGGGAACTTCTGTCCTTGGCCTGGACACAGAATTTACCCAAACAAGTGAACCTGCAGGTGAAGCACTGGCCCTTTGGGTGCAGTGAGATGAGCTCAAAATTAACTTACACTGAGCTCCAGCAGTTGGCTCTGGTTCAAATGCAGCCCTCATGCAAGCACACAGTATGGAATTTCAGATGCCACCTTTGAGGTCAAGTGATCTTCCCAGGAAATAACTTAGGCTGAAGCTCAGGGTAGAACAACCTGTCCCTCCTAATACTGATGCCATGATGATTTTTTGCCTTTTTACATACCCCTTTTTACATACTCCTGTATAGCTTTTATGTATTCTTAGTGCACTTTCGGGGTGCTCCTCAGCACATTCCACCCGCACGGAGAGTGCCCTTTTAAGGATCCTTAAATAAATACTGAGGTAAACCCCATCTCCCTTTTGTCACTGTTTGGCTCTGATTTTAAGACCAGGGAAAGGTAACAACACAGCCAGCCCATAATGTGGATACAGACTAGAACACTGGACTGTTGCTGGTTCCCCAGTGGGGTTTCCTTGTCATTTTCCTGGGAAGAGCAAACAGCGACTGATGGAGTTCTTCAGCAATGAGTAATTCTCAGAGATTCAGCTTCTGTGGCACAATATCCTATGGCAGCAGTGCTCCACAGCAGGAATAAACATCCATATGCTGCTGTGAACTGAGCAGTCTGAAATCTCCAAACATGTGTATTTTCACAGAATCATAGAGTCTCCTGAGTTGGAAGGGACCCAAAGCATCATCGAGTCCAGCTTGAGGGCAGGTGACTTCAGTGAGGTCCTGCAGTGCAGGCAGGGGACAGTGTATATCCTTGTGGTGAGGAAGTGTCCAGAATCACCTGTGCTTTACACTAACTCAGCTACTGTGGAAAATGGGCTTGTGACTCTCTGCTTGAGTCTGGGTATTTAATGAAGACTCCCATAAACAGGAGGTTGGTTTAATGTGTGTCTCCAGGGAAATGCTCCTACACAAATTGACATTTGTAGAAAGGAGGGAGGGAAGTGTGTGCTCTTTTCTTCCTGTTTCATGTTTTATTTGCAGCTGTGGGGGCTTGTTAATATTCCAGTTATCAAGGCCAGTATGAATAATGGGAAATCTGGTAGGTTATGGCATGATAGTGAGGAAGGGAAAGGAAGCACCCAGCCTACACCCAGCAGGTTGGCTGCCATCCTAGCAGGAACAGGTTCTGGGATGAGGCAGAGGTACCAACTTAGGGATCTTAAACCTGCAGAAGAAAGAAGAGGAAGAATATTTGCACAGAGCTGAAGATGGCTGACAGGGTTTTCAGGGAAGGAGAACTTACTTCAATTTGGTTATGAAGGATGGCTTTGGGACCACCTGCTTCACATTTCCTGCTGCTGTGAGAGGGAAGGGTTGAACCAAGGTTAGCAGCAGAACAACTGTTCAGAAAATATAACTTTGGAAGGAATTCATGGGTGTCATACAGGAAATAAGGAATTTTTTTCCTTTTGAATAATCAGCCCAGTTTCTTTTAACCACAAGTGCTCAGTCTTTTAATTTTATATATACCCCATGACATGGTGCTTCTCCAACTGAACATTTCTATTTGGATATTGNGTGGTGAGGAAGTGTCCAGAATCACCTGTGCTTTACACTAACTCACCTACTGTGGAAAATGGGCTTGTGACTCTCTGCTTGAGTCTGGGTATTTAATGAAGACTCCCATAAACAGGAGGTTGGTTTAATGTGTGTCTCCAGGGAAATGCTCCTACACAAATTGACATTTGTAGAAAGGAGGGAGGGAAGTGTGTGCTCTTTTCTTCCTGTTTCATGTTTTATTTGCAGCTGTGGGGGCTTGTTAATATTCCAGTTATCAAGGCCAGTATGAATAATGGGAAATCTGGTAGGTTATGGCATGATAGTGAGGAAGGGAAAGGAAGCACCCAGCCTACACCCAGCAGGTTGGCTGCCATCCTAGCAGGAACAGGTTCTGGGATGAGGCAGAGGTACCAACTTAGGGATCTTAAACCTGCAGAAGAAAGAAGAGGAAGAATATTTGCACAGAGCTGAAGATGGCTGACAGGGTTTTCAGGGAAGGAGAACTTACTTCAATTTGGTTATGAAGGATGGCTTTGGGACCACCTGCTTCACATTTCCTGCTGCTGTGAGAGGGAAGGGTTGAACCAAGGTTAGCAGCAGAACAACTGTTCAGAAAATATAACTTTGGAAAGAATTCATGGGTGTCATACAGCAAATAAGGAATTTTTTTCCTGTTGAATAATTAGCCCAGTTTCTTTTAACCACAAATGTTCAGTCTTTTAATTTTATATATACCCCATGACATGGTGCTTCTCCAACTGAACATTTCTATTTGGATATTGTGGAGGATGAAAATTCAATCAAGTAATTTGTCACTCTTATTTATAACTATTTTCTAAGTACAAGAGTTGGGTTTAATTCTACTTGTAGCAGTTACAGCAGTTCTTCTTGCATGTGCATGCTGGAGCTGCCTGTTCTAGCAGCAATAGACACTAAATAAATGGTAAAGGAGGTATTATCTTGAGAAAGTATTTCTATAGTGCAGCCAAAAACAAGTACAAAGAAAATCGAGGTAAGAAAGGTAAGATTCTAAGTCAGAAACGCTCACCTAAGAGCACAGTTCCATCGTGGCATGGAGATGGACCTGGTGCTTCCATACAACTGAATTAGCATTATAATTTGCCTTCAGCAAGAATTGCTCTTCTGTTAGGGAAGAAAATAGTTGAGAACTGAAGTAATTTTTTTTTCCTATTTAAATGAGTTCATAATCCCTCCTAATCATTAGGAGCTAAGTGCTTTGGTGTGCTGCTCTTTTCACGTTATAGAACCTGAGTATGCTGCAGAAAAACGGCCTTAGAAACTGTTTCAAAGCTCTTGTTTGATTCTGAAGTGAGTGAAAACAACTCCTAAGGATTTGTTCTTGGTTAAAACAGAGCGATTATTCTCTCACCCACAATCTCCTGGATTATTTTAAATTTGGATAAGGGAATCCTTCATCAGTGGAATACTGGAGTCTTTATTGCGTAAATGCCGTTTTCCTTGCTTCTAGTGAAGTGTGTGCATCCAAATCCCTCGTTAAATGGCAGCAGGAGGAAGAGCAGCTTTTCTCTGGAGCTGCCCTGTGCTCAGTGCTGTGTGTCCCGGTTCCAGCTGCTGCTGCTGCTCGCAGCGAGTGCTTGTTAGCTGGGAAATGCCAGTGCTGCTCCTGTGGCCAGTTACCTGAGACATCTTGGTGTATTTTCACAGAATCATAGAATCTCCTGAGTTGGAAGGGACCCAAAGCATCATCGAGTCCAGCTTGAGGGCAGGTGACTTCAGTGAGGTCCTGCAGTGCAGGCAGGGGACAGTGTATATCCTTATGGTGAGGAAGCCCCATAATGCCTGGGGCATTAATGTTTCAAAAGTGGTGTTGTCTTCTAAGGAAATGAAGAAGGAAAATCCCAAAGATTTTCACAGCAAGTAAGGAAATCAGTTTTATCCATCATATGAAAGCAAGCAATGTAAGAAGAAGCTGAAGTTGAGCAGCCATCCTCGGAAAATAAACGTTTGGGGCACGCAGGAATCCTTCCTCTTTCCTTCCCCCACATTCCGAGTGTGCTTGTAGAAGGAACAGTGAGAGGATTGAAGCTCTTTAGCTGTGGAAGCCGTCGTTGGGGCATGACTCTGGTTTCTTACCGGAGGAAAACGCATCTGTGGCATCCAAATGTGCTTCAGAGCCTGCTCAGGGTCCCCAGCTGGTGGCACTGTTTTACACTGGGAGTCATCGACTTGCATCATGTAGGGACTGCATCTGAGTTATCCTTCAGGAACCTGAGCTGGGGGAAAATCTAACTCCTCTCCTCTCATTTTCTGAGCAGTGGAAAATGCGGTGAAGCACTGGCGTGTGAAAAGAACCCCAGTGTGGGAAAACACAGCATAAAAATCTGTGGTTTAAAACAACTCAACAAACAGCATTGATCTTTTCATTTTAAAAATCCCAATTAAGACAATGAATTGAGAATGACAGAGGGAAATCTGCCATCCCAGCACCAGCATACTTCCTAATCCCTTGTGTCACCAACGAGTTTGTTTCTTTGTTGGAAATTAAAAGCATTAAAACCTTCACATATGCTAAGAAAAAGAAATAAATTCTAAGCTTTCTTTCCTGTTTTAGTATGTGAATGATGCCTTGGGTTTCAACTTCCATATTTTTCAAATCCTGCACTGCCCAGTGTGTAACTCTGGAGTTTCTTGTGGCCTGTTCTGCTCTCTCATGCTAGGTACGCATAACAAAGCCTCTCCAGGCTTGCTCTTTAAGGACACCCAGACCCTCCTAGGCCCAGAAAGTATAAACCAAAAGCCTGTAAAGGGGGGCAAGCTTGGGGAAATGACATCATTAACTGAATCTTTAATTGGAGAATTAACCCTGATATGCAAATAAACCAAACTTATAAAAGTGTGAAGAACTCGTGACCCGGGGTCCATCTTGGGGTCCATTTTGGCAGAAGCCTCCGGACTGCCCAGGGTGTACCTTTGAAGGCCCTTCAAATAAATACCTACCTCTATTCCCTTATTCCTGTCTAGTCTCTGGTTTTAGGTGGCCACTTCTGGCATCATCATAGAATCACAGAATGTCCTGAGCTGGAAGGGACCCCCAAGAACCATCAAAGTCCAATCCCTGTCCCTGCACAGAAACCCCAACAATCCCACCCTGGGCATCCCTGGCAGTGCTGTCCAAACGTTCCTGGAGCTCTGGCAGCCTCAGGGCTGTGCCCATTCCCTGGGCAGTGCCCAGCACCCTCTGGGGGAAGAACCTTTCCCTGAGCTCCAGCCTGACCCTCCCCTGACACAGCTGCAGCCATTCCCTGGGTCCTGTCCCTGGTCACCAGAGAGATTTCACTGATTAATTCTTAAATCTTTTGTTTATGATCTTCAACTTGGCAAAAGTAGCTAAAGGCACACTTTATTTTGGAATTAGCAAACTGAGGCAAGAATGAAAATACATGATTGTGTAGAATTCAGGCTCTAGATTCACTGCTGTTGTGGCTGCTCATTCCTGAAAAGGCAGGGAAGAGCACATGGTCACTGGAAATGCAGGAGAGAACCAGAGGCTTTTAAAATAGGTCCATGTCCAAACCTTTATTTTGAGGGTTCATTTACTTATGGAGTGTGTGATTCATAACATTTAAGCTCAGCATTTGGCTTATTGAGGTTTAATCTGTGTGACTGTTAAGAAATGTGTTGCTTGATGCTAGAGGAAAGCCCCAGTTATGATCAGGAAGGTTTCTAACACTGAAAAGAAAATGGGTAGAAAATAGTGAGAAACATGTTTGTTGCTGCTTGTGTTTTCCAGCCAGTGCTTTGTTATCTTACAGAGATTCACTTTGGTACCCATAATATCTTAAACCCAGCACTTTTATACATCATTCCTTGAACTCAGGTCAGTGTGAGCAGCATTCCAACTTGTGAGTTCTGACACCTCCTCTCTGCATGTTATCAGGAGATAATGAGGGTTAGAGGAACAGGACAGTTGTGTTCCTTGGTTACTTCTGCTGGCTCCTCTCAGTCTCAGAGCTCTCTGTGTCAGCCAGGGTCCCACACATCAGGGAGCAGTCTCCCAGTTACAGTGGCAGGGATGGCAGATGGAGATTTTAAAAGGAAAAGTGTCAAAATCACCTTGGATAGGGAGGGTTATTTCTTATCTTTATTTCATTCTGTATCTGGACTGAAAAGGAGCTCCTGGGCTGAAGAACTGCTCTATTGTGCCATTATGTGACACAGCATCTATTGCAGAACCTGCAGCAGCAGCTTTCAGCACTGCTGGTAGAAGGCCATTTCTCTTAGTCCTGACTGAATTTATTACTGATCACTTCACCCTCAGCCACTCTTACATCAGCATTGTCCTTCAGCTGAAACAGTCCCCTTCCAGCACCACTCACACTTGCCTTTATCACCTTGAAGTGTTTATAGATACCTTTCACATGGTTTATTAAATAACCCAATGTCCCCAGTGTTCCTGAACTCCAGAGCATCTTAGCCATTCTCTCGTGCATCACCTTCAGAGGTGACTGGATCTCTGAGAGAGGTCACATCATGTTTTCTGTATTCATGTTGTATTTTCTTATTTCTAAAGAATCCTTTTGTTCTGGTAGCTCTGTGTTCTGCTCTTATGTTTGTATGAAATATTATTCCTGACTAACCAGAGGGTTCCACAAATACTATTTCCCCACCTTAGAAGGGAATTTGTGTAAGAGCACAAATGTTGAATAAAATTGTGCTGTTCTTCTTTATACATTTACATTTCCATTCTTAAGGGACACATAATCAATTGTCGGTTTTCTTTTTTCACTTTGACTTCCTTGGGCAGACATCTGACCCCGCCCCTCTCAGATTTTGCCCATCAGTTCTCTCCTGAATCACCACTTGCACCAGAACTTTAAAATCAGATCTGAAATTTCATTCTGTGTTAAAGGCACAGCTCAAAAATTTCTGCTGGTGAGAAGCAGAGCAGCCATCTGTCTTTGAGCACCTTGGATCCTGCTGATCATGGAAGAGTTCTTCCCATTCCCTTAGGGATGTGTGGCTGGCAGTGGAAGCTGAAGTGACCACTGTGACATCCCTTGGGACTGTGCCTCCCTTTGCCATCTGCTCCTGGAATTATCACTTGCCACAATCTAGCCTGGGGCATTAATGTTTCAAAAGTGGTGTTGTCTTCTAAGGAAATGAAGAAGGAAAATCCCAAAGATTTTCACAGCAAGTAAGGAAATCAGTTTTATCCATCATATGAAAGCAAGCAATGTAAGAAGAAGCTGAAGTTGAGCAACCAACTTCTTCCCTATCTTAGAGAAGTTTTGTATGATCTTACTGGCTAAACTTCTGAATCCAGTGAAGACTGCACAGGTGCTTGTTTTAGGTAAAACCTGCATATTGCCCTTACAGATAATTTAAAAATGTCAATTGTCTTTGAGTCAGGAATGAAATTGTGGCAATTACTGTAATTTTTTGAGAGGTGTCAGATGAAAAGTGCACTAAGACTGTAGGTGATGTGGCTTAGGCCTTGTGTCAAAGAGTTAACGTGGTTGTTTGATTCTTGCTCTGTTCTTTCTTTGCATTTGCAATGGCTCGAGGAGCCTGAACTGATTTTTAAGTCAGCATTGCTTCAAGCCAGTAGCTGATGAAGTGACAAGCAATACTCCTTTCCAGCCAGAGCTGGGTTTGATTCCAGGTGAGCTCGTTTAGGCCCTTCTGTAATTGCATTGCATTTTCAAAAGGCTCTTCTCAAGAGAAAACCAGAAATGTCTACATTAAAATCTGAGGCAAAACAATGCTCTTTTTTTTATACCCCCTTTTATACAGCTTCTTCATGTAGCTGATCCCAGGGTAAGAGCTGACACCTTAGGAAGAGAAGAGGATCCTGACTCTTTGGAGCTAGAGATCAGAACCATCTGTTTTCTTTTAAGGCCTTCTGCATGGAGCAGAGCAAAGACATTCAAGCTTTAAGAGGATCTCAGATCACTGGCTTTGTATTTCTGGTTCCTAAATGGAAGATGTCCTTAAATTTTAAGTTTTGCTGGGCTGAATAATTCTTCCCCCAGACCCACTCCCTCTACCCCAAAACCCTGTCCTGAGTGACTTGTTGGAGATGCTCTCTTTAGAAAGAGAAATCTATGCCTGAAAATGTCCAGAATCATTCCACTTCCAGACCACTGATTTTCCATAATTAATACAACCAATTTTCTGGTTTTAAAAGTCCACATTTATTTGTGTGTTGAAAATCCATCCTGTCCTGATGAGTTACTCTCTTAACCCATTTGATCTCCTCCTCACACCTAAAATCAGTTCTATTCCTATTAGGTGAATGTTCACCCTAACTTTTGAATTTTGAGGATGGAGACATGCTCTCTTTTCAAAAGGAAGACTGATAGCAGAGAAAATAACATGAAATTTGTTGACCTGAATTTCTTTAGCAGCACTGAACCCTGATTTAGATATTGATGACTCCTCCTATTATATCATGTGTTGGTACTTTCTCCATGTTTTAAAGTGAAGATGGTGTTTTCAGGGTTACATACAGTTCTGACTGCAACTCTGATTTTTATTATTATTTTAAATATCATTTAAATATAGTGTGTATACCTCATGTACCTAGCAAAGCTTATCATTCTCTGGGAAAATATTTTCTCCAAGAATGTAATTGAAGGGAATGAAAACACCCAAATTGTCATTCCAGACTAGACTTGGAGTGGCTTGTCTGCCCCAGTGTCTCAGTGCCAGCAGCAGGTATGTGGGAAAGACTTCTGAGAACAGGACAATAATACTCTCTTCTTTTGCCTCTGGCAATTTATGTCTTGAAAACTCTGACAAAGAAGTGGAGTCTCATGTTTAATAATTCTGCATGGATTTCATGACTTTTTTGTTGGCTTTTTGAACACATGTAAGTGAGTAGCCCCAGAGATTTTCTCAGTTTCACAGAGTATTTTCCAGGCTTAATATTACTTTGTTTGCTTTGGACCTGCCACCTGAGACTTTCGCATGAGGTTCTGTGTCAGCAGGTGTTTTGGACACTTGGTATCTCTTCACTTTCTCCACACCACTCAGGACTTTCTAAGTCTACATATGCCTCATCAATTTGTATTTTCCAGGCTTAATAATCATAGTCTGCTTTAATCTCCTCCTTTGGAAGCTTCTGGTTCGCTCTAAATACTTCTCCATCTCTATTATCTCCTTTTTGAGATGGGAGGAGCAGAGTAATGCATGATGTTGGGGAAGGCTCACACATGAAGTGCCACTGAAGAATAATGCCATTCTCTGTTTAGATCTCTGTTCTTTTCCTGTTAATTCCTACCATTTGATGCATTCTGTTGATCTCCACTTGCACTGATCTGATATTTTCATAGAACTCTCCCTAGTGAGTCCCAGGATTCGTTCCTGAGTAGCAACTGGCAGCTCACAGTCTATCATTTATGTGGAAAATTGATGCTGTTCCCATATCCATCCACTTAGATTTATCTGCACTGCCTTTCCTTGGCTGTTCTCTTGCCCAGTCACTCAGTCTTTTGTGGCCCTTCTGCAGTTCTTTATTGTAACCCCTGTTTTTAAATCCCTGAGTAATTGAGGAGCATCTGCAGATGCTGTCATCTCATCCTTCACCCTCTTTCCAAGCCGTTTAAGATCAGCCCACCCAGCCTGGATCACTGCTGGAATCTGCCTTGGAAATCAGTTGGTTTGCTGTGTTCTCTCTGATAATGATCAGGATGTAGCCTTTGCTGAATCCACATTACACAGCTGTAACCAGCCCCGAAGAACTGAAAGGACAAAGGAATTTCTCATAAGAGGTGAACTTCTTACTGTGGCCATCATGACATTCATGTGGATTTTCAAAGCTGTTCTGGTGCTCAATGTCTTATCCTTTTACAGGAGTAGACTTGAAAGAGAACTTTTTCTTTTTTCTTCCCGTTTTAGGCTATTTAGCTTTCCAAAGTCAGTCATTTTTGCCACTAAAATACAGAGATTTAATATTTTAAAAGACAGAGATTTATAATGGACTGCTCATCAAAATCCTTGGTATCTTGGTACAGAATATAGATAATTTCAAGTCATGTCCTACATAGGTTTATTTACTTTGAGACTATTCTGGCTTTAGTTTCTTCTGAGTTCAGTGGGCCTGAGCTGTGTAAGTCTGAGCAGCTCTGAACTGCATCAGAACCACGTGAATGAACAGGTATTTCATGGATAGGAAGGCCAGAAACAGACCAGAGAGTCCATGACATGGAAGTCAAAGCACAAGTAATAGGTGTTTATCCTCAGACATCTTAGTTACTGCCTCAGTTATGTAGTTACTGCCTTTGGGGACATCTGTAGTTTTTAAGTTCCCTTCAGTCAGGCTCTTCTGAAGAATTTGGGACAGTCATCCAGTGGCATACATGGAGGAAAAATCACAATTCCTGGTCAGACGTGGATAAAAATAAGATGTAGTGTTCAGTGAGAATATGGAAATAAATAAGAATGGTAGGAAGTGTAAAAATCTGAATGATGGTTCACTGTTACACTGTGTGAAAGGAGTTCCTGAAAAACGTGGAACAATGGATTTCAGCTGATAATTAAGGAGATTTTTTGGTCAAACCTTGGAAGTTTTTGTATTTGAGACCTCTTTTTAAAAAGAAATCCAGGCCTGATGTAAAAAATATAATGATGGTAGTAGACAACATCTCTTGGGAAGCTAATCCTGTCGTTAATTTTCCTCATTCCTAAAAATTTGCACCTCATTTGTAACCTGAATTCATCTGGTTTTAACCTCTAACTGCTGGATCCTCTTACAGATTTTTAGACTTACAGACTTGATTTATTAATCAGTTAATTCCATTTTTCATAAGCCCAGACCTTACCCAAAATGAACCAAACCTGAATTTCTATAAGGATCAGAGTTATTAGCTGATTAAAGTCTGACTTACACAATAAAGAATTAAAGGCTTTTTACGCTGTTGGTGCTCTGAATTCTCCATCCTCTTGCCTGTTTTGCCCCCAAGTCACTGGTGACGTTGCCTGATGAGTTCTGTAGCTTCCTTCCCAACACCCACAGTTACAGTGCTCTTATCTCTTCCTTGTTAATGTTTTAAGCAATGTTCCCATTCACATATAGAAGTAGAACCCGGTGTTTCTAGAACAGCACGCTTACCAGCACGTGTTTAAAACAGAACTCAGAACTAGGCAAGGCTGCTCCTGTCCTTTAAACCCTTCCCCTACAAACGTGCAGTCTGGTGCTGAGCCTGGGCTGGGCTGGGCACCGTGGTGGTGTTACCTGTGTGCAGTCACAGGCTGAGTGATCAACCAGAACCTCTGGAGCTGCATGTGGATGGAGTTTGGAAGGAATGGGAGAGCTCCCATCACAGTCTTTAACTGGAATGAGATGTGTGTTGGTTGTGGCTCTTTGTCCTGGAGAGAGTCATGGATGGTTTCTGTCCACAAGGCCCTCAGTGAATCATCTCAGCCTGGCAGAACTGCAGCATCCTTTGCAGATTTTCGTTTGCAGAACAATGGTTTGCAACCTGAGGGGTTTAAATCAGCTTTCAGAGCACCATCTGTGCTGAACAGCCTCTTCACTACTGCACATTTGCAGGGGCTTTAGTTGATTCAGTCCTGTATCATCATCCTTGAGGCCTCACTGGCATCTTCTGTTGCCTCTGACCTCTGACTCCTCCTTTAATGCTTTCCCCAACTCCTTCGTGTGCCACCTCAAGCCAGCAATATGTCGATGATTTTCATATTTTAGCTACTCATTAACATGTTTATTGTTTTAAATCAGTGATTTAAATCCATCCTATGGATGTTTACTTTGTATTAGTATTTTAAGTAAATAAGTTTTTCTTGGTATGTTAGACAAATGATTTTTAGGGTTTAAATATACATTTACAGAAGTGTTTGCCATTAATGTGGTTTAGATTTTTAGAGCTACTCACAATATTTTAAATTACAACCTTTATGTTAGAAAGGTGGAATATTTCTGTCTGTTCCGATTAGAAATGGGTGTTGTTCTGTTCCATAGCCCGTTTTATAATGAGGCAAATGAGAAATGAAGGAGCATAAAGACACGCTTTCTAAAATGCAGAGCTGTGGCATGCAGTACCTGCCCGGCTGCCTGTAGCAGATGGCAGCGGCACACGGGCTGTTCTGCACAGGGGGATGGCCGGCCACTTCCAGGTGTGACATCACTGCGTTTTCCTCACAAACGGGCGGGAGTTTTCTAGAATCCATTCAAACGCGTGTGCTGACATCATTCCCTCGCTGCCCATCGCCTCCAGATTTAGCAGTGCCTCCTGAGAGCACAGCGCTGCGAGTGATCGTTTTTTAAATGATTTAATTCCATGCAGCGCAGCCGGGCTGTGGCTTCCCCGCTCTCCGGAGCCGTGCGCATCCCCATAGCCTGCTCCCTCTCGGTCGCCATTGGCGAGGGGAGGGTGTCCTGCCCTACCTACACCGTGTCTGGTTTCATCACTGGGAAGCAGATTGAATGTACAAGTGATTGTATCGGCTGGGAGGCCGATCCCTCCCAGCTCTGGAGCGTAAAAGGCTGCAGCTGATGTGCTGTGAGCCGGGATTCGGCAGCCGGAGCCCGGCAGACACTGCTGGAGGGCAGCAGGGTGGGAGCGCGGCTGTCCACGCTCGCCATTGGTTTCTTATTACGGCATTCTCCCCCGAGAGGCTCCCGGTGCCCAGGCACCCCCTCCTCCTCCTCTTTCTCCTCCTCCTCCTGCTCCCAGCCCCCTCTTTGCCACCCCTTCGTGTCTGATGCTGGGCGAGCGGCAGCGCTGCTCCCGGAGCGGGGATTGCAATGAGCTCATCCCTTTCTCTGTGCAGCATCGCCGGTGCCCGGGCTCTGCTGCCCTTCCTGCCGCCGCTGCCGGCCCCCGCACACCCCCACGGGCACTGAGCCCCCACTGCTCGCCCTTGCTTTGCTCCCAGCCCAGCTTCCCTGCGCTCATTCTCTGCCATTTTCCTGCTTTTTATGTACATTTTTAGATCCATGTTTTCTCTGGTTTGTTTTTCACATCTCCTCCGGACTCTGTCTGAGCCAGCACGGTGGATCATATTTTTCCTTGATTCTTAGCAAAGATGCTTTTCTCCTCCTGAGAGGCTCAGGGGCGTTGCTGGAGCGGCCATCCAAACCCATTCCAGAGACTGGAGGCTGGCTCTCCTCGTCTTGCACTTTCGGAAATTGCCGTTCACAAAGCCCGTTCTTCTCACTCTGGATACTTACTACTTACTGCTCATGGAAGAAGGGGTGCCTTGCAAAAGCCCAGCTGCCAAGCTCACCCCACCTGCCAAGAAGTCCCAGGACATGCACGACGAGAGGAGCAAGCTGGTGAATGAATACGCGTGTCGGGTGCTGGAACTTCTGGGCATGGGGCATCGTCTCTTTGTGCCTCGGCTGCTTGCGGTGAGATCACCTTTTCATGAAATTAATTCCTTGGGAATTTGCCATTCTCCCTCCCAACCCTGCCTCTGCCCCCAGGAGGGATGAGAGGGCTCTTATTTTTTTCCTCTCAGCTTCTCATAAGCCATCTCCTAAGCACCAAGTCCTTCTTTCTGATGTTAGCTCAGGAAGGCTGGACACTGGTCCTGCTGATGGGGACCAGTGCCACTCCTTAACTAGCTTGAAGGATCCTCAGCCAGGGCTGAATTATAAAAAACCATCTTTCCTAAATCCTTGAGTGCTTTTGTTCTCAGTCCTGTAATGATTCCAGACAAGCAGTGTGCCCAGTCACCTTCTAGGTACTGATGCCAAGTGCATTAATGCTCAGCATTTCAGATTTTATACTTTTGACATCACAGGTTGGCTTTAAAGACTCATCAAAAATGAAGCTGTGTTGATGCATTGTGGCTTTCAGCCGTTTGTGTGTTTGTTTCAGCCGTTTGATTTTGGAAAGGCAGTTGACAGTATGTAAAAAAGTTGAAAATACCTGTGTAGAATGATCTGGGAAATAAATTGTTAAGGGTGTTTTCATCCATCAGAACTGTCTGTGTGGGGGGTGCCTGCAGTTGGTGTGCCATGTTGTGGCACAGAGAACACGCTTTTATCGTTTCTCCTGCTGTACAAAGCAGCCTCAAACCCACAGAACCGTGGCACACCCGGGAGCCGGTGCCTGGTCCTGGCTGGGTCTGCTCAGGGTGTTGTAACCACGCCTGGCTGCAGCTCAGAGCGTCGCTCGGTGCGTGGCCTGGCACACCAGGATGGCATTTCTGTGTGATCCATGGCAAGACAGCCCTTTCCTGATCCCCCTCATTTCCTGTGGTGCCTTCCCTTTATTCCCACACCTGTATTGTGGTTACACACAGTGACCTGTCCGGTGTTTCCGTACTGCTGAGCCCATCCTGGTGCTCCGCAGTGTTCCCAGAAACCCACGAGCTGTGCGTGTTACAGCCTGCTCAGCGCTACAGACAGCGTGGGGGTTGGAGCACTGTGTCCCTGCGCTGGGAGAGGCCAAACAAAAAGGAAAAATCCACCAGCTCCTCGATGGCTACAGTGCAGCTGCGTTTGGGGATCCACAGGCACTTGTAGAATTGAGTCTCGTCCCTGATGATGCGTGGTTTGAGCTGTTGGGTGTGTTATCATTATTCCAGTTGTCTCCCAGTGTGCCACAACACTCCTCCTGCTGCTGGTTTCTTGGGCAAGGGCTGCCAAATCGCTCGGAATTGTGCTGTGATGAACTGTAAGGAAAGCAGAGACAAAACCACCGAGCTCTTTTTCACTTGGCTTAATCAGGCTTTGTATCTGGCCCTCCAGATGGAGAACACCAGGCAATTTCACGTCCCTTATCTTTCAGGCTGTTTGTTTGGCTTTGCTGAGTGGCATAGTATTGTTTATTAAAAAAGAAAGAAAGAGTGTGAAAAAGGCAGAATAATACAAATAGTGCTTTGTGTTATGAGAGAGATGTCAGTGTGATTCCCTGTCAGGTTTTATTAGCTAAATACACCTCTCCTGCCATACATGCCTTTTAACACACACCCTTTTCAGAAAGGAGAGACTGTGTTCTGATAATATGTTAAAAATGAGAAGTCTCTGAGGACCAAGAATTTGTACTTTAACCAGAACTGAAGATCCTTCAAAACATCAGTGTTTCATAAAATTAATAACCTTTTTTTTTTTCATGTGCATGGCTTCTCTCTCTGCTATGGTTTTGGGGATAAATGCCTGGAATGGGCAGAATGTGTGTTATTGCAGTGTTACGTGATAAAAGCAATCTAGAACCTTTATGCCAGTCTTAGAAAAATTCTGATCACCTCCTCACCTGGGCACACTTTTGGGCAGGTAGGACAGCACCCTGCTGGGGGGTTCACTCCCTTTGGGATGAGCCAGCATGGGTGAAGCTGGGAGGTTTTCTTACCCACCTGCATCACTTCTTTATGTGGCAGAGTGAGCTTTGCCGTGTGAGTTTGGAGCTACACAGAAAGGCAGGGGTGAGGTGTTGAGCACAGGGATATCACTGAGTGTGCACAAGATTAGTGCTGTGTTTGTGGATCCCAACTCTCTGCTCACAAACCCAGAGGTGGTTTTCTTTTCCACAGCATTTTTGTACCAGTGTGTTCCAGAGAGCACGGATTTTATTTAGGAAAAGAAGTGTTTGATAATACAGCTGGACAGAAGAGATGCCAGCAAAGGACTTGTTTGATGTACTGCCCTAGAGGTGTGTTCTGATGTTACTGCAGCAGCACAGTTCTGTCCACCAAACTTCCCCAGGCCTGGAGCCCGAGTTTATCCTGCCCAGAAGGTCAGGATCAGGATCAGGATCAGGATCATGCTCTGTGAGTCATGGGCAGCTGTGGCTCGTGTTAAAGGGCAGCACAGAGCAGAGTCCTGCAACGTGCAGCACTGCAGTCTGGGTTGGAAATAAACACCTTGTGTACCTTGGTTTTACACTGTGTGTCTTTTTTGAGAAGCTAAAACCACATCTGTGTGTTACAGGCATTAAACAGAAATAGATGCTTTTATTTTGTATATATTTATGTATATAAATACTATGTTCTGAAAAATGGAGGATACTTACAAGCATTTTGAATTTTCCAGAAGCAAATTTAATAGTAAAGCATGGCCAGGTTCTTTTCAGTCTTTAACTTCTTGGCCTCATTTCTGACACATGTTCATGAAAGTGTAAAACAGATGGTTTATGCTCACTGACATTCTACAGAAATCCAAACATGTACCTAAAATTCTGTGGAAATTAGTAATTTTTATCTGTTTGTATGAAGGAGGAAGAACTAAAGGAAGTGCAGTGTGGTTCAACCAAAATTTCTTCTGCTGCGTTAGTTCTCAGGTGGGAATAGGAGTTGTGGTTGATAGAGTCAGTAATAAGTGAGGGTGCAAAATTGATAACTGAAGACAGAGAAATTAAATTAAAAGAAAAAACCAAAGCTTTTCCCTTTGTCTTAATCACAGTTTCCTAAATATTTTGGGGAAAGGAGTAGGAACATTATTTACTACGAAAAAACTTAACATCTTTTAAGTCTCTCAAATTCTGTTCTTGCTTTTTGAGCATGTGCTGTTTCTCCAAACTTTACCTTTAGATTTGAAAGCTTTGTTAATACTTTTGGGAAAGGGCTTTTCTGTATTTTAAACCAATCCATCCATTTAAGATAATTTTATGACTATATTGAAATACTTAACTCATGTGGGAAGGACATTTGGGAACATATTTAGTCAAACCCTAGAAAGCAAACTGAGCCTTTGGGTCATAGTTCTGACTGAGTTTCCTTGTTTGCCTGGGTTTAACAATAGATTTTAATCAAAAATACGTTTATTTAAAAATAACATCTAGAATAATAAAAACTTCCCTGAAGTTCCCAAATGTGCAAAAATGTGATGCACCTGCCAAACTTTAATGATTGGCTCATTAAACTTACAGATGGTTTAGTAAGAGAAATCAGCTGTTGGTGAGTTGCAGGAGTTGAGTGACTTCAACCCAGGATTTACAAATCTCTGCCTCTCAAACAGCTGCCAGAAATTTCCAGAGATATCTTCATGATTTGTTGATTAAAGTCACCACATGTCAAGAAATGTGAGGTTCGAGATGCCAAAATTTCTATTTGTCACTTTTTTTTCATGTGATTTTAATAGTGAAACTAGTATTTTGATGAACAGATGATTTTAAGGAACTGGAAATATTCAGTGAAGTAGGAGGAGCTGACAAGCCTGGGCTCTATCACTCATTTAACCAACCTGTACAGTGTGATGGTTTGCAGTTTTCATAACTGTGATCTTAGTTCAGCAAACTCTGTTAGAGAAGTTCTTTATTTCCATGATCTTACAGGATTTTCATTGACTACAGATTTTTCAGCATTGAGAACTTGAAGCTGTCAATAGTTACAGTTCAGTAAGTGTAATTTGTTGGGGACTGTTAGAAATAGTACTAAAATGATGATTCAAGCAGAGGCCTAGGAAAATTAAATCTGATTTTAAATGTTTTACATAGAATTGCCATTTTCTGATGTATTCCCCTCTGTCTTTTTTTTTTTTCTTATTTCTTTGCTTATTTTTAAATGTGTTATAGAAATAAAGGGTAGGTGCATCAGCATTTACAGGGTTATTTAATGGTTGATTATTACCATTTTGAAGGGGTTTTTTCCTCTGATTTCTAAAAAGAATTCCAAAAGCCTCAATGCATTTTGTTAATTTAAGGAAAAATAGATTAAATACAAAGTTAAAAAAAAGGTCTAGTTAGAATCTCTAGGAAGAGTCCATGCTTCAAATTTGGATAGCAATTTTTTATTGCATATTGGATAGCAAAATTTTAGGATGCAAAAATCCTAAAAAAATGCTCAAACTTTGTCAAAAAGTATCTTTGGTGTTTGTTTTGTGTTGGGAGCAACTGTCCAGGAGTGTGGATTGCAAACACCTCCCACTTGCTGGAAGCAGGCACCACCCAGCTGGGCTTGGAGCCACCCGGCTCTGGCACGGTGCTGATGCCTTCTCTTGGTCTTAAAATCAAGAGCCAAACACGGTGAGAGGGGAAAAAGGGGTTTTACCTCGGTATTTATTTGAAGGATCCTTGGTGCACCCCGTGCAGGTGGAGCACGCTGGAATGCACATCGAAAATACACCTACAATAGTTCAGGTGTAACATTCTAGGCCTTGCCAATTAGCATATCTATCAAAGATTCCCTAATGAGAGGCTGAGTGAACCCCCCTCCCCGAGGAACTTTCCCCCCCTGGCCAGGCCCATCTCAGGTTACAAAATGTGTTCCAGAGAAGCCCTCGGTGTCTGAGGCTTCTGAGATGTTTGGTCTCCTGGCTTAAGGGAATATTGGGTCTATGCTGGTTATCAAAGCTGTGGAATTAGAAGTGTGTGGGCTAAAAGGCCCTTAGGAATACATAAAAGTTATACAAAAGAGTGTCTAGAGGGGGTATATATAAAAAGCAAAAAGCATCATGGCATCAGTGCAAGCTGAGCACCCCAGGGGACACGGGGGCTTCCCTGGCACCTGGGCTCCCTGCTGTGCTGGGGCCTCGTTTCACAGGAGTCTGGGAGAGGCTGTGAGAGCCCAGGGAAGAGGAGGGGACTGGATGTGCAGGAGTATCCCAGGGAGCAAATTGGCGGCGTAACTGAGAAATCTGTTTGAATTGTGTAGTGATGGCAGATACCAACACAGCTGGGAACAGAGGAGGAGAGATCCATTTCTGTGAGCTGGGAATCAAAACTGAATCTTTTCCTAGTATCCATTAGATTAGATATTAGTAAAAATTTCATTTCTTCAATGAAAATGTGATCAGGTATTGTAACAGGCTGCCTGGGACAGTGGTGGGGTCACCATCTCTGAAAGAATTCAAAAGATGTGCAAATGTGGCACTTAGGAACATGGTTTAGCAGTGGGCTTGGCAGTTCTGGGTAAGCAGTTGGGCTCCATGATCTTAGAGGGCTTTCCCAACCTTAAGGGTTCCATGATCCTATGAAACCTTTACTGCTTTTCCACCGCCGGTACCCACCGAACTTCCCTGGAAGCACTCGGTTTCCAGCACGGGTTGGGCAGTGGTGCTGGGCATGACCAGCTGCTCCCACCACGCTCAGCACCTTCCAACAGCCAGTGCACTGCAGGTATGAAACACTGATCTGGCCTCAGCTGTGGCAGGAGCATTCATAACCTCAGGAAAACTCATCCCGGAGAAATGTCACGCTGGCCATAGTGGATCTAATACATTGGATACCAACTGCCCCGGCGTTCTGTCAACACGTCAGCCTGGTCTGATGGAGCCTCAGCCAAGCTGTGTGGCTGCCAGATGATTGTGGACAGGATCAGATGTGATGGTTTGTAAAACTGAGCGTTCCTGGTCAGCATCCCGAAGGCAGCTTTTCCTGTGTCCCTGCAATGATGACCCAGCAGCTTCTTTGGCAATGAATGAAGGGAGGATCAAATAGATCTTGGGTCAACTCAGTAAGGAAAAAAAAGAAGAGAGCTGGACATGGGCTTTGGAAAAGGGCCTGGAGTGACAGGACAAGGGGGAATGGCTTCCCATGGACAGAGGACAGGGGTAGATCAGATATTAGGATGAAATTCTTCCCTGTGAGGGTGGGGAGGCCCTGGCACAGGGTGCCCAGAGAGGCTGTGGCTGCCCCTGGATCCCTGGAAGTGTCCAGGGCCAGGCTGGACAGGGTTTGGAAGAACCTGGGCTAGTGGAAGGGAAGTCCCTGCCCATGGCAGGGGGGTGGAATGAGGTGGCCTTTAAGGTCCCTTCCAACCCGAGCCATTCTCTGGATTTGAGTGGATAACAACATAGCTAAGAATCAAACTTTGAACCTATGTGTATGTAATGTACCCACTGTGTGTAATGAGGCAAAAAATGACACTGGGTGTTTTTCACTCATGAGAAAGCAGAGGATGCCCTCATGGAAACGTTGGCACACATGGAAATGGTGGTGGTGGTACTTGAGCAATTAATTCAGCAGTTAACCTTAACCAACAGTCCCTGTGCTGCTCCCGAGGGATTTGCAGTTACACACATTACACAGTGCAGATCTCTACCATACAAGTACCTACACTGACAGACTTTTGTTAACTCTTCTCTGGGTTAAAACCCTTGAAATTCACATTTTTGAGATGATGTCCTGAATATCTTGTCAGGACCTTCAGTTTCTGTGAACCATTTAAAGGAACTGTCCCAAGGCTTGGGATTTGGTACGTTGTGAATCTCTTGGTGCAGGTCTTAGTAACCCAGAGGATGAATACATTTGTCCCTGTGAATCACGTTGCTCCGTCAGTGGCAGGAGTGGATTAATGCTGAATGCGTAACATCTTCTGACCTGTTCGACTCGATACCACTGAGAGGTCCAGGAGTGTGGGAGATGTAGAAGGAAGCATGTAGAACATCTTCTGGTACGGTGTTCTTTGAGAAGCTGTGTCACAGACTTCAGCACATTGACTTGCTGATGCCTCGTATGAATCATGTGCTTCTGCTCTTCATGTCTGTGACTATACATACATTAAATATAAATACTTTGTCTTTCTAAGGCAGTACCGTGAGAATCAGCAATGGTCTAATGCACAGGCTTTCCAGGAAATATTATAATTTCTCCTAGGTTTTTGTTGTCTGCTTGGGTTTTGTTTTTCTCCTCACTGACATCTTGACAGGCTGAGCCAGAATCCCTTTCTTATCGGGCAGGTACAGAAGGATAAAATCCATTCCCATGTTGCAGTCCTCCGTGCTGCCCTGCCTGGGATGCCTTGGATGGGCTTTAGCCTCTGTTTGTTTTATGAAGCAGAGTTAAGAGAGCTGATCTCAAGGAAGATGATTTTGAGCTAATGTGAATATTGGTGGTCTGGAATGCATCCAGTAGATGACAAATCAAGTAGAAGAGCATGACTGCATGTTCCCAGGGTTTACTGTAGTTCCCTGTGCTTTATTGCAGACCTCCAAAGAGGACCTTCTACAAGCTGATTTTGAAGGAGCTTTAAAATTCTTCAGGGTTCAGCTGCCCAAGAGGTACAGAGCTGAGGAGAACGCCCGGAGACTCATGGAACAAGCTTGCAATATTAAGGTAAGGAGGGACTTTGTTGCTTCTCATTCACCCAGGAGTTTGTACAGAAGAGTAAAATGCAGTGTTAAGAATGGCAGTAGCGTGTGGCAAGTAAAGGAATTAAATCATTAGTGTATTGCTTTTTATGTATGTTTGTATAATTACACACACACCTGTCTTTAAAGAAAGTGAATCTGTGACCTTTTCTCTCTTTGTCTGCATGGATACAAGCTAGTAATTAAAACAGAAAAACATTATCAACAGTGCATTATCAACAAACAATTATCAGAACTCACTAATTCGTTATTTGTTTTATAAACAGTGATTGCACTAAACCAATTAATCACTGTATGATAATCATGCAGACAAAGCTCAGATATTATTTGTTTTGCTCAGAAGCTGTTTGTCTGCTGAGTGCTGCACATAATACATTTGAATTGGGGTGAAAATCAGTTTTGTTTGTATATCAAGCTTACCAAGACAGAATATGTTTTTGTATTCTACCCTACCCAAGATTCTGCTGTCAGAAGTCAGGCTACTCTGAACATACTGACTGCAAGTGTTGGACTTGGACCAAATTAGAGAAGCCCGACTGTAAGCTGTTGAGGATGGAAATCAGTTTAAAATGGCTGCAGAGGTTCATAAAGCGGTCATTTGGTCCAGGATTTAATTTGTTGGAATATGTATTGCTATGGAGGGGCTTAATGTTTGATCTTGGAGAAGAAGTGGTTTTGTCATTTCTTGGAATGTGAGCTGTGGTGGGAAGTGTGTGTTTGGTGTGGCCCAGTGATGCATGGAGAACATCCCACCAGGAAGAATGTTCTTCCAGCACTCTGCCTCTCTTTATCTCTCTCAATATATTTGTTAATTTCCCTTGTGCTGCTTAATTTCATCGTTTATTAAGCAAGGGCTTTTTCCCTTCTGGTTAAAACACTGATCTTACGAACAACTTGGTCTTGCCATCCAAATGTTTCTTCCAGCCAAGGCAAAGAAGATCTGTGCAAATGTTTTAGTAAAATTGGACTTGAATTTCAGCTGTGCTGCTGAAAGAGACTGTGTGTGAGTACAAGGCTGCAGTTCGATGTTCAGTACTTAGTCCTCTGCTTGGTTGTTGAAAATGAGTAATTTAAGGACTTAGCAAGTACAGGAGAATTATCTGTGTGCTATTTACTCAGTGTGTATTTTCTGATGGGAGGATGAAGTAGAAGTCTTCATGGTACTTGTTGGAAGAGATATTTGTCGATTTTCTCGTGCCTTTCTCCTTTTCTTGTGCAATATATTGTATGCCACATGATGTTACTTGTCATTAGTTTTGCATTTAGTGCTGGATGTATGGGTATGTGATGTGCTTTACTGGGGAGGTGTTTTGAAATGCACCTGAGGCAGATGCTCAGTGCTTAGGGTTCAGCACCTGGGCCAGTTAGAAGCAGAGCATGACATTCTGAGCTGTTGGTTGACATGAAGGGGAAGGGTTTGACAGTGAATTCAGTGCATACACAGCATTTCACACACTGTGGCTTCTGGGTAAGAGAAAAGCTCAGGTGAGTGTAGCAAACATGGAGTCGAGTCACTCCCTTGTGTGTTAGAGAAGTGTGTGAGGATTAGTAGGAATTACTGAAAAGGAGGGAGAATTCAGAGCCAAGACCTGAGGTTATTGGGGGTGGGAAAAAGTAGAAGGCTGAAGTCACCTTCTGCTGTGCCAATGACAGCCTGCTCTTGTGTAACTGGGGAGTTGGGCTCTTCTAACTCCCTGACTATGCAACTCACCCTGGGAAAGGCTTCAGGAACTTCATGTGAGGAAACTTGGTGCAAGACCCTGTTGGAGGGAGAGTGAAACTTGCATGAAACGAGTCTTTGTCACTTGCACCCTTGTCACAGTGCCACTCGTCCCCATGGTCACATTGCTCCTGACACTGGAGTGTCTGTCTGGCCAGGGTCACTGCTGTGGGATGAGGATGAGGGGCAGTGGCTGTGGGGTCCTCAGTGTGTCCTGGGATCCTCTTAATTGATGACAATAAACTGGCTTTTGGACATGTTTTCTGTACTCTCTTGGAGGGACAGGAACACGTTGGCCAAGGAGGTTCTGGAATCTCCATCTGTGGAGATACCTGAAACACAGATTGCCCTGAGGGAGCTGCTGTAGCTCACCCTCCTTCAAAGGGGTGGTTTAGACAAGAAGTTCTCCAGACATCACTTCCAACCTAAACTAGTCCATGATTCTACAACTAGATATTATAATCATTGTGTTATTTATTTACCAACAAGTGCTAATAATTGCAGGAGCTGATAAACAGGAAATTACAGTCTTGGTCATCATCAGTGGTAAAGTCCCAGGGAACGCAGAGGCTGCATGAAGAGCAGTTGTCTGTCTGTTGAATGCAGCAAAACTTGTTCTGTTAAGAAAAAGGCCAAACCAGACCCCTAAACATGCTTTTTTGTGCTGTATGAAAGAGGCACTGTCTTTCCACTGCTTGTGGGCTATATTAGTACTTGTAGACTAAACAGTAGATAGTTTTAGAGCAAGTATCACACAGTAAATGAATGGAGGATTTTCTTCAGATTTCTCAGCTAGAGAGGCATAAGAACCTAAAACCAGAACTGTACTGTGGCCAGGCTTCATAGTGAGTTATGTCTTTTCCAGTGTTTCTTTTAATTTTGTTCCCACATTACTGCAAAACAAAGCAGGAGATTAACATGTAATAAAAATCCATCTCTCCTTGCTTGCTTTTTTCTTGAGCTTTAGCTGAGCTTGTTCTAGTCCAACAGAAGAAAAATATAAAACTACTTGGTGTTTCTTCTCCTTAATTTCACAACTTTTCAGTTGAGTTTGGGATGTAACCCTTGGATTTTGAAGGTGCTCCATTGGAAATAGTTTTATCGTACTGCTCTTAAAACAAAAAGGATCAGTGTCTGTCCTTCTCTCGAGAATAGATCTGCAAATACAAAGAAGTTGCAATTAAATGAAATTTCTCTGTAGGATGTGCTAGAGAATGTCTTTTTCAATTAAGAATTATTTTTGGTGGTTATTCATCAGGTCTGAATTTCAATCATTTGCCAGTAAGGAAATCACTGGGAACGTCAGTGGAATTAGAATTAACAGTAGTGTTTTCCTGCAGAGCTTGTTGGGTCATATTCCATTGTTAAAGAGCATTTTGAACTAATTCATGCCATGCAATAATATGGTCTAAGAAATAATCTAGCCTGGATTCGTAATCATAGAAGGATTTTTATGCTTATAGTTTGGGGAGAGGATTTTTTTACTTTCCTCATTTTTCTGTCTTGACAAGAGTTTACAAAAGTTTTTCTGTGTCTGCAGAAGCCCAATTTGATAAATGAACGAATGAAGTAAGACCCTCTTCTAGGTTTCATGAAGGTTAATCCTAATGGTGCTATTTTATGAAAACATCTGGCAAATTCTTCATACTCACAACATCTGCCTCAGTTGCCTTTTGCATCTTGTAATGCAGTTTCTCTTGTACAGATCCGTGTGTATCCTAAAGAAGTTGTAACGAGCTTGGATTTTAATAGAGGAGTCCTACCACCTCTGTTCTTACACCTGGCTTTGGGCAGGTGAGGTGTGGAGCAGGGGAAAGTCTCACTGGGAGATGCACTCCATATGAAAATTTCCTGGATTGTCAGTTTTCAGGTCAATTCGGGGAGTTGTGCCCGTTTCTCCATGACTGTCCCGTGGCGTTTGGAAATGGAGCAGAGCTGACATTCAGAATGTGTTCTATTGCAGCTCTGGAAATGCCCTGAGGTTGTGTGTGCCAGATGGAGAGTGGGGACGTCCTGGGAATTACCTGTGGGATGTCACCCCTTGTGCCCAGGGAAGGTGAGGTGGACACATGGATGAGATACACAGGAGCCTGCAGGGAATGTTGTTCCATCATGGGGCAGCATCTGTAATGACACCTTTTATACCTGGCTCAGGCACTCCAGTGACTCCTGGTCTCATCTTTCACCATCCTCAGTAGCAGGAAGGATCTCAAACACTGAACTTCTTCTAAGAGAAGCTTCTCCCTAACCATGTCAGTCTCCCCTCTGGATGATAGTGGGACCCCAGCAGCATCATGAGGTTGCTGCTCTCAGCACCTTCAATGAGAGGAGCAAGTGGCCCTGAATAAAAACGGTGCCTTTCCCAATGCAAAGCAAACACATTTTTGTCACCTCTCACTGTACAAGGCTGTTGATCCCACCTGGATGCTCCCACAGCTGGAGCTGCCACCAGGGCCATGGGTAATAGCAGAGTCAAGGCTACAGAAGCAGGAGCTGTGCTAAGCTTGTTCTCATTCCAGAATTGTTCCTTTGTGACATTTAAAGCAGATTTACTTTATAATGTTGCCATTTAAATGTTTTCAATTCAGTGGTGATTTGAAGTTCACACCTTACTGATGTGGATGACTGACTTGCTTCACACCTCTGTTGATCTTCCGTCTGGAAGTGGTTTTTTTACAGGCATGGTTAACTCACATATTGATTTATGGGACTTTCAATGGATAGGATTAAAAATAGCTGGTTTGCTCTCTCTCTTTAGAGCATTCTCTCTCTCTCTCTGTGCTTATGTGTGTATTTATCCAGATACTTGGGGATCTTGCTATCGTCGTAAGACAACACAAATGCAACAGAAAGGCAAAGGAGGTAACTGCAGAAAGGCCCTTAAACTGCACAAGCATTGGTTCTACCAGTGTTGTATGTATTTAATCTTCCAGTATAAAGGACAGGTTAAAAATTGCTCATTGATCAACTTCTTCTTAAGAAAAGGCCAAGCCAAATTGAACAGGATTTGGTTTAGATCTGTAGAAAACCCTGCCGTGCTTGTATGCGGTTTCTTATTAACAGCCAGTGATCAATTCCCCTTACTATGTCTGTGCTGTTATCTCTGAAGGGCAGATCCCACTGTCCTGGTGACGAGGGCTGTGGTTTTTAACGCCTGTCCTGTTTGCAGCTCCAGCTTCCTTCTTTCTGCTCGGCTTTGTGGTGTGGGGCACTGCAATGAGCCGGCACCTGAAAATCAGATGAAAGTGCCTGCCATGGAGTTGGATGTTAAATGTGACTGTAATCTTGGTAATAAGTGTTAACACCACAGAAAGGAATGTTGTTAATTGAAAACAACAGTTCCAACTTGAAATGTTTATTTACTTTAACTTATAATACTTACTTAATATTCCAGTGAGCAGGCATGTTGCCCAGTAGTGAGGCTATATTTTCATGGCGTTTAAGCATTAGTAAAACTGTTCAGTTATTTTATTTTGTTTGCTTGGTTTGGTTTTGTTTCATTTGCACTGAGTTGGTATTGTAAGGGGCATCAGGTATGTCATTAATTCTTTATCAATAGGAAAGGAATAGAATTTTATTATTAATAGTTAAGTATAATGACATTTTAACAGTCTAAAGTAGGTCTGCAACCTGATAGAGTACAAATATTTTGGTGTCTTTGTATCAGTCACTAGCTGACATATGTACTTGTGAGCAGTGGCATTGACCACAGCAGTGTTGCAGGTAAGGGTCTTCAAAGAACTGTAGAGGTTTGAGGTGCAGAAGTTGATAGAAACATTTATTGTCTCTGTCCCCAGCAGTTGTATCGCTTCGCCCAAATGATCAGTGCTTTCATTCAGCAGGTGAGGAGGGCATCTGAAAGCTGCTCCGTGGTTCAGCAGACCACAGGAATCTGTTCTTTTCGCCCTGGTGCCATCAGGAGTCAGGGCTTTTCAGTATGACAGCAGCTGCTTCCGTTCCAAATGGAAGCAGAGAAGCATCCTCAGAAGGCCTTTTGGCTTGAGCTTCTTGAATCTGGCGCTTTCCCCCTGGATGAATAACAGCTGCTTTCCATCCCTGACTCCGAAAATAGTACAGAGAGCAAGAGAGGAAGGTGGTGGCAGGGAGTCACGCTGTTGGACAGCTCTGTCTTCTGGCATCTTTGCCAGAATGTGTCTAAAATAGCTCAGCTCTAGAAGTAACAGGAAGTGAACCTTTTTCCCCAGCTGAACTTGAATCCCAGGTGTGGGTTGGCTGGAGCGTTCACTCACCCCCTGTGAGGTGACACATTAAAATATCTCATGAGAAGTTTTCTACCTGCTGTGGTCTGTGTGTTGAGCAGCAGCAGTGTCTGGAGTTCCTGCTGACAGCACAGTGCTCATGTTAGTTTTTTGGAGGAGAAGGTCTCAACTCTCTCTTCCTTTGGAGGAAACAAACCCAGTGACTGATTTTCCCAGAGAATGCCTTGAGTTTGACATGAAGAAAGCCTGTGATGATGGTGCCTGGCAGGTTTGCAGTACCTGTTACTCTCCCAGTAAGAGGGTGTCCTTTCTGAAGGCACTTCTGTGATACAAAAGAGGCTGTAGAGGAAGAAGAAATGTGTCCCAGAATCAGCACTTACAACCGTAATTAAAAGGAACAAACGCATGGGATTTCATATTTTGTGGAGAAAGAGGTGTAGGTAAAAGTACAGGTGCAGAAATGCCTGGAAACAAGCTCTGCACCCCATATTTATACTGGCAGAGAAGTGTTCTTGATACTGACTTAAGCATCAGCAAAACTGTTGAGACTTAAGATGGCCAAATCTCCCTGGAGGTGGAAATTCCTTTGTGCTTTTCTTGGGTATCTTTCAGGCAGTCCGGTCTGGGGGAGCAGGTAGCAGCTTGGCAGTAATCAGCGTAGTAATTCTAAGGGAATGTGTTTCTTCATATGCAAAAGACACTGGGGCCAAGGCATGACCCTTGCCAGCCAAAGTTTTGGTGTTGTCTATGACCCTGAAAAATATTATATCCTTATTTTTTTAGAGCTCAACTCCGTGACCTGAGCAACTCTGTGTTCTCTCCTCTGAACAGCAGAGGAAGAAGCTCAGTTGTCTCCTGGGTGTTCAGGGCACCCACAGAGAATTCTCTTTTATTTCTTAAGTCTAGAAATCTTAGAATACATACACTGGGAAGTGATGGCATTTAGGCGAAAAATTCAAGCTGCCTTTTGTCTTTTTTGATCAGCCTTTATGGTATGTGTCCTTCTCAGAAATGCTGTGGTTATTTTATTCCTGCAGATGTTACAGAATAAAAACAATGAAGTTTTTGGAAACAGTCAGGAGTGTGGTTTGGTGTGGTTGCCCAGAGAAGCTGTGGCTGCCCCATCCCTGGAAGTGTTCAAGGCCAGGCTGGACAGGGCTTGGAGCGAGCTGGTCTGGTGGAAGATGTCCCTCCCCATGGCAGAGGGATGGAACAAGATGAGATTTAAGGTCCCTCCCAACCCAAACCATTCTGTGATTCTATTCTCTGATTCTCCATTGCAGAAAGCTCTGATAATTCCGAGTTAATGGCTAATGCACGCAGTGACTTGGCGGAAAAAGCAGTGATTCACTCTCAGTGTAGCACAGAGAACAGTTGGGATGGGACTGTGGTTTCATTTCATTTGTTTTTTGACAAATTAAATGAGGTGACAAATTCTGAATGCTGAGACCTAGAGCTAAACTTGTAAAAATAATTGGGAGGAGAAGAAAAAGAAAAGGCAAAGCCTAACAGTTTTCCCTTATTTCCCCCAGGGCTTTTGCAGATAAACAGAAGAGGCACTGGGGGCAGTGTGTTCATGCATTTTTGCTGGTGTTTGATTTCTCAGGCACCTGCACTTGGATTTATTTCTCTGCTTTGAAAATGAGGGAACAAACAAAACGAATTTCAGAAGACGGTGTCTGCATTTCATAAACGCAGAGCTCTGCAGGGACAGCAGCTTTTAGAGCTGAAGGTCTTATTAATAACTCACCATTGCAAACCCCAGGCATTGTTTTTGGCATTATTGACACTGTTGGAAATTAAATCAGCAAGTAGTTACTTGGCTGTTCTCTGAGCAGTGTTTAGCTTCTGGAGCAGGACCATAGCTGGGTGCTTTATAAGGGCAGTATTCACATTTTTAGGATCTCCTGATTGCTTTGCTTCGGGATTCTCTGGTTTCCTGCGGTTAATTGCTTTTATTTTCAGCATACTGTAGCCTTGTTTCTCTTGTGGAGATTAAGCATTGTGGCAAACATAGTGTTATATTGTTTATATTGTTACATTTGGTTGTTTGGGCAAAAGTAGATTACATCTGGCTGGTGAACAGAGGTGAGGAGCTGTATGTCAGAGGCTTTGGAGAATCCAGGTGAAGTGCTGCAGAGAAACACCACGGATATTTATCTCCATGTGAAGAGGTGTTCCATTCTGTTAGAGAACAGCAGTGTGGTTGTTTACTCTTCCACAGATGTTTCAATAGCAGTGTGGTGTTTGGCTGTCTCATATTGCTGAAATCCTACATAATTCCTCTGTAAATGATTATTTTTCATGCAATGCAGTGAACACCTGGGCAGGGAGGTGCCAACCAATTACTACAGCAGGCTGCAGAAGTTCAGTGCTGTCCCAGCTGTTCCAGGGGTGCACCCTCAGCCCTCAGGTGCACTGATGAGCTGTGATAACTGGGGTGCAGGGGCATGACAGGTTCCTGCTCCTCTTTGCTCTTGCTTTCCCACCTTCCTTATATCCACTACAAAGCCTCAAAGGATGGGAAGAAGTTGAAAGCATTGTTATGGGTCTGTTCACTGGGAGGCCTTGGCCATGTACCTCATTGTTCTATCTGGTTGTTCAAGCAGCAGATGAAGGTCAGACCTCATTGTGTTGTCCTATCTGTTTGCTACTCTTTCAACTTCCTTTGCTTAATTAATTAATGCAATTTCCTGGACAATAATTTTTAACCAAAATTTGATTCTGCAAGTTAGTCAAAAGCCATGAAAAAGCAGAAAATCTCATCTCCAAGTTATTAATCAGCATAATAATTAGTATAGATGCAGAAATCTGGAGAGGAACTGTTTACAAGGGCATGGAGTGACAGGACAAGAGGCAATGGCTTCAAACTGAGAGGAGATTTAGATTGGATATTGGAAAGGAATTGTTCCCTGTGAGGGTGGGGAGGCCCTGGCACAGGGTGCCCAGAGAAGCTGTGGCTGCCCCTGGATCCCTTGAAGTGTCCAAGGCCAGGGTGGATTTTGGAGTGACCTGGGATAGTGGAAAGTGTGTCTGTCCATGGCATGGGATTGAAAGAAGATGTGCTTTAAGGTCCCTTCTAACCCAAACCATTTTGTGATTCTGTGTTAATAAATACTCTCTTAAATCTGGAAGTATAGGCATGAATTCAGTGTGCACACATGGCTTGGGGCCAGAGTGTCAGCTTAAATCACTCGGTTACTGTGACAACAGAGCTCCAAAATCTTCAGCTTCGACAGCCCCCCATCCCTGCAGCTGCACGTGGCACTGGAGGGCCCTCCTCACTCCTGCCCCACGTGAGAAATACAGCTGTGTGTTTGCTAGCACACAGACACACACACAGACACACACACAGACACACACAGACACACACTCTGGGGCTCACAGAACTTGAAGAGGGAGGCTCAGAGCTTAATGCCTCGACCTCTGGGAAAAAAAAGGTAAACTATAGCTGAAGTTCTTCACAGAGTCAAGTGGTTATCTGAGCAGCTCCTTTTTAATCTCAGCAATCCTTTGGTTTTCCCATAGCTTAGAGCACAAGATCAATGACCTTATTGTGCATCCTTGCAAGGAACAATTTCCTGGCAGTGTGAGTAAGCCACCTGATGGTGCCACCGGGACGCTCCCTCTGTACACAGCAAGGAATATTGATTCTGTTTCGGCTTATCAAGAGCAGTGGAAAGGACTGGAAAAGGGATCAGGGCTTTGGTTCCTCACTGCCTGATGAAGGTGCCATATTCCACTTGCTCCTGCGTGCCCCAGGGCACCTGCTGCCAGCGGCTGGATTGGATAATGCTTTCACCATCTGAGAAACTGCTTTCCCTACCTCGGGCTCTTTTCTCTTCCTGCTGTCAATGACCCACCAAAACTTTATTGTTGGGCTGTTCCTTTTGATGATTTTGCAATCTACCAGACCAGTCAGAAATGGGGAAAAAAAATGCCATCAACTTGTCACCACTGCATTGCTTTCACATGTTAAATAGTCCTGAAAACAGTAAGTGTGATGTCTTTCCTCATGAGGCAGCAGTGAAAGGGAGTTCTCTCACTGAAAGGAGCTGTATTTTGGTGCCAGAGAATACAGATCCCAGCACACAGTTTTCTTCATTCCAGCTACTTGTCCAGACTGTCATACTCGTGAAAGCTTGTATGGACACAAATCCTGTTGCTTTAAGTAGCAGCAGGAAGCTCTGAGGGAAATTTGGCCCTTGTTTTTCTTGTAATGCAAAGTGAAATGTAGGTTTGTGTTTAAATGAACTTCCTTCAAGAGAACTTGCTTAGTTTTTCCCTTTTCTAAGCACAGTGTGAAGCAGGGCATGTTCCTTTTGCAGGAGGAAGGACATGTGGTAGGAAAGGAGCATCTTCCTTGGCACAGTTTGTGTGTCCCAGAATTCTGACGAGGGGTTCTGCAAAGGCAATGACTCTCCAGCCCAGGGGGATCTGTTTTAACCATATGTTTTTTTCTTTTGTTCCAATATGGACCAGAGCCATCTTCTCCAGCCAACATGACAAATCCAAGTGCTTCAAGACTTGATAAAAACACTTCTGGTCAGGGCTGGGGCTGCAAAAGGGAAGAAGGCACTGCCTGGGTTTGGTGACCCTGGAAAACCTCCACCCCTGCTCTCTGACAGCGCAGGAACTCCCAGCCTGAAGTGTAAGTGCTCAGCCCAGGTTCAGCACTAATTGCTGAGGGGAATTGGGAGCACTGCTGGTTGAGGGCTGTGCCAGAGCCCATCTCGTGTTCCACTGCTCTCATCCATCTCTCTCCATCAGGCAGCATCTCCTCTGGTGGCTGAGTCTCTAATGGAAAGGAGCAGCACGTTTATAGATCCAGCACTGGGCTGGGAGCTCACACAGGGGCTTGTTGGGAACCCAGGCTCCCCTGGGAGCAGCCAAGAGTCCCTCTCTATTTTCCTTCAATCTTTCCTTATTGTGACATCCACAAAATGTCAGTAATGATCCTGTCTGGCAGAAGGACTTTGCCACACAGTGTTTGCAGGGTCCCTGTTTAAACAGCAGAACTATTTACCTATATGACTTGTGGATTTTCAACCTTTGATCCATTATGCAGGTATATTATACAAGATTATATACTGTCACAGGAGTTTGGGGGAAAACTGCTGGAAAGGTGGAAAACCCAGCAATGTTCAAGTCCCTGATGTAAGGGGTTTCACACATCCGTACTCACTGATGAGGGCTTGACTAAAACAAGCACCTGTTGTAAGGTTACATGGGACTGGCTTTTGTATTTGTTTCCTTTCTGTTGCTGTTATGGTATAAAGTGAATTGTAAGGATTAGGAAGAGAATAAAGACATCTGTGCTCTGAGAGGCTTCTCAGAAAGATCAGATCATGGCTCTTAGTTTTTTAATGTGCCTTACCTTGCACTAATGGACTTAAACCAGCATTTTCTGCTGAAGGCAAATTTATTGCCATTAGAAAAAGAGGCTTGTCTGCTCCAGGAGTGTAAGAACATACATCACCTGTAATGGAGGACAGTACTAAGCTTTTACTTTTGTGACCTTGTCCAAATAGGATGTAATTACAATATAATTCAATTCTGACAGTCTGGAAACCATGGCAGTTGACATAAAGTGATATTTCAGGAGAAATAGGCATATGTTTCAGTACATCTTCTCTTTCAGACTCCTAAGCATTATTGATGCTATTTGCTCTTCCTGCTTCCCTTGCTCCACTCTTAATACACACTCAGAACACAAGATTCTGGCAAATGTGCAGCAGTGGGTCAAAGTTAACCTTGTAAACAAAATCCGGTGTGGTGGAGAGTGCTGTGAGCTGGTTGCTGTATGCCTGGGGTATTTGTGTTAATACAGCAGTATTTTTTAATCTCCTTGGAGAGATTGAATCCTGGCATGCTGCACACCTTCAAGGACTCATTTAGGAAAGCAGAGAATAAAATTCCGTTTGAATTTTGGTACGGTCTTTGGTTCTTGTGACCCAAACCAAGACTCTCCTCCTTCAGTCAGGGATTTTGCTCAGGCTCAAGGAGCACTAACAGTTCCACCAGATGCTTGACTCTGCAAACAGCCCAGATGTGGGATGTGTCACAGCAGGATTTTGTCTTCCCTCGTTCAGAGGAGGAAAAGCTGGAGCTGTGAGCTCAGGCACAGACAACTCCAGCCTGCAAAAAGGAAAAGTGCCGAGGTATTTTCTGCCTATATACTTCTCTAGCACCAGAATCACATTATTCCCAATTAACTCTTGTAGCATATAGGTTGTTTCGTGTGCACTAGGAATATCTCAGTGCAGTCAGTTATCTCTGTGTGTGTCTCTCCTCTGAGACTGCTCGTTACACCTTTGATGAGTCACTTAATAGGCTCATTAAGGAAATGGAGGGTATCTCATGTAAGTGTTCACTCACTGAGCCACAGTCGCCTTCCTTTCAACCCCAGACAAAGAGGGAAGCAAAACATTGCCAAATGCATCTCTGTGTGCAGCTCCCAAGGACACAGAAATCGTCTTTAAAGTTGCAAGGATCGAAAGCAGCCATCCTGCTCTACACTGTATAATTTCCTGCCTGTGGAACTGGGGATGGCTTCTAAACCCTCCACCCCAGTCACAGGAAGGATTAAGTGCTGTGATGGGGCACTAAGGAGGATAAAATGCAGGTGAGACATTTCCTTGCTCCAAGTAAATTTTGGTTCATTCGTAGCCCCCAGATGGTTTTCACTGTTGCTGAAGTGCCACACAAGTACAAGTTATCTGTAAATAAGGCGTAAAATGAGTTATCACTGCTTTGTGTGTGTATAAAACAGGGGGCAAGGCCACTGTGTTTTCCCTTTGCTCCTCCTGTTGGATTCCTGGACAAGCCACTTCGCCCCTCTGCTGACCTGACCACTGTCCCACACCACCTTTAAATGGATCCTGTGCCACACAGGTCCCTGGTTGTGCCATACTGCCAGGATCCAGCTGCCTTTAGCAGTGGAAAACAATTAACTGGTACACTCCAGCCCCAGATTAGGTGACCCAGAAAAATCTTTCATTCAGAACTCTCATTTAAGTCCTCCTCAAAATGTCCACATGTTGTTCTTGCTGCTCTCATGGCTCAGTTCTCTCTAATAGCTGCTCTCTATATAATGATCCTCTGTGTCCGCGCGAGGTTGTTCCAGAAGGCTGGAGAAGCAGTTGGGTTAAGAGGAATTACCTGGCCAAAATGTGGATTTGTATTGCTGAGATTCAGTTACTTAAATACTCACAGGGTGCACATTCCTTTAGTGAACGCAGAGATAGCATGGAGATAAAAGCTGCGCCTGCAGTGTTGGGGAAATGCGTTAGGTGACTGCCACTGCAGACGTGCTCTGTGGTCAGCTGGCACTGCCATAGCCAGGGGAGTCCGACAGAATTGGGTTTGAGCTATTTAAGATCGTTAATAAGTAATTAACCCAGGAGGTGACTGTAACAGACATCATTTTAATCAAGATTGAATTATTGGTTTCCCAGGCATGCTCTGGAATTTATCAGTTTGCTGGCAGGATGAAGCCTCTCAGCCACATTAATTAACAATCCTGCACTCAGGAACCCCTCCAAAAGGATGCCCATAGGATCAGATTCACCAGTTACTTTTTTCCTTGCTGCTGCCAGGAAAAGGCCACCTCCCCACATTTCCATTCAATTTGTCTTTTGCTGAAAAGATGCTGATTTCATGCTCTTTTACCCTGCAGCAGCTAGCCTGTTGCTAAGCGACCTGCAAGATACTGAAGAGGCCAGGGTCTGGCTGCTTTTCTTCAGCCCACTCCTATTCGTATTTATTTATTTATTTATGCATCTTATTTACATAGCTAAACAGATTTCTTCCCTACTGCAGGAGCAGAGCCACAAGCTTCCAGGTTGCTCCAGGGTGCCCTGATTTGCATGGCTGCCTATCTTCCCTCCAGCACCATCCTCTGCCCTGTTTTTCCGTGGTGTTCCTGTTCATCCACGGAGCAAACTTGTCAGGATATTTGTTGAGCTGGAGTGGCATCCAGGAGTGTAATGGAAGTACATTTTAAAGGCATAGCTGGCCATGGAGTACTTACCCGGTGTTTGATCCCAACAGTCCTTGATGGAAATAAAGAGGGTCAGAACAAAGATGGCTTTAAGCCATTTTTCTGCTTACTTTATTTCTGGCCGCTTTACCTTCAGCAGTGTCCGCATTCCAGGCTTCTTGTAGCCTGACTAACTCTCCTGAGAGTGAGAAGTTGGTTATCTTTCCCTGCCCAGCAGTGCTGAGAAGAGCCCTGCTGTACAGGCAGTTCTGCAGGACCAGCTGCATTTTTGTAGGGTGGCCTTGGGATCCCAGCCAGGGCACAGCTTCGTCTGAAGTCGTATCCAGGGCAGGAGCAGGTTGCTGATGGAGCGTGCGGTGCACAGATAACCTGGCAGAGCATTTGTAGTGGCTACATGGGGATAGGGGAGGAGAGCAGAGGGGTAATGAGGATGTTACTGTGCCATTTGTTCCAGATGTGCTCCCAAAACCAGAGAAGCTGGATGTGCTTGGTGTGCTCTGTTACATCCTGCATTGCTCAGAGAACCTCCTTGCCAAGCAGAAAATCAGTAGCACTGATATGAGTCGCTTCTCACAAGCAGGAAAGCATTAAGCAGGAGTAGCCTGGCTGTGTTTGTCCTGTTTGTCTTTCTTTGGTGAAAGAGCTGCCACACTCCTCAGTAAAAAGTTCAGAGACAATTCAGAGCCTCTCAGAAGCTCCAGTATTTTGCACCTCCTGCACAATGCTCTAACTTGAGAAAGAGGGGAGTGAATCCTGTAGAGATTTATTTGGAACAAACAGGGACCAAACTGTTCTTTCCCCCCTATTTCTTTCTTGTTTCAGGAAGCAGAGTCAACATTCATGAGCTGAGTCTCTGGACTATACTTCTTCCATGGATGTTGCTTTTTGGGCATCCCCTTACAGCCTTTGGCTGCACTAACTAACAGCTTCTCTGTCTAACTGCAGTAGTTTTCATTGTGGAATTCTTTTTGCTAAAAAATTCATTTTTCTGCTTTGATGGTCCAGCCATTACCTGACTCTCTCTGGAGAAGAATTGAGAGGAGGACGTGAACACTTGGGTTTGTACATACAGTCCTGCAGAACAGGGCTTGTGCACAAGGCCAGGTGTAATTTTTTTTACATCAAAGTGAGATGAGGAAGGTGATGTTTGTGTCCAGATTGAATTTTCTTTTTATTTACTTTAAGCATTCAATTACCCATTTTTGAAAGCTAAATTATATCTGAATGGCTTGGCATGTTCATGGTGTATCCTCGTTTTTTGAAACAGGCTTTTGGTCTTGTGATTTATGACACGTCTGTCACTGGGGTGTCCACTTGTGTCCACTTGTTTACACCAGAGGGGTGCTGACTCCTGAACCTTTGCTGCCCAGCAGCTCCGTGTACTTTTTGATCCGGTTGAGATTTCACAAGCCCAGCTGTGCTGCTTGTGTCAGGTGTTGGTTTTGGTGCCATTTTTCACCCAGAGCTCAGGTGCTCCGGCAGGTGGGGAAGTCACCTCATGTATTCTCTCAGCTGAGGTGTGAGCAAAGCACAGCCTGAATGGTACCAGCCTGAATGCCCAGGAATAACTTCTACTGCCCTGAGAGGGTTTTTCAGGTACATTTGAAAAGATGAGTTGACAGATCTTAATTTCTTTAGTTGAAGATAGGAAGAAAATGATCTTTCCTATGGGGAGATGTCAGACATTTAGGGAACAGGAGGTGATGTTTAACATCTTGAATTACACCCAGAAGCAGACAAGTGGCTGAGATGGATGAGGATCTCTGCATTTCTCATTCTGGCTCTTCCAACCTGCCGTATTCAGCTGTCACTCTTGAACTTTCAGAGCTCTGGCAAAATGTGGGATGCAGTGCTGAAAAAGGGCAAAGTGAACTTGAACTGAACAGGCATTGCAGGAGACACAGCTGCCCCATGGCTGTGCTGATCACTGATCTGTGTGGCCAGCTCTTGTTCTCTCTTTGGTGGTACTGGGCCCAGCCAGCTCTCTACACCCTGAAGTCCTGTAACTCTGAAAGATTCAAGAAGAGCACAGGAATGCAAACAACACTGATAAACAGAGCACCAGTTGTGCATTCTTAATGGAAAAATGGAGAAAAAAAAAGTGAGAATAAAATCACAGTATTGCCCAACAAAATATCCTGGATGTTTTGCAATGCACTGCTGATAAGGGATGGCCAAAGGCACCGAGAGACCGAGTTAGGGCGCTCCATCTCCAGCTCACAGTGGGCTTTTTCTCTTGCTGCTGTTACATTTAATTAGGAGAGATAAGAAAAAATGACTCAGACCTGTTTCTGGTCTTTCTCAATTTCATAGTTTTAACAAGCGTCAGGGAAATTACCCTTTCAGTTTTATTTTTTCCCTGTGAGATCCCTTCACCCTCGTGTCAGTACCAGGCAGTGTCAGGGATGTGCTGTATCACAGGTGGTGTCACCAGTGTGAATGATTTGTTTCACTCTCCTGTAAGCTGGGGCTGTCCAGGTCATGTCCTGATACATCAGTTGCCAGTCCCCAGGCAACTCTTCCAGTCCCAGGAGTGTTGCTACCTCCATGTGTATGTTCTGCAGTGAGAAGTATCTACAGAAGAAAGATACTGTGTGGCATTCCAAGAAACAACCGTATATTTTTCATATATTTTTCATCTATGATTCTATGTCTGAGAAAGGTGATTAAATCCTTCACTGCTTTCAAAGAGTAATTATTTTTAAAGATGTCCCAACTCATTGCAACAGGGTTGGACAAGATGACCTTTAAATGTCCTTTCCAAACCATTCTGGGATTCTGTGATAAAGAGTAATCGGAAACAGAGTTATTCTGTCACAAATGAGAGGAGGACATCTAAAACCTTTCGAACCATTAGTAGGTACCTGGATTTATATTACATATGATATTCACTGTAGACAGCAACATAGAGAGTTGCCAGCAGGACCAGGGCAGTCATTCTTCCCCTGTCCTCAGCTCTGGTGAGGCCACCCCTCGAGTGCTGTGTCCAGTTCTGGGTCCCTCAGTTCAGGAAGGACGTGGAGACACTTCAACACGTCCAAAGGAGGGCAACGAGGCTGGTGAAGGGCTTGGAACACAAGCCCGGTGAGGGAGCTGGGGGTGTTTAGCCTGGAGAAAAGGAGACTCAGAGGTGACCTTATCACTCTCTACACCCCCCTGAAAGGTGGTTGTAGCCAGGTGGGTGTCGGTCTCTTTTTCCAGGCACCAACTGACAGAACAAGAGGACACAGTCTCAAGCTGTGCCAAGGGAAATTTAGGTTGGATATTCGGAAAAACTTTTTTACTGAAAGAGTGATAAAGTTCTGGAATTGTCTGCCCAGGGAGATGGTGGAATCACCATCCCTGGATGTGTTTAAAAAGAGATTGGATGTGGCGCTCAGTGCCGTGGTTTAGTCAGGGTGGTGTTAGAGCATGGGTTGGACTTGGTGATCTTGGAAGTCTCTTCCAAACCTGGTGATTCTGTGATAGCTTTTCTTTTTCATGTTAGTTTTTACTTTCTTGTGAGTTGGTTTATTTTGCTTCACTGACTTTCCAAACAGTGAAAATAATGATGGTGATCGTATAAAATATGTACTTTGGAAATACATTAAGGAGTTTTATGGCTACAGAAACCTCTTTTTTAAAACTTCTTTTGCAAATCGTTCTAAATTTTATTGCATCCTTTGTTTTTCTTTGTTCGATGGGGTTTTCTTCCTTCAGATCAAGCAAAAACTAGCTCTCACTCATTACAGGCACTTGCCTTGCATTTCTTGCAGAAGGAATTTTGCACAAACACTTCCGCTACATGAAAGACGTATTAAAAAAATGAAGTACAGATTAGAAGTTATGGCTCAATTTTGTCTCTAAATATAGGCCTTCTGCTGCACGTTGAGAGGAGTCAACAGGAGCACTGGGAGTGAGGGAGCTTCCAAGGGAGTTCAGCCCTTGCACTTGACCTCAGCTTGAGCAGCACTTTGTGCCCAGCCTTAGCTGGGCACATGGATACGAGGAGAAAATGTTCTCTTGCCCTGTGGACATCTGTGCTGAATTGGGCCAATTCTTTAGGTTATTTTTTTAGGGAGTGTCTCATTTCTTTCAGTTGCATAGATATCATAGTAGTAAGTCATACAAGACCTGTAGTCAGGATTTTAAATAAAAGACAAGTTTGGAATAAGACAAATGGGGAGGGTAGAAGAATATATGGAAATAGCTCTGGTCTGTGGTTTCTGAAGAAATACCTGATTATCATGTAGAGCTCTTTGATAACTGGTGGCAGCACTTGCCTTCTCTGCCCCTCCATACATACCATTTGAGCTCTTAAAATAAGCTTATTAACAGTCAAATCAAGACAGGGTAATCTTTAAATCACATGTAAATACAGAAGCTTTTCTCATTGTGGTATATTGAAGCATTAAATGTAGATGCAGATTTTCCCAGTGGGAAACTAGATCAGCACAGTTAAGTCCTGGAATAGTTTGTCTCCCAAATCATCTTGTGAGAACAGAACTTCCCTTTCACTGTACTGGATGATGATGAATAGGGATTTAGGGGCAGAGGATTATGTGGAGTTTAGATTAGTGGATACTACTGGTAGTCTTATACAGCTGAGCAGCTTGCATGGTCCTGATCTTCTTTTCTCCCCTGGAGCTGATCTGTGCAAATTCCCAGGGAATTTGTCCAGGGGAGAACAGAGACTTAGCTGCTTTCTGCCTTTCCCAGCAAAAGGATCTCGGGTCAAATGCCTTCTCTATATCAGCTGGCTGTTTGTTAGCTTTGCTATCAACACCTACCAGCACTTGCTGTTTGCTGGAGTGTTTTGGGCTGCATTCAGTCCTCCAAGTTAAAGCCTTGATTTTTAACTCCAGCATTGAGGGACACGCTGCTCTCCTGGAAAGTGTCAGGAGTTGGTACTTTCAATGCAAAATGCATGAAATGAGCTCATTTCAGAGTCATCGGGCATGTCTCAGTCTAGACTGTGTCTCACAGTCACACTGACTGCTAAACCTCGGGGAAGGTGCCCGGACTGGTCTGTCTGGTTTAGCCCAGTTTGGCTGACACCATGTGCCATTTCCTGCTCACCCACATCTCTTCAGTCTTAATTACTCGTTATCTCATCTTTCAAGCAATCATACGGTGGATTTATTTTTTGTTTTGGGAATACACCATTACTCTTGTGCTGTTTCCATGTGGAAATGTCTCACCTTTCCCATGAAGCTCCTGTCAGGGTGTCGGTGGGGTTCCAGCACAGCCAAGGGTGTTGTGGTGAGTTTGTGCACGGCCAGCTCCTGTGGGTTTGATGAGCAGAGGATGTGCTGTGGTCCTGCCTTTTTCTTCCTGTTACTTAACTACAAGAATTTCTCACGACATCTGGCTCTCCAGCCTTTCATTCTTTCCCCGTTCTTTTCTTGTCCCAAGCTGAAGGTCAGGTGCAAAGTGATAGTCAGTAAAGATACTAAAATCTGACATGAAACAGGGCACTTCAGGTCACCCAGGTAAACGTGTCACTGCGCTCTCCCTGTGCAGCATGGCTGCTTCAGCACTGGAGCAAACTTGACAGACAACTTCCATAATAGCACTCCTTACAGTTTTGCATTTTCCATTAATTTTACCTTTGTCAGTCTTCCTTAGGGATGTAGATAAGGACCATTAACCCTTCTTTGGGGAGGGAATGAAAAATATGGAGAGATGTATCTACCTTGAGAAAGAAAGTTAAGTGTGGGTTTAGAATGAGAAGGCCGGAATCCTGGGCCCTGTGTGAGTCTCTCCATGTGACATGTCACTATTTAAGGTGCTGATTAATGTTAATTAGTATCTTTTGTTTGCTGATCATGTGCTGTAAGTGAAAAGACAGTGGTCTTTTGGGGTGAAATCCCTGAATGAACCTGTGCTGAAACCAGGCCAGAAATCCATGTAAATTATTGGAAGTGCACAGCATCCCATTACAATTCCTATGCTAATTTTTTTGGTAATATGCTTGACCCATTTTTTTTCTTTTCAATACCAAGTGAAGTGATAAATGTAACAAGTTTAAAATACATCTCCCAGGTAGTGTTGAGTTTATTATGGAATTTAGCTCTAAATGACATTTGTGTGGTCTAAATGCCATACAGGCATTATTCAGTTCTTGGATTAGTAGCCCCAGGAAATCTATATCAGAGACACTTGTAATGGCAGACAGGTTGATAATGTTTGTCCATTCAGCAGCCAGGGGACCTGTTGAGGGACCTGTTGAGGGACCTGTTGGTAGTGATTTGGCTCAGAGGGCACAGGTTCAGGAGGCACTGGCCATGGCTGTGGGATGTGATGTGTGGGAAGGTCCCTGGTACCCGGCCCTGCTCTGCAGCTGTCACCACTTCTCTGAGTTGTGGAGTTGAGTTGTTTGTGATGTCTGCTGTCATGGAGGTAGAAGGAGAAAAAAAAGGTCCCCAAAGAGAAGGGGTGACACAGGAGACAAGGTGGCAGAAGCCTGCTGTGTTTCAGGAATCATGCTCCTAGGTGGATCAGGAATTTCTGCCCATTCCTTCTGAAAGGAATGAGAGACTTGTCTTTACAAACAAGCTCTGGGCCTGCTGGTGGATGGAATTAGCACTGAGAGATAAAGGGAAACAATGGGAAGGATTCCACTGATTGATGAATGGAAAGAGATTTGTCTCTACAAACAGACTGTAGGTCTGCTGATAAATGAAATTGGATATTGAGAAATGAAAGAAACAATGGGAAAATAATAAAATTCAATAAGAACTAAAAATAAAGGGGGTTTATACATTAGAAGGTATAGGTGTTAGGGGATTAGGTTTTAGGTGTTCTGGGAAGTCTGTACCTCTCAAGTACCTCAGCCAATGGGGAAAGAGAGAGGGAAATGCGGCCGGGAAACTAGGATAAAAAGGAGGCTGCATCCTCTAACAATTTGAGAGACCCCAGGGGAATGCCCCATGACCTCTCCCTTTATTAGAATAAAGTTACAGGACTCCTCTGTCTCCTTTTTGGACATAAACCTCCGGTGTTTGTGGATTAATTTTCCTGACAATTCTGCATGGTTTCTGTGATGTTCTCTCTGGTCCAAACTAGCCTGGCCCCCTCAGAGGGCATTAGGCTGGAGGAGTGTTTGCCTGTTGGGGAGCTCACTGGTACCACCCCTTGTTTTTCCAAACATGAAAAAAAACCACCCCTATTTTGCCAAAACAAAAGGATGGGGAAAGAGGAAATATGCTCAGCTCAATTGGTTATATTAGGTAAAAACAAAGTATTCCCCAAATATCCTGTAAAATCTGTTTTTTCAACAGCCAAAGGTTGGAATTGCCAAAAACCCACACTAAGATTGAATATTCCTTTACTTGATATCAGTACTGGCTCGGGGATGTCTGGTTCTTTCCTTGTTCCTCTGTCACCTATCACACCACAGCTCTTTGTGGGGCCGAGCAATAAAATGCACTGATAGTTTGGATGGAGTCCTGTGCTGCCTTTGCCACTGGGACAGCATGAACAAGCAAAAAGTCAACGCAACTCTAATCCAGATTCTCAGCAGGCAAGAAGGAAGTTCATGAAGCAAAATATTTCTGGCAGACAATTCACATCTGAAGGAAGCCTAGCTGGAGAGAGGAAATAACTTCTGTTGCCCTTAGAAAGTGATAGTGTCAGGATAGGGAAGATGTATGGAAACATAAAGTAAAAATGTGAATTTAATAAATTAAAAATCAAAAGAGGTTCATGACTTCATTGAAAAAGCTTCAAAATAATCTGGAATGGACTGAGCTGAATAATGAGCATGTACCTGTAGGCTGATGTCCCAGCTGTGCTGCCATTGAATCTTGTTCATGTTTGTGCGGTTCTGCAAATCAAAACGGGCAGATTTATTTTGGGCATGCCTTATGTAGCTGTAGTTCTAAGTTATGTAAAACCTGAAATGAAGAGCAAACTTGACCCAAACCCCTTAAAATTTCAAGTGCTAGTGACCACCTCAGTGAGGAACAGAGCAGACACAGAACAGGATTAGCTGAGAATGTGCTTACAGATATCCAGGGACTGAGCTTCAGTAGGCTGGGGAGTGATCGGCTGGGCTGCTCTTCCCCTTTTGGAGCTTTAGGGTGAGGCTGGTAGAGAGTTTTACTGTTTTTCTTTAAAGATAGGAACACTGTGGAAGAAAATCCTTATGCAGCAGTTGTTGCATGGAAGCATGAGTAGCTTTTTGTGTGGCATGCAGTGGATTTGGGGAGGCTGGGAGAGGGGAATTTGGGTATTTGGCACCATAAAATGAAGATTCTCAAGTCCTCAGCTCTTCCCTATGGTGGGCTACACAGTTCCATTGAGGGGGAATGCATCACCGGTGTGTCAGGAATGCCTCAGCAATTCCAGCCACGCTGACCTCTACCACCACTGGGAGAGCACATTCCCTCTCTCCAGTGGGGTGGCTTTGCTGGCTTTATTCTGCAAAAATGAGTTTACAATTGTGCCTGCTTTCAAACCAGGAGCAAGCTAATTGGGAGGAGTTACCCCTGTAACTATGTGTGCTAAAGCACATCAAGCCCAGATTTTTCCACACATTTGGAGGATTATTTTAGAAACACAGGTGCACACACCCACTTCTTCTTTGGGGAAAAAAAATAGGCCATGCTAATTTGACATTTTAAATAATGAAAATAAATCTTGGAGAAGTAATTGCTGATAAGTCAGAGCCTGGAAACCGTATTTCTGGAATGGTGCGGGTCATTCCTGCGAGCCACGGTGACTTCACATTCCAGTCTCACGTGGAATCCAGAAGCACGCCTAAAACTGGAGCAGAGTTCCAGTTTCTGCTGCTCTCCCATGGTTGGCAAGCCCTTTGTGGGTGAGGAGAGAACAGAACTGTATGTGTGATCCCCAGCGTTTGACTTGTAACCAGGTGGTTTTGGCTTGCTGGTTGTGTCTGAAAAAGCCCTTGCTGTGGATACAGAATTACAAGAAGAGCTGATACTATCATAATTCATTCCCATTGGGGAAAAAGACATGTAAACTTACCTTGAAGACTGCCAAATGCCATTCCAAGTGCTCTGAAAGGAGTTTTATGTTTCCTTCTCTGAAGATGGCTGTGATCTTCCCGGATTCATTAATGCATGAGAGGCAAATCACAGAAAAGGCCTTTGTGTTCGTGGAGCTGGTGGCAGGAAGGGAGCGCTTACCAAGGAGCTGCACATACCTCACTTCCCTGTCTGTCAGAAGATCCTATCCCTGTCATATAGCAGCAAGACATTCCTGGGGGTGGAGTGAGAATGAATTTATCTTGGGAGTGAGCAGGATTTTGCTTTGCTAGAAGAGCTGGTTTGCTCAAGTCAGGAATTTTCCGTTCACCTCTATTAACTACCGGCATATAAATCCCAACAACTGCGATTAGGGCTACTTAGCTTAATTAGTTAACAGCTTTCTGCAGCTCACCTGTCCTTCTGCTGGCTCTCCTCTGTCTCCTGAGCGCTTGGTTGCACCGCTTCTCCAGAAATTCCTGCTTTAGAGGTACGCTGTCACAGCTGTGTCGTGGAGGGGGGCTGCGTTCCTGTTCCTGGAGGAAGGCTGCTGCAAGGTAGATGTGGTGTTAGAGAAGCGCTCTTTGCTGTAAGGAAATACAAGCATTCTACGTGGTTTTTATTGTCTTTCGGTAGATTATTCATCACTTAGGCACCCAAAAACCCAGCAGAGGGGAAGGCTCTGTATGGAAGGGCTGGGAGGAGTGTGTAGTGTGGCCTGAGGAGGTGGTGAAGGGCACCTCTGCTTGCCCTTTCCCTTTCAGTTCCTCTGCTGTGAGCAGGCTGCGGTTGTGCCTGGGTGGACGTGTTTGCTTCGGTCAGTTTAATTCAAAATATTTAGTTTACCTGGCTTGATAGTTATAATTTTGTGTGTTGATTCAGGGTATATAGCACAGGCTGTTAACAGGGATGTAAAATGCAGGTTCGTAGGGATTTGCAGGCAGCTGAGCTTCATTAGCTTGAAACAACTGACAAACATCCTATTTAAAGATATGCATCAGCCAACGTCACAAATCAGTTGTTAGTTCTTGCAATTGCTAGTTAGAACATGCCAAAATTATAAGCCCCTGGTTATGAATAGGTATGAGAATTATTGAACTGATTATACAATAATATGCAGATGTAGTTCTGTTAAATAATTGTAATCTCTCTGTCTAAGAGGAAAAGAAAAAGGTAGTATTCGTTCTGGTCCGTAATTCCTTATACATGGGAATGCCTGTTGGCTAAATCAGGGGAGGGGTTCGAGTAGCTGCAGCTGTGGAGTATGTTTGATAATTTGCCTTCTCCACCTCCTGCCCTTATTGCAGAATTAAATTGGTCTTTCATTAACATGGGAATGTTTGCTGTTACACCGCCTGCTCCCTCCTACCTGACTGTTCCTAGGTAATGCCAGTCCCTGCTGGGAGCCCCTGGAGCGGGTGCCAGCGGGGTGGGAGGGGATGTGGGAAGGGACTGTACCTCTGGCAGCAGTTGCCTTTGTCAGCACACCGCGGAGAGGAGAGGCCGGGGAGGGGCCACTCGCAGCCCCACGCTTTGAACTTGCCCTACAAGAAGATACCAAACCCCCCCAAGGCAATGGAGGGGAGGAGGAAGCAGCATTTAAAGGCTTCAGAAAACCTGAGCCGGGTTTGGCATAGCAGGTAGGAGTTTTGTATAGGTGACATGGAGAGCCACCTTCTCGTTAGCTGAGCTGGAATCTGAAGTCTTTCTACTGCAGGAATTAATTGGAAAAAATTTGCCTTTGAAGAAAAACAAGGAAAAAAATGTACTGTAGGTACATTTCAAGGGAAAAATATCTTTCTTCATCCTGCAAGGGTTAAGCATGATCAGAATCTGCCTTAGTCTCAAGAGTTTAACCTCAAGTGCTGCATTTTTTGTTTGCCATAAGCCTATTAGAACTTTCTGTCTCCTAGCAATAACATGTAATTTCCCCCCACTATTTAAGTGGAAGAGATGTTAGGGTTTTAATCCTGCCCGCTACAGCTGTTGCTCAAGTTTCCTATTCAAATGCAAATAGCACCTGGTGCTATTTAGATAGCTGCAATCTTTGATAACGATACTCTAGGAGGAGAGGAAAAAGAAAAGCAAGGTGGGTCCGACTGTTCATTGTGGAAAGCGAGAGTGCAACCATATGCCACACCAACCTGCACTGGACATTTCTGCCAGATTTGCTGCATCCAACTCAGACTCTTTTTGGAGACAAATGGATGGCTGGAATGATTTCTGTTTCTTGAGCAGGTATGATTTTTCACCAGGAAGAAAAGGCTTCCAAAGAAGATAAAAATGTAGTGGATGGAGTTTTACCTTGCCTGATTGTCCTGAAAGGAGTTTCTGGGAGACTTTGTTTATTTCTTCAAATCCTGTATTGTTTTCTAGATTTTCATTTGTCATTTTCAGAATATTGATTCTTCATTATTTTTTCCATATTTTTTTCCTTGTGCTGTTTTCGCCATATTTTTTCCATATTTTTTTTCCATATTTTTTCCTTGTCCTGTGTCAGATAGATAAAAGAAGTGAGGATAAAGTAATTGGAAAGTCAGGAGCAATTTGGAAGGCTGCTCTGCTGTTTAGGATTCACAGACGAGATAACATACTATTTCTTAACTAAAACAAGAGCAGTGCCAGATTTAGGTTAAAAACCTTCTTCTGTGGAACATTTTAATTGCATAAATTGTTTTCGTTTCACTTGTGGAGGTACAAGTTTATTCAAGGAAGAGCTTCACAGCCTTGTTGCATTTTTTCAGGGCTGTTTTACCCTCTATTACATGAGGAAGCTGAAGGATACTTTTTGGAGGGTTGTGACTTGCTGCCATCATCTTCCTGCTAAAATCAAAGTATCTACAGGGCACAGAATGCAATTCAGATCTGTGGAAAAGCAAAAGTGAGTGTTTTAAAAGATTTTAAAGGAGAGATTCAGAAACTTGCAAAAATTTCAAGGAGTGCTTAAAAGAAATCAAGCATTGCACCGATCTCTGTGAACTTACAAATATTCCAGAAGCAGCAATTCATTGGAAGGGGAGACTCCGCTGACACGAATATCAGCTTTCATGGGAGAAAACTGGATATAAAGAATGAACAATTGCTACCAAACTGGAGAAGCACAGCAGCGATTTCAGTGCCGCTGTCAAGCTCTGACAGATCTTTCCTTGTTTAATACTAATCTGTTTTGTCTCCTGCTGTTTCATCTTTGGCCTAATACTGGAATTAAAACAGGTTCCCTGCCTTTCTCCAAACTTCAGCAAATGCCTTTTGCAAGGCAGGTGTTGGGAGCGTGAGCAGGTGTGCCGTGCGTGCTTCCCGTGATACCAAAGGCGTCCTTGAGAGGAGAACCCACACGGGAGCTCATTTGCTGGGTCATGTTTTCTCTCTCACGACACTCCTTCCCCATGAGCGTCTTCAGCTGGGTGTGAACAACTGACACGGAGCTGAGCCAAGGTTCAGCCGTGGGCTGCCGAGCTGCTCGGCCGCTGGCGGCGGCCTGACGGCAAAATGATGGACGAGATCTCCATAGTGGTGGCTTACGATGCCCATGTGTTTGGCCAGCTGCGCGACGAAGATTTTCTGGCCAACCTGGTGGCAGTCAGCAAACCCAAAGCTGTGGTAGGTGTTCCTCCTTTGCCAGTAATGCTCAAGGTTATGCTCTGTCCTCGAGTTGAGTCCTTCTGTTGAAAACTTTACTATTTAGTGCCCTTTTTTGTTCTTTAGTTTCTCTTTTTATTACTTAGTTTCTATTTTATTACTTTTTCAGAAATTTGCTGTCGTGCATCAACGAAATGAAAATAACTTATTGCTGAAGAGATTATTAAAATCTCTTTCTGGGCAGCTAAATTTAGAAGAAGGTGATTTGCTCAGTAGGATCGTAGTTAAAATAATATTTTTTACGTAATTGAAATAATAATTAAGCCAGCAAATGACTGAATCAATCCAGCTGTAGACTCTTAAAATGTAAGTCAAGAGGTCAGGGTAGATGCTGGTTCTGGGGTGCAGGTGCCCTCATCACTAAATCTGAGAGAATCAGTCCCTTCCTTGGGAATGGTGATGTTCCACATTTCTACGTTTTGAAATCAGCATAAATATCTGTAAAAACCTTTTAGTTGAATGAAATATCCTATTTCTTCATAAATAGCATATTTCTTTCTTATCTATCTAGCATATTTCTTTCATATCTTTAACTGACACGTAGAGTGTGGTCATCTCCCTGTGTCATGGAGATCTTAGTGCTTGGAGGGAGCTGCAGGCTCTGGAATTTTGTGCAAAAGTTCATCTTTGACCTCAGATCCTGCAGCTGAGCTCATGCCGGAGCGAGGCCGCCTAGAAGCAGTCAGAGGGAGTGTTTTAAAATAAAAATGTTTATATAGGTGTTAAGCTTAATGTGCAAGCAGATGCAGTTAACATTTCAGGCTAAATACAAATCAACTAATTATTCAGCAGCCCAAGGAAGTGCTCGTGTGTGCAGATTTGGAGCTGCGTGTGTGTTTGTACCCAGTCAGTTCCTCTGCTGGGACAAAGGAAGGTGTTCTCAAAAAAGGAAAATTTGCTTTATTGTATCTTGTGTAAAGCCTCTCTGTGCTTATTTCCTGCTCGGGTTTTCTGCCTCTCCATGCACAGGAGATCTCGGGTGCATGAACTCATTTCCTGCATCTCCCATAGGATCATTGAATCTGTGGATGTAAACCAGAATCTTGCCCAATCCCTTTTATTATGATGCTTTTTCCTGTCTCTGGCCTTCTTTAGGCTAGAATTTTCAAGGTCCATTACAACAGTTGGACAATAATTCTGGAAATTCAGTATAGACAAAACCATGCTTTAATATGACCTGGCTGGGGGCTGAGCTCCAAACAGGCTCTGGTTAACCAGCATATCAGGAGTCACACGCTTTTCCCTTGCTGGGCATTTTTAAACACATGGTATCCCTTAATTCACTGTCCAGCCACAGCCTTTCCTCTTGTTCTGCCTTAGCTGATTGCTGTGGCAGCACGTATTACTTTGCCTAGAAGGCCACAGTAGTATGTCCTTCAGACAGGACCTGGTGTTGCAATAGGATTAACCGGAGCCAGGCACTGGCAGCTCTGAGAGAGTGTCTTAGGATAAGTTTCTTTCAGCAAGGGATGATGAACAGAGGGTTTTCCTGGGAGCCTCCTGCCCTGAACTGCTGGTGTGTTCTAGAGAGAGCAGTTGCTCAATGAAAATCCCTGTGGTGAGAAGACCTTTCGTGGTGGCTTACCTTGTAATTTAAACCTTTGGGAAGCGCTGCCATGGTGGGCTCAGCGATGGCCTCTGCAGGTCTGGGCAGCTGCAGAGCACAAGTAATGGGAACTATGTTGTGGATCAGCTGTGAGTGACCAGGAGAGAGAGGAACTGGTGTGGAAAGCACCACATTACATCTCCAGATGATTTCTGCCACTCTGAAAATAAGATGAAAAACATTTCTCTATGAAGGAACTACTTATCTCCTAATAAACAGAGAACAACTGTGGGAGGAAAAGTATCATTATTACTTTTATTTAGAAGATCTGACTAATTGACTTTACTGTAAGGGCTTGTTCTGATGAACTCTTCTTTTTTTTTTTCCTGGAATCCAAGAATATTAACATATTTGTGTGTTAACACAGGGCTTTGAGCAGCCTGGGCTAGTGGAAAGTGTCCCTGCCCACGGCAGAGGGTTGGAACGAGATTGTCTTTAAGGCCCTTCCGACCCAAACCGTTCTAGGATTCCATGTGTCAGTGCATTATGTACTAGTAAAGAAATTAAGAAATACGGTTTTTGTTGGGTTTACATAGGAAATACCTAACTGCTTTTTAACTGGTTTTTGAAGGATATTAACTAAGCAAATAATGGTGCAAACAACCTGCAGAGGTTTAAAGTGATGCTCTCCTCAGGATTATGATAGGACTGGACAATGCATGGGAGTCTGCACTATGAAGGGACAGGACCTGATGACTCAAAAAGTTTCTTTCGGTTCTCTGCTGCTGTTTAACTGCGGGACAAGCTGACAGTTAGGATAAGTTGGGGCAAATTGTGACTCTGTCACTGTCACTTCACCAGCTTGCACAGAGGTGTATGCTGTACACAAAGGGACATTCTGCAGGAAGGGTTTGTGGATGTTTTGTTTATTCTAAGAGTTAATATTAATAGCACAGGTATGTTGCAATCTGGGATTCATCTGTTGGGTTTGCAAAATGCGGTTTCAGTTCTTTTGAAAGGCTTTTCTATCATGCTGCTCAGGTTGCAGAGAACAGTTAAAAAAAAAAAGTCCTGTAAAGACTTTCATTCTGTCGCTGGGATGGACTTGTTGGAAGGTTTCTGGCATTACAGGTGACTCATTGTAGTTCCTTCAGGTTGTGCAGTGGGTCAGGGTGCACAGGAGTCTCTCTTGCACAGAGAGCCACGTGTCATGATGTGGGGTGACGAAGGGTTAACGCCGAGGCCAGGCCAGGTGACGCTGTGTGGGTTCCTTGTGCTTTAGGCCAGCTCTGTGTGACCTCCTGACCCAGCCAGTGCCACACAGGTATGAACTTCTTGGGCACAGTCAGAGTTACCTGCTGTTGTCCATGTCCATCACTGCTAGCTGTATTTTTC
>VZTH01017999.1:133221-206477 GCA_013397815.1 Aleadryas rufinucha
TACTAGCAAAGAAATTAAGAAATATGGTTTTTGTTGGGTTTACATAGGAAATACCTAACTGCTTTTTAACTGGTTTTTGAAGGATATTAACTAAACAAATAATGGTGCAAACAACCTGCAGAGGTTTAAAGTGATGCTCTCCTCAGGATTATGATAGGACTGGACAATGCATGGGAGTCTGCACTATGAAGGGACAGGACCTGATGACTCAAAAAGTTTCTTTGGGTTCTCTGCTGCTGTTTAACTGCGGGACAAGCTGACAGTTGGGATAAGTTGGGGCAAATTGTGTTGACTCTGTCACCGTCACTTCACCAGCTTGCACAGAGGTGTATGCTGTACACAAAGGGACATTCTGCAGGAAGGGTTTGTGGATGTTTTGTTTATTCTAAGAGTTAATATTAATAGCACAGGTATGTTGCAATCTGGGATTCATCTGTTGGGTTTGCAAAATGCGGTTTCAGTTCTTTTGAAAGGCTTTTCTATCATGCTGCTCAGGTTGCAGAGAACAGTTAAAAAAAAAAAGTCCTGTAAAGACTTTCATTCTGTCGCTGGGATGGACTTGTTGGAAGGTTTCTGGCATTACAGGTGACTCATTGTAGTTCCTTCAGGTTGTGCAGTGGGTCAGGGTGCACAGGAGTCTCTCTTGCACAGAGAGCCACGTGTCATGATGTGGGGTGACAAAGGGTTAACGCCGAAACCAAACCAGGCCAGGTGACGCTGTGTGGGTTCCTTGTGCTTTAGGCCAGCTCTGTGTGACCTCCTGACCCAGCCAGTGCCACACAGGTATGAACTTCTTGGGCACAGTCAGAGTTACCTGCTGTTGTCCATGTCCATCACTGCTAGCTGTATTTTTCAGGAAGGCATAGCAGTATTTTTATAATGTTGCTCTGCTGCTCATAAACAATTAAACAGGATGTGGATGATCTGAGATAAGGTTTTGTTAAATATGCTTCAAAGCTACACTGTGGAACAGCAATCCCCCAACATACATTATAATAAAATTAGTCATATTGCAATGTGACCATGAAATGCAGTTGTTTTGCTGTGTGGTCTTGCTTTCCGAATTTCAAGCTGTTCTGAAACTACTTTGCACAGACATGGAGAGCAGCATATATAAGTGGGCTGCTGTGTAGTTTGTGCAAGAATTGAGCAGCTTTACTGTGGGGAATTTCAATTCTCAGTTTATCTGCAGAAAACTTGGACTCAAGGGGTTATAAAAATGCTATTCTAAGTGGCATAATCCTCTTAATCCAGAGCTGAAGGACGTTCTTCTGGAAAGCTTCATTGTATTTCCATTTTCCTGCCTGCCTTGCTGTGTTTAGCTCTCTATTCGGGGGAATTATCAGCCATTTCATAGAAAGAATTTGTGGTTACACACTGGCAGACCCTGCCATAAGGATTTTTAAGCTCTCAGCCTCTCATTGAAGCTGAACTGAGGAGGTTTAAAGTGGGTGGGTGAACTGCAAAGCGGGTGAAATACTTGGGAGGCCTAGGAGAAGTGCGGTACATAGTCATCCATGGGTTGAAGTCTAACTGGCAGGGAGCTGAACGTTTTGGGGGGTTGATAGTGGGGCTGTGTTTAACATCTTCGGGCCTAGGCACTGGAATAGGATGCACCCTGTTTTACAGGGGGCAGAAACTGGAGGGTAAGCGCTGGGCTGAGAAGAGCTTGCTGAGGTTCAGCAACTGCAAAGGCAAATGCAAAATCCTGAGTAGGATAAACTCCCTCATCTAATGGACTAAATGTCTGGACAGCATGAGTGCAAGCTGGGAGTTGTGATGGATAACCTCTGCCCTGCAGTGCCCAGGGCTGGCTGTGCACAGACAGGTGGCAGGTGAAATGTATCTCACTTCCTGAATGCAGTCCTGAGCCCCCACGGAGACCAGGGATATCCACAGGCTAAAGTGAGGGGAGTGCAAGACTGGTGGGAAGGCAGGGTCTGACTGCACAGGTGAAGAATGGGAGAACTGGGGCCTCTTAGCCTGAGGAGGAGAAAGCTCAGGAGGGAGCTAATTGCAGTCTCCTGCCACCTAGAAGAAGGTCTTAGAAAGCAGGGAGCCAAACTCTGAGGGAGACAGAGACAGGACATGACATTACGACAAATGGTCATAATTTGCAGCAGTCAGTTCTGTCTCAGCACAAGGGAAGGCAGTTCTGTCCAGGAGACCCTGGCATCTCCATCCTTGGAGGCCTTCAGGAGCAGCATGCAGCAGGCTCTGACTTTGAAACTGCCCCTGCCTGAGCAGGAGCTTGGTCCATGTGCCCCCTGGAGCCCTTCCAATCTCAGTTTTTCCTGGAATCTCTAATTCTGCCTGTGTGGAATCTTGCAGAACAACAGCACTTGAGCTTTTGAAGCCCATCTTCCCCTGGCGTCCTGTAGCTGGAGCTGCTGCCAGAGGAGGAGGGAAGTTTGAGTGCTCACTGTTATGGGAACAGGCTCTTTTCACAGATGCAATCCTCATCTGAACCCTTTCCTTCCCAACAGAAGGAGGGGTCCTGCTTTCAGGCTGTCTGGAGGAGCTGTCCCACCTCTGTCCCTCCCTCCTCTGTGGGGCAGGAGCTGCCAGATTCCGCCCTGATCCTCTTGCTTTGTCTTTGGAGCAGCTCCCTTGTGCTGAGGATCCTGAGCTCTTACATCTCTCGCAAGGCATGTACACTCTGCCCAACCAGTTCAGGGGCTCTGCTCCACATCCTCTTCAGTTTTTCCCCCCAACTTCATCTCCCAGAACTAGATGCAGTATTACAGTGTTGGCCTCAGTGACAATCCAGGGCTGACCTTCCCTGGTCAGCTTCCTTTTCCCTATCCTCGTGCATCCCAGGGCTCACGTTAGCTTGGCTCTGACAACAGAGTTCCATTTTTGGTAGTAAGGTGGTCTGTTATTTCCTGCCCTTCTCTCTGTCCCAGTGTTTATTCCCAGTCCCACACTGCTCCCTGTCCTCCTGAGCAGTGCCAATGCAGCTGCTTGTGGGGCTGAGCTACCAATGGTATTGATGCAATGAACATTTTCAAAAATAATTAAATGGAAGTATTTTTGCAGGATTATTCTGGTCAGCTTGCCACCAAACAGTGAGGCGAGAGGGAGAGGGCTGTGGAGGAAGAGCTAGGTCTTGCCCAGCCAATGGCGGGCTGCTTTCCCAGCATGTGCCTCCCATTACCCCATCCTCTGTCCTTCCCAGAGAGCAGAAAAGTTTCCAAACTTTGGGAAGAGTCCTAATGGTGCTTTCTTGGGACTGATTCCATCTCCTCATGGGATTCCACCCCAGCTGGAGGACTACTGCTCCATGCTGTAGTAAAGTCCTGTGGACATGTGGTTGGGAGCCAGCACAGTGGTGTGTTTCAGCTGAGGAAGCTATTTCTAGGAATTCAAATGTATGTGTACAGTTTCCAGTTCTTATCCTCCACTGTTCTTTCTTTCCATGTGTGATCCGCAGATTCTATTAGCTGGATCGTATCTTTCATTTGCAGGCTACTGATGTAGTGTTTGATAGTGCTGGATCTTTGATGAGGCCCAGAAGAGACCCAGAATGTCATTGACCAAAAATGAAGGATGGCATTGAATGATGACACTCCCTTTCATGATGGCTTTTTGACCCATTTCCTGCGCTTTTTAATTTGTGCTTTATGGTTGTTGGATACTCCTTGGAGGGTGTGGGTTTTAAGAAAATAAATCCCTCATGTGGTAGTGAAGCCATTGATAGAGAAGACTCTTAAAATCGTAGTTACTTTTATCAGACAGTGTTGGAGATAGGATTTTTCCTTTTTTTTTCTTTCTCTCTCAGGGAGTTTTCTCCCATTTGTTGCCTAGGAGATCATAACGGCAATACTTAAGAGAGACAAAAGATGTGGCTGGGAGGAGGAGCAGGAGGAAGGGTGCAGTTTGCTGCTGTCTCTGAGCTGTGGGGCTTTCTCTTGGGAAATGCAGAGATACCTCGAGATTTTGGCTGGGGGTGAGGGGCTGGGCTCAGCTCCGAGCTCTCTCTCGCTCTCCCGAGTGGGACAGGTGTGGTTTTGGTGCCGGACTGTTGGTGCCCAGAGGATTCACTACCACTGCAGAGTTTCTTTGTTATTCACTGCATCTCCCGGTCATGGCTCAGCGTCTGCTCACAAGAGCAGCTGTTGAACTGGGACCTTTCCAACACCCGACCTCACTGGGAAAGGGACCGCGACCCCCTCTCCGGAGGGAGCGTCTCCCGGCTGCTTGCGGGAGCGCGGCTGCCGCTGCCCAGCCCCGCTGTTTGCTGGCGCTGCTTCAGGCTTTTTGCTACACTCTAACCTGACACCCCGTGCCCGCCCGGACACCCCGCGGCTCCTGGCACGGCTGCGGAGTTTTTGCTACACTGTGTTTGCCACCCTGGCTGTGCCCGCCTCTGCTGTTCCATTCGTTTCTCCGAGGTTCCTGCTACAGCCCATTCCGCCATCCGGAGGGGCACCGGGACCGGCTGCCCGCCGTGAGTTTGTAAAGGAAGCTCCTTTTCCATCTCTGCCGCCGTCCCTCCCGCCATTCCCGCGTGAGGGCTGAGCCCGCGCCACAGCGCCCCCTGCAGGCGCGGGGGAACCATCGCACCCGCCCCGCCCGGCCCGGAGCTGCCAGCGCCCCCTGGCGGCTGGGAGCGTCACTGCACCGAGGGGAAAGGGCCTGAGCGCCGAGAGAGGCCGGCACCGGGTTGGTGGCTTTTTTGTTTGTTTGCCTTGTTCTACAAACGCACACTAATAAAGAACTGTTATTCCTTTTCCCGTATCTTTGCCTGAAAAACCCCGTAATTTCAAAGGTATAATAATTCAGAGGGAAGGGAGTCGTATTTCCCATTCCAAAAGAGGTTCCCGCTTTCCTTGGCAGGCGCTTGTTTTTCAAATGTAAACAGGCTGATCTGTAGATAAGGAGTAAAATGGGACCTGCAGTTTATAAAATGATGTTGGTGTGGAACCAGTTTTTTAGCTAGATCCTTATCAGCTCTGCAGAGCATTTGTGTGGGTTCTTGGTTTCGGCTCACCAGCCAAAGTCATCCTGATGGGTTGATTTGTGGTGCTTAAATGTTATTTCCATACAGAGATTTTGGTCTAAGGGAATATCTACTGCTTTAAGTATTTACTAAAAAAACCCCAAGAGTGGACCAGGTATCGCTTCTGCTAGTTCTGTCAGTACTTCTGCCCTGCAAAAAAGCCTGTGGACTGGTTAGAGCTGAGCTGTTTTCTGGACCATTGTGAGTCATCTGAATCATAATTATTTTTGAGCTGTAATTATTAAGGCATTTGAGCAACACTTAGAAATCCTCTTCTATATCCTGCAGAATACCATCCAGCCTAATAGAATTCAAAGAAGAATTTGAACTTTTTTTTCTTCATTTAGTTTGAGTTACTGTTTAATTTGTTCCCAATTAATAACCTGCACTATTTTCTGTTTATTTTCTCTCTGTGTCTGAAAGCATTTCTTCTTGCAGCCTTTTTATTGTCATTGGATCAAGAAAGAATTATTTAAGCAATGTCACAAATACACATTTTATAAATGGCAGTAGAATTTTGCAGCATTCAAAAGAAGGACATCAATATTCTGAAGCTTCTCATTTTCTTCTTTAAAAAATCAGGAAAATCAATACAGGTGTTTCTGGGCACTCGAGAAACAGCTTGTTTCTGTCATCACTACAAGCCCATTTGGGAGAAGAAATTTGAAATAGTTTCTAGACATTATTGGTTATATATGACAAGTATGTTCATGGACTTTGAAAGGAATGCTGAAACGAGATGAAAAGGCAGTTTCTCTCTTTATAGAAGTCCAATCTCATAATTACTAGAAGGTGCAGGTAAATGTTAGTTACAGATATTCTGTCTTCAATGTCTACAACTATTTTCATTCTTTTTAATCCCAATTCTCAGAAGGATTTGGCATACTTTGTGCTGAGATTGGAAAATGTATTTCAGTGGGTTTTATCTTGTTGGGTTTGTGCTTTCATGCACAGTGTAATACATGTTTTTCTTTATTGCTTCCTTCTACCTGTGTCAACATTAGCTCACCTAAACCCAGCCACCTGTGTTGACTGGAGGGCTGGTTGTGCTGGTTGCTGATGTTGTAAAGCTGTGGGCTTCTAGAAGAATCCATCTGGTTTGATTCAGAGCAGCGTGTGAGCTGTGCCAGGGCAGTGCTCCATGTGGATATGGTGTTGTGCTTTTGCTTCAAGGCTGAGTTGCCACAGTAACCCCAAGTTACGATATCAGGTGTAAGTAAAATATTGTGCATTATTTGTCTGTTACCTTGGAGACCACGGTGCATGGGCAGGAACGAGCACAGATTGTCCACACTCAGACTGAACTCCAGAGCAGGTCAGGCAGCCCTGGAACAGGATAACAGGAATCCAGTAATCTCAGATCCAAGGGTCTCATTCTATCCATGGCCAGGGGAACAAGGAATAGACAGCACTAGGACAGAGAGCTCAGGGGAAAAAAAGATGGCTTGCTGCTTCTGTGCTGCTGCTGGTACCAGAGGGAGCCAGATGCTGCTGGTAATATTACCTGGCTTTGTTTGCCAGGGGAAGTGTCTGCTCTCTGTCTGTGGGAGCTCTTTCTCTTGCAGGGCTTGGCTCTCCTGCTGAAGCTGGCAGCACGGACACATTTCATCTTTTTCTTTCAGCCCCTCCTGCCTGCCTAACTCCTTGCTTCTGTCAGTGCTTAAGGTGCTGTTGGGATTTTCTCTGCTGGGTGATGAAGCAGCAGGTCTGGAGTCCATTGGTAATTGATGAGCCTGACAGGGTCTGAGCTAAACACGATGGATGAGCGCAGGTCTGTGCGCAGGCGAAGTGGCAAATGGCAGTGGTGGCCAGTAGTGCTGGTGGTGGTGGTGGAACCATAGCTGGGGCAGGGAAAGCAGCAGAAAATTTAAAAAAAAACCAAAGCAGCCTTGTATGTAGAGGTTTGGGAATTGGTACAGCTCCTTTGTGTCTCTGGGGGCTGATGGGCCGTGCAGCTGTGCCGTCCCATCCCTGTGGATACTCTCAGGCAGCTGCTTAAACCACATCAGTGGCCAAATAGTGCCTTTAAACTGCCCTGCCCCTCCTCCACCTCCCTGCCAGCTCCGTGCCAAGGCATCCTGCAGGTACAGAGGCTGAGAGGTGCAACATAAGGCAAAACCTGAAGCCTCATTCAGGGTATGGAGGGAACCTTCTTGGCAGGTGAAGGATCAGTGAGATAACAGAGCGGGGAATGAATTAGCTGTGGCACTAAAGGACTGTGCCATGCTTCAGTGGGCCTTGCTGATACTTTGGAGTTGGATGCTGTCCCACTTGTGTTTTCAAAATGCTGATCATTTAATGTGTGGCTTTTTTTAGGGCATTAGCAATTTTGGTTTTGGAGCTGGTTAAGCAGAAAAAAGGCAAGACTTTTAGAGAATGAAGCTGTGTTAGGTGCTGAAATATAGATACAAGTATTGGATATAGCAAAGTGCATTGTAGAGCTCTGAATGTAATTGTATAATCATAGAATCACAGGTTTTAAGGGACATTAAAGCCCATCTGGTTCCACTTCTTGCCATGGGCATGGACACTTTTCACTAGCCCAGGCTGCTCCAAGCCCCATCCAACCTGGCCTTGAACACTTCAGGGATCCAGGGGCAGCCACAGCTTCTCTGGGCACCCTGTGCCAGAGCCTCCCCACCCTCACAGGGGAGAATGTCTTCCTAATACCCCATCTAACCTTGTGCTCTGTCAGTGTGAAGCCTTTCCCCCTCCTTGTCCAAGTCCCTCTCCAGCTCTGTTGGAGCCCCTTTAGGGGCCCTGATGTCTCCCCAGACCCTTCCCTTCTCCAGACTGAAGAACCCCAGCTCTCTCAGTTGGGGTTCATAGGAGAGGTGCTCCAGCCCACAGAGCATCTCTGTGGCCTCCTGAACCCACTGCAACAGGTTCACAGTGGTTCAGTTTTAATATAGAAAAGGTATCTATTTTCTGCTAGTGGAGTAATGCACTAAAAAGTAATTGCTCTTAATAACTTGTAGGTTTGGAATATTGCTAAAAGTAATGACAGGTTTGAGCATCAAGGACCTCCCCACACATCAGACAAACCTGATGCTGATTTTAAAGATGCAAATGAGAATATTTTTGATGCTGTGACTCAGAGTTGATCTAAAATAATATTAACACACAGAATGTGTGTTCAAAGAACACTGCAACAGTTGTGATCTAGCACCCCTCCTCCATCTCAGGAAGTAGATTATTTTTCATCTTGTGCTGGACACAGAGTGTGACAGGAGACAAGGTGTGGCTCAGTCATTCAGTGGAGTCAGAATCTAGTTTTGCAGATAACAAGTTTGACTAGTCTCATGGCAGGTTTCAGAAAATGTATTGAGCCAGGGGTTTATTAGCTGAAAGCTGTGCACTCTGTGACTAAATATGTTGAAGGAGATGGGTTTTACAGTAAAGCCTTGGTAAAACCACTAGTTTGAACCTTGGCACTGATAAGTTGCTGGCCATTTGTTGGCAATTGTGCTACAGGTCTGTGTTAGTTCCAGGATAAACAAGGTGGGAAGTGAACCCTAACACCAAGTAGCTGGGAGAGGCTGTTTCCCTGCTAAGTGATGCAAGAAAATTACTTGGTTCTCTCTCCTGAATGTCTGATTGTGTTGTCACAGGGATGGTGATGAAGGCTGTGTGTGTCTTCCTGCTTGCCATTCTCTTCTCTTGCTGTGACGTGCTGAGGAGCGTGACCAAAGCTCTGAAATTGTTGTGGACATGGGTTAGATCTCAATCAGAATGAATTATATACCTCTGGTGGGGAGAGCTAAGAGTTGGATTTCACTCAGTCACCGAGGAGACATAAAACCTTCAGCATCAAATGCTGTATTTCAGAAGGGGTGTGTGTGTGTGTAAGGCACAGAATCACTCAGAGCTGTTATGTTTATGAGGTACAAACTGATTGATAAATCCTATGCTGGAAGAACAGCTGCTGCTCACAGGAGTTGTGTTACCCAGAGCAGGGCCTTGTCTTAGAGGGCTGGGCAGTGTCACTCTCCCAGTTACCCAGTCCTCACTGTGGCTGTGCCATACACAAGTAGTTCCATTTAGCCCAGATAGTCCTCGGTAGCAGAGGTCTCCTTGTTCAGGCATTCTTTAAGTTAGATCAGATAATAAAAATGACCTGTAAGCAGATATTTTCCATCTAGAATGTTTCTGGTATTGGTGTCCTTCACCACAGTATTCCTCTTGACCAGAGCCATTGAAATGCAAACTGTGTGCTTGCTGACAGTGGATCTGGCTGTTCCTTTCCCAATGTGTGTCTCACTGCTGCAGCCCTTATCTGTACAGAAGGAAGCATTTGTGTCTGGGGGAGCTGTGAGACATCAGCTGCAAGTGCAGAAAATAATCAGCCATTTCCAAGCACTGCTTTTCAGCCACTCAGGGTGTCTCTTCTTCAGTAAAGCAAAGGGAATTGAAGTGGATAATAAACCTTCCATATGTCAGAGTGAAAATGAATTTTTGAATGCAGAAAGACGTTTTGGGATTCTGAAAAGCGTCTGCCACAGGCAGAACATGTTTTCCTTGGCCCTTTTTCTTAGATGCAGGTTCTCCTGCAGCCTCTCAAACCCAAGCACTGTGGTCAGTGTAAAGGTACAGAGTTACAGTTCAGGGAATCCAAATTCTGTTCTCTTTTCTTGTGTTGCTGCAGGATTGCTGTACAATGGGGCTTATTGAACATCTCTCTGTCTCAGCTTACTCTTAGTTAAATGTTTTGCTAACTGAGCCTAACTAAGCAGATCTTTAAACAGCAGGGCTGCAGAAGAATAATGGGCTGTACCTGGTTCAGTGGGTTTCCATGAATGGAAATACATTGTAGAGATTAAAATCTGACAAAAGGATCTGGTGTTGGAAATGATCCAGCGTCACTGACTCTGCTGCTGCTGGTTTGAATCACACTAAATTGTGCAGGTGCTCTGAAAATTTTGCAACCTGCCTTTCTCTTGTTTCTGTACATTCCTTTGAATGTGCCAAGTGCAATTGAGACATTTTGATAATGGACTAATGTGGAGAAATGAAACAAAATTCACGGCAGTGCTGATTTCCTTTGCCCTCAGCTGGCTTTCCCTTATCCTGAGGATTCTCTTCAGGAATTCTTAAACATACAGAACTCGCAAGGAGGTGACTTGCAGCAAGAAGAAAAATCTCCCTCTGCATGGAAGGGCTACTCAGGTGTGCTGGGGTGGAGTCGCTTTGCTGATGTAAAAAGAGCATTTCTGTCAGTTCTGTTTCCAAACATGAGGTGGAGAAATGCTGTTGTGCAGCAGATGCTCAGGCATGCATTTAGCAGGACATCTCTCCAACACCAAGTTCGTTTCCAAGGAGTTTCAGGGAACAGCTCCTTCCTTCCAGCTTAGATGGTAAAATAGCATCTGACAGTTGGGGCTTTTATTGTGTCTCAAAACCAGGGATCAGATGGTGCTGAATGAGCTTTACAGTGTGGGGTCGAATGCAGGATATTTGGGGCCTGATTGGGATGCTGCAGCATACTGAAAACATTAGAGGAGGGCTCTTCCCCTGGCTTTCAAACTTGGGGTGAAACAGCCTGTTGCCAGCGAGCCCTTCCCTGCATGGTGTCAAAAGGAGAGATGGGAATTCTTCAAGCTGTGCTCCAGCCTGGAATGTCCTTTAGGCAGCTGATGTCAATCCTACATTAATTTTTACAAATCGATGCTGCAGGTTTTCTTCTGTGCAGAATACCCATCCCAAATAGAGTTTTGTGAGAAATTACAATTTTCTCTTTCAGATTTCATGCTTATGGCTGAGATCTCATTGGAGATACAGTTGTTCAGATTATAGTGCATAATAGCTAAGTGCAATATCCCATTCATCCCCTTTAAAGTCTAATCCAGGAGACAAGTCTGTTGTGTCAGTGTGGTACTGTGGGGTTTGTTCTTTCTTTTTCATTACTGCCTCCCACAGGCAGAAAAACAAATGGCTTATCTGCTTCTGAGCCTTATTCCTAGATAGATATGGCAGGATACTTCTTCACTGCTTTTGGCCAAGCACATTTTAAGGAAGGGTTGATATGGCTGTCTGTGGTAATGACTGCACAGACGAGTAGCACCGAGTCAGTTTTTTCATCTAATTTTGTTACATCGAAGCCTTCATTTGGCTTAATAAAGTACTTAAATGGAGCTGTATTGCTTAAAATAGAGCTGCTTCCTTCCTTGAACCTGATATAGTTGTATATTGTAAAATATAAAGTATTAACTGGAACAAATTGATACAACTTTTGATGCCTTTTCTTGGTCTTAAAATCAAGAGCCAAACACGGTTAGAGGGGAAAAAAGGGGTTTTACCTCGGTATTTATTTTAAGGATCCTTGGTGCACTCTGTCCAGGTGGAGCACGCTGGAATGCACATCCAAATGCACACCGAAATGCACCCCCGTGAGCACCCATCAAAATGCTCTCCCACAATCATTTGGGTATAAAATTATAGGCTTCACCAATTAACATATCTATCAAAGATTCCCCAATGAGAGGCTGAGGGAACCCCCCTCCCCGAGGAACTTTCCCCCCCTGGCCAGGCCTAGCTCCGGTTACAAAATGTGTTCCAGAGAAGCCCTCGGTGTCTGAGGCTTCTGAGATGTTTGGTCTCCTGGCTTAAGGGAATATTGGCTCTGTGCTGGGTATCAAAGCTGAAGAATTAGAAGTGTGTGGGCTAAAAGGCCCTTAAGAATACATAAAAGTTATACAAAAGAGTATGTAGAGGGGTATATATACAAAGGAAAAAAAAGGCATCATGGCATCACTTTGAGTGTGAACTAAGATGATGCTAATCTGCTGAGGTTCTGGTTAAAGCTCACAGGCTTCATGTGACACTCACAGAACCAAGCCTCATTGTGAAAATCCTTCTGATATTGTTTTAAATCACAAGGTGAAGAAGATGAAGTCCACACAGGCGTAACTCCCGTCTCCTTAAGAGGGGCACTTGCAGCGCGGTTTTGTGAGAGCCTCTTGCACTGGTACTTCTGGCTGTGAGCAGGGGCTGAGCTGGTCCCAGCATTCCTGAGCCAGGCTCCCAGGCACCACCTCTGCTTGGAAATGCTCCTGCTTTGGGACAGTGGGAAGAGCCTGGGCTTACGCTGGGGATCACAGCATGACAGGTGTGTGGTGGATGGGTCAGAGGGAGGCTGGGCTGCACCCGGTGCCTGTGGTCGCTGTCAGTGCTCGCTCAAAGCAAGCGGGGGAGGCTCGTCTTTGGAGGGGCGCAGGACCCTCACCTCAGCTTCAAATTACCAAGCAAACCCATCTCCAGTGAAACAGAAAGTTTTGTCACCTGCTTGAAAGAAGGAGAAAGGAAAGCAGTGCATACTTTCTTCGGTGGCTTTTTTCTTTTTTTTTTTTTCTTCTTTTACGTTGAGTCAAGAACGAGAGAGGACAGAATGTTAAGAGTGAGCAGATTAGAGAACACTGGCTACATTGTTAGTGTGGTGGTGTACCGGTTTGGGCCGAATTCAGGGAAAATGTCCGAAAGGAACGTCTCCTCAAAGGAAGGCAGGGTACAGCCGCCCCTCCCCCACCAGGTTTGGGAAAGAAATATTCCTCGGAGGAATGTGAAAGAGAAAAATAAGAACTATTTATTTAACAAACACACAGGAAAAGAATAATAATGCTAAATAATGAAATCTCTCACTGTGGAGAGAAAACCTGAAAGAGTTCAGAGTCCTTCTGTGGGGGTGGTCTCTCTCCTCCTCCTTGGAGCTGGGTCGGCGTGGGGGCCCCCCTCCAGGCCGGGGGAAGGTCACCCGGTGGGGTTCTGATGTTTTGGTGCTCTGAACAAGTCCAAAAGAGAAGGAAACAAAACCAAAGTCCCAGAAAAACAAAGTTTAACTCTCTGTCTCTCTCCGAAGAAAAAGAGCCGAAAAAGCTGGCTGAAAAAAGCAGGAAGGGTGCTTCTTCCACTCTTCTCCCCACAGCAGAGGAACGCAGAGGAGTAGTGACCTTGAAGCACAGGCTGCTTTGAAAAGTTCCTCTGGCCTTTTTTTTCTTTCTCTCTCCTCTCTCAGCTCAGTTTAAAGGCACAGAATCAGGAATCATGGAATCATGTCTGGGCATAGAGCGATGATAGGGGACACACCTGATAAAGTCACCCCAAGACAGGTGGAACAATGTAATTTTGGAGTGTTTATGCAGTGCTAGATAAAGAAGGGAAGTGGGAAGCTGGGAAAGAGATCTCCTGCTCAGTTTGGCATACGGAAATCAGAAATTAAGTAATAGGATTTCACTATCTGGATCAGCCTCTGGCTGTCTGCAATATGTTCAGGAAATCACATCTCTGCTTCCATTTCCTTGGCTGTCAAATGAACACAGCGATAACTGCCTCCTCTGAGTGCTCAGGCTGCATTAGAGCAATAAAACATTTGGGAGGAAGGAGTCATAGGTGTGATTTATGAATCCAGCAAGGTCTGGCTGAAGTGCCTGTAACCAGCTAAAGAAATCACAGAACGAGGGAAGGGCCTTCTGAAGCTGAGTGTGCCCAGGATTGCCCAAGGAAGTGAAGCAAATCTTTCCAGCCCTGTCTGAACAAGGGGCAGCTAAAACCAAAGTGGTTTTGTTTCTCACCTTCCACGTATCACCCTGCTGCAGTGAGTCCTTCAAGCATTTGGTGCCATTGGGTTTTTTCACGAAGAGGTTTTGTTTGTTCAGTTCTTCTGTGTGGATGTTTTATTAAGATGCTCTGCATGGGTTTTTCCCTACATACAACTACTTGTAACATGATTTTATACTTGAAGACAATAAAATAAAGCAACTCAATGAGATAAGATATTGAGATAAACAATTATGAGGAATGTTTATATACTGTAAGAGTCTCCTAAATTTGATAACCATCAGTTCAAGCCAATATACCCCATGGTGCTAAAGAAAGAAAAAAGGAATCAATATTGCAGAAGCTTTTACAGAGAATTTATGAGCACTTTGTTCAGGATCAGTCCATGAAGGCTGAAGCATAGCCAGCACTATGCACTTACTTATGAAAATGCTTACTGAGAAGTCCCTTGTTGAATGCACAAAGTGTTTCAGGGAATTAAATTGGAAAATATGGAAATGGGCTTTTAAAATTTTTTTTTCCTTTTATTAGGGTATACTCAGAAGAAGAAAGTGCTGTAATAAATTATCAAACTCCTTTGAGAAATGTGGCTGAATAGACAGTAACAGTGTAGTCCCTGCCAAAGTTCTTGGGCATACCTACTCCAGTTTCTATTTTATGAGAGAAGTGGGTTAGCATGGACTGGTTTCTGGTAGAAGTTCCCTCCCAGCCCCTTCAGATAGACTTTCACTTTATTTAGGTACTGCTTCACAGTTAAGGTTTGTAGCATAAACAGATACTAACATCCATCAGTCACTGTGATCTTTCAAAGAGCTGGGAGCTGTTTTCTGTGTCACGCCTGATGCTTGCATGATCCGATGCCTGTTTCAGGTATTATTCACCGTCAGTGTTCCTGAGAAAGCGTTGCTGTGCTGTTTGCTTGCTGGAGAGTGTGCTGGGCACACAGGCCACCCCTCAGCGCAGGCCACGGCCAAGGATGGCTCCTGGGGTGATGAACAAGGGAGCCGATGCCTCGCGGGGCCCCGCAGGACCCACACGTGGTCCTGCTCACAGTGTCAATGAAAGATAAGCAAGTGAGGAGACCACAAAGATGGGAACAGTTGATGGAGTGAATGGCCAGGCATTGAGAAATGGTTGATAGCTGTGAGTGGAGGAAGCCCCCAACACCCAGTGCCAGGCTAAGGTGAGCAGCACCGCTCAGGTCAGCATGGGGGGTAAAGGGTTGTGACTGTGCAATTTTTACCTTTGCTTTCCACTCTTATGTCCCTATTTACACACACACACACACGAAATCTATCTTGCATCTCTTGTTCCTTCAGATGGCGGGATTCTTACTGAAGCACTCATGTGGCTGCATGGATGGGAGTCTTGTCTCTCTCCCTGTGTAGTGAAACTTAGTTCTTATAGGCACTTTAAAGGTTTCAATGAAAAGCATCAAGAATCAGGAAAATCTTTGGTTGAACAGGTCATCATCTAAGTTACACGTGTCTTGTGCCTTTTTGCCATGCTGCACCCCCAAATCTCCCTCATATTTATCTTTATTTCCTGGTGGTTGCATATTGGAGCACAAAACTCCACAGCAGAACCTGAGAACTGTTTGGAGGGGGTCCTTGTAACACCCCAGCTGGGGAGCCTTGATCTGGTTCTCTAAATGAAAGCCAGTAATTCTGGTGAAGGGATGGGATGGATCAGGCTTCAGACGTGTGATGGGTTTGTTTCATTTAAAACTCTACAGTGAAATGATTTCTTATTCTTATGACTGTTAAGTAGCCTCAACAGTTTCAGGCTGCAGCCAAGACAAAGCTGGCTGGGTTTGTGTTGGGAGGATTGTTCAGTTGAAATGTATAAAAGCATCTCTGACTCATTTTCATTTCATGGTGTTTTGCTCTATTAAAGTGTCATCGAAGTGAAATTTTCTTGTATGCTTGCTCAATGTACTTCATGTTTTTATCTTTACCTTTTTCTCTTTGTTTGCTTTAAGGGGGTTGATTTCAGATTCCATCAGTAATTGTGGGAATTGGTGCTACTTTATTAATGCTTTGCAGATCACGGGTTTCATGTTTGCTGCTTGCACCTCTCTCTGCAGCAACACTGAGCACTTGCTTCGTCCCTTCGGGTACTGCAGGGCAAAGAGGTACTGGGCTGGAAACCAGTAAAGAGAAAACAACACCAAAACTACACAGAAACTCCTCTCTCTGCTCACTGGCAGTAGTTTTTTGCCCTAAGGCAAGGTGACAGTGGCATGTCCTCACAGCAGGAGGCAGCTAAACATGATCAATATAGGCAGTAGGAATATCTGCATGGCAGATCCAGGGAAGGCCTGTGTTTATACTCACGATGGTACATGGCATTAGGGATCTCTCCAGCTGCCAGCAGGTGACCTGAGTAATGCTGTCAGAGGTCTCCAGGGAGAGATGGGAGCACTGCATACCCAACCAAAAGCTGAAGGGAAAGCAGAGGATCTCCGTGCTCTGTTTAAAAGAGCACAGGTTCCTTCTGATCAGTGTTTGAAGGGGAAGCATTCCCAGGATCAAACAGCCTGGGTTTTGCCCTTTCTGCATGGCTGTTTACCAAATTTGTTTGTGATTTCTCTGAGCCACCTCCCTGTTCTCTTGCACTGCAGCATCTCCACCTGTGCCTAAGAGGGCTCTGGTGCCAGACTCCATGAGGGCATTGGTCACAGGCTGTAATTTAGACATTAATACTCTCTCAGCAATAAAAACCATTACTTGAATCTCCTCCAGGGAATTGTCCAGTCCTTTTGTATGAGCACTCCTTTGTTCTCATCTCACTTTTAACAGTTGTCTTGCTAAAGCATTGTTTCAGTGAATCATATGTATCAAAGTGTGTTTTCCTCTTTCCTATTCTCTCACTTGTTTGTGCTTTTTTTCTTCTTGATAGTCTTATTAAAATGTCTCTACTTCTGTTTCCCTTTAAATGTTTGAATAATTAGCAGCAGTGGGCACAGAAAGATTTCTGTCGATGTGAGCTGTGTTGGTGTTTGACATGGCTTAATGAGTAAGGAAGGGGGGACAGTGGGGAGAGACTATTCAGCAGCCGCTTTCCAGCACTTCCTCAGTCTCCTGTTTGTAGGGAGAGCTTTCAGTCAGCTTTTCCAGTGTTCCTCTAAATTTTAAATGCATGTTTCCCAAATCTATTCCACAGGTGCCAACGAAAAAGCTGAAGAAATATGAGAGAGAGTACCAAACAATGCGAGAGAGCCAGCTGCAGCAGGAAGATCCTATGGACAGATACAAGGTAGGGGATGCTCTATGGGAACTTGTTCCACTGGTGACTCCCACGAGGAGTGACCTGTGTCCAGCAGTTAAGCAGAGGTGTGTGTACCATGCTCACCTCCCTGGGATACGCCAGTGCAGACCTTAGGGAAGTGAAGTGCCAGGAGAAACTCCTCCCCTTTCTTGAATAAGCACTTTAAACCTTTGGACTTAGTCTTTTTTTCCAAGAAAATTTCAGTCACAATTTGTAACTCTTAAGACATCTGCAAGTAGCCACATATAATATTTTTCTTCTTTCAGTTTATATGTTTGTAGGTAACTCTCCTGCTGTTGCACTTTTACGGGAGATCTTCATGAGCCGCAGAAACAAAGGGTGATTCAGCTACAGACACAGAAAGGAGAAAATACACATTGTTCTAGTGCAAGCTGTGTACAGTGGCATCCACAGAGACTTTGGAAGATGAACTCTTCCTTGGCTGATACGATCCTTATTATTCATTCCTGTTTATACCAAGTGTTAGTAATTTTTTGTTAAGATAATACCTGTTATGGTGGGACCCAGAGCTCTCCTGGGGTCCTGAGGTACTACTGCAATAGAATTAATAGTGATGGACATTCTTCTTTAAAGGAGCAGAGAAATAAGCTTCAGTTGTTACTATGATAGCTTGATAGTTCACCAGAAAAGAACAGTTCTTCAATTTTGGGTCAGCTTTGCTTATCTTTACAATGTATTTGCTTTCATTGTCACGGCTGCGTTTTGTTGCCATAGATTTTGTGTGCTGGAGGCTCTGCCTCTGGGCACAGACTTCACTGAGTGCTCAGAATCTGGTTATTCCTCGCCCTGTTTTGAACAAATCAGTGTTCTCTAGGTGAAGCTGCCAGAGGTGAAGCACTTTACTGCCCACTGCCCAGGATAGCTGGGAACTGACACTTCCTACATATCCTTGTACTGTTTTCCTGCTGTTCTTCATTGTGCCTTAATGTGTTAAGTGACATTGCCGTTGTTACGGAGTGTGCCAGGAGTGTGGAGTGGTGAATAATCACACGGAGTGCAACAGGCTTCACATGGTCTGTGAGCATGAGAAAAGTGCACCACGTTCAGAAAAGCAGAGCATGGAAATCTCTGGCGAGAGTGTGCCTTAATTCATAAATGTGACAAAGTAGACTTACAGGTACAAGGTCAAACTGACTTTTTTTTTTTAAAAAAAAGCATTTATCTGTGAGAAAATTATATTTTAAGTGTAGGTTTTTTGCTGTCAAAGGGTGGAAATTTTATTGTTCGTGAGACTTAAGAGTGCTGTAGCTGCCAAGAGCCAATAGCAAGTATGGCCTATTTAGAAAAAACCACAACTTGCTGCTGATTAACTTTTAAGTATTTTTCTAGTGGTTCACTTATAGTACTGTGGATTTAAAATAATGCTTAGAAAACACATAAGGGTTCTTTGAAGCTCAGTGGAAGCATATTAACTAGTTAATCCTGGTCAATGGACAGTGAAGAACATTATCCCAAGCTGCAAATGAGGATACAGAAAGTGATTCTTGGGCCACTGTTGATGTGAGTCACTCTCACAGTCAAGATCACAGCCCAGGGTTTTGGCTTGAGCTACTGAAACTCACTGTGGATTTTTTCATTAAGCTGGATTGGGTTTGATCCTCTTAAGGATGCTGTGATTAGAGTCCCTGTAACAGGTTAGTTGCACATTAACTTCAAAGTTTATACACATTCTTCAGTTGATGGGTGTCATGGAAAAATGCTCGTAAGTGTTCTTTGTTCCTTGTCTTGCTTGTTAGATTGTATTGATATGTGAAGTTGAGGAATTGACATTTCAGGAGTTTTTCCAAAGGGCAGCAAGAAAATGTCAGTTGTGTGGATCCTCCCAGGCAGCATGTGGAGAGCCAGTCTTGCTTTCTGCTTGTCCTTTAAGAGAGTGCTCTGCAGCCTGCGTGGTCAGAGGTGCATTTCATTGGGGCAGCACCTGGGCAGGGCTTCCACCAGCCAGGCTTGGCTTGGGAAAGGACAAAAGCCAGTCTTGCCTCTGAGCACAGCACCGCTGGCAGCTCCTGCTCTGTGGGCTGTGCCATTGCCTTGGGAAAGGACAAAAGCCAGTCTTGCCTCTGAGCACAGCACCGCTGGCAGCTCCTGCTCTGTGGGCTGTGCCATTGCCTTGGGAAAGGACAAAAGCCAGTCTTGCCTCTGAGCACAGCACCGCTGGCAGCTCCTGCTCTGTGGGCTGTGCCCCACAGCCCTACTATGTTGTAATTTTTACAGTTTCTCTTCCCAAAACAAAGTGAGGTTTTTGCTGCCTAGGAAGGGGATGTTTCTTGGATGGGACCACTGGAACAGAGATCCCTGCAGAATGTTCCTCATATGGGTCAAGAAGGAAAAGAGCTTTCAGTCAGTTGATAGTTTTTAGCTGTAGTTTTTAAGAGTTTTTGTTACCAGCAGAAATTTGTCAGGCCCACGGAGACACAGGCACTTGTGAGCTGCAGTGATGAAGGATGTCTGAGTAACACCTCCCTGTGACACAGCCCTCAGAGGAAATGCCTTGATGGTCTCTTGAGAGAGAGAGAGATGGGCTGCTTTTGCAGTGTCTGGCCCAGTAACCAGTCGTGTTTGCCTGACAGGTTAAATTCATGTGCTCCCATAAACTGTGGTAAACACACAGGAGTTCCTGCCCAGCACGTATTTTACATGTTGTGATTTGACTTGCCAAAAGAACAGTATTATAGAGTGCCATTATTTTTGCTGTTTGTTTCGTTCTGTATTTACAAGTATTATTCAGGAAAAGTGCAAGTTTTTCTGGACATGTTTTCACTTTATTTTCCATTACTTATAACAAATGATCACATTCTTGTCAGATTTTTGAAAGATGCAAAAGTGAAATATGTTCTAAGTTGCTGTTTGTCACTGAATTTCATAAGTTTTAGTTAAAATAAATTTCAGATTGCCTATAGAAGCCAGGAAGAAAAGTGAGTTGTATGTGCAGAAAAAATAGTAATGTAGTTCAGATTGATGTTTTTCTAAATATTGTGGAGTTTTATTATGGAGTTTTATTTCTGTGTTTGAGAGCACCTCATGTTACAAGATTTGGGTTGACTTGATGAGAAATTTCCAGAAGTGAGCCTGGGAGTTGATTTAAAATAAAGAGGATATAGTCGTACAAAGAAGGGCTGGAGTTTTGCAAGCAGATCTGTTCTGTTCCACCTTTTCCTCTGTCAACCTCATTGTGCAAGGGAGAAGTTGTGTGAATAAATGTGTGATTTGGACATTATAGCCTTCTCTGTAACAGCCTTCTCTTCGTTTGAAGGGGAAGTAAAAATTAATACACTCGTCATTTTTATTTAGTCATGGCAACTGAATGTTCACCATCATGAGGAAAATCATGATGACTTTTCTCATGGGACATTGTCTGTTTTTTTAAAAAGTATGCTGGGGCACTTTGGGGAATGCTTCTCCAGAGTCACCAAACAGAAAACACAACTACCCCCAGGAGCCTCTGTATTGCTTACCATGAGAGGCTTTCCTGGATTGCTTGCTGTAAAAGCTTTTTGGGTTTCTAGATGGAGGTTCAAAGGATTTTCCTTTGGAGCTCCTCCAATATCAAGAGCCCTTTCCGTTGGGTTTAAGAAGACCTCAGTTTGCTCACATCCAGAAGCTGGATTTTAATGAGTGTTTTCATTCCATCATTGAGGATCTGTTCACACTCAGGGTTTGGATGCCTTGATTTCACCCAGCGAGCAGCTCAGGCAGCTGCTTGCTCACTCTGCCACAAGTGGGTCAGGGAGAAAATCCCCAGAGTAATAGTGACAGAACTTGTGAGTTGAGATGGAGACAGTTCAGTAGGGAAATCAAAAGCTGTGTGCTCAAGCAAAGCAAAACAGGGAACTCAGGCACCCCTTCCCACGGGCAGGCAGGTGCTCAGCCATCTCCCGGAGAGCAGGGCTCATCACACGTAACAGTGACTTGAGAAGACAAATGCCACCACTCCAAAGGTCCCCCCTTCTTTCTTCTTCTCCCTGCTTTACATACTCAGCATGATGCCATTATGGTCTGGAATATCCCTTGGGGTGAGTTGGGATCAGCTGTCCCAGCTGTGTCTCCTCCCAGCTCGTTGTGTACCCCCAGCCCTCTCACTGGTGAGGAGGTACACGAAGCAGAAAAGGCCTTGGCTCTGTGCAAGCCCTGCTCAGCAATAACCAAACCATGTCTATCCTATCAACAACTTTTCCAGCACAAACCCAAAGCATACTAACCACCATGAAGAAAACTAACTCTGCCCGAGCCAAATGCAGCACGGGGTGTTGCTGAACAGAAACAGAATTGCTTAACAAGGTTGGTGACTCATTACGCCCCACTTGAGCGCAGCACAGAGAGGATGCATCATGGCCACTCATCTCCTCAGGAACTGCTCCTTGGTGCAGCCTGGAAGGGAGCAGAGGGTGGAGTTTGGCCTTTCAGTCTTCCTGAACTGAGCCTTGCCTACTGCTTTCAAGTCTGCCATCTTCTTTCCATCCAGTGTGTGATGGAAGCAGGACTATATCTCTCTAAAACTCATAACAAAAAACACAATGAAGAATAAGCAACTTTTTTTTTTTTTGTATTAGAAATTTCTTTATATCCTGTTTTCACTGTCTTTACACCAATGGTTGAAAGCAGTATTTGGTCTGTGACTTTACAGGAGGTAAGTTTATTTGTGTTTGTGTGTATCAGCGTTGTTTGTCCTCTTTGGAAATGCACTATCCTCCTTTTAAAAGCTGACCTGAGTTCACCAGCCACCTTTTGTAACCAGGAGGAGGAATTTGGGAAAGGGGGATCTGTGATTGTACTGACTGTAGAAACCGAGCACTGCTGAGGAGAAGGAAATGGTTGTCATAGTAAATTGAGTGTTGTGTAGAGGAGGCAGGAAGCTGTCTGTTTACACTAGGGACAACTAGCAGGTCTGACTGGTTGGCTGATGCCAGTTACAAAATGCTGCCTGTGATGTGAGTCCTGCTGTAACAGACCAGCTCCATCTGCTGAACTTTATCATTGCAAGCATATTTCATAAAACTCTAAATATTTCAGAGCCTATGGAAATAGTTTGCTACACCTGAAAAGCGCTGTTTGCTCTTTCTGTCTTTACTGTGTCCCTTTAGTTTTTATTTAGACTTAGGCAGACTTAAGAGTTTCCTCCTGAGAAGGGAGGCAGTTTTACACTGCTAGACGTGGAGGGAGGAGCTGGAAAGGACAAACCAGCTAATTGGGCATACTGCCCTGGGTGGAGGAAGAGTAAAGGTGGCCCTGTGAGAACCTCCCAGCTGGACATTAGGAGTACGGTGAACGAGCTAAAAACATCTCTTAGCTATTGACTGGATGCCCAAGGTAAGAGCTCTTTAACTCACTGCCATGTGAATTCTAGTTTAAGAGGAGGATAGTGCATTTCCAAGCACGGAGCTTGCTTACCCACTCGTCTGCGAATGCAAAGCAGGAGCTCTCAACCTCACACTGTGTGCCTTGCTTTGCAGACACTGAAGCTTTTGGCAAAGACATAGCAAAAATGGTAAAGCCAGCTCGGTTATTTTGTGAAAGCCATAAGAATTTGCTGCTTTCTTCCTCTAAGCAACATCCCTATGAAAAGGTATTAGTGCTGCAGCACCTGGTCTTACTCAGGTCTCAAGTTTTAGGTGAACTCAGGTCACTTTCTGACAACCGACAGAGTCGTGTCTATAAAAATCAACATTTCTAAGAGGGTCTGAACAGAATACAGGAATAAAGATGTGTTAGAGATTATTATTAGTATTATTATTATTATTGACTGCAATTTGGTTTTACACTTTAAAGCTTATATTATGTTTACAGAAAAATTTTACTTTAATTTTTAAAATTCCTTGTCCCAGACAGACAACAGTGTATTTAAAATAAAGATACCCACAGTTGTGTGTCTTTTAGCAGTGGTTACTTTAACTGTGTTAAGACAAAAGCATTTTATTTACAGTTTCTGTACAAAACAAGTTACTCAAAGTACAGTCTTTTGGAAGGGAAACAAACTAACTTCCCTGTACAGGGCAGTGCCTATTCTAGTTACACAATAGGGTCACATTAAGGAGAGAAAATTTGTAGACGTTCCACTTCCTGCCACAGAGGAAGTTCCCACACAGAAGAGACCTTTTTTTTGCATCCTCTTAGAGCTCCTGTTTTTGTTTAAGACAAACATGCAAAGTCTGCTTGCAACAGAAATGAAAATTGCAATTTCATAGTTGTGAGTTTGGAAAGAAACGATATCTGAGCATAGCTGGTGAGTAGGAAGAAGTGAAAACAGATGAATTATGCAAGAAATCACATTTTGTAGGAATGTATTCACTGAACAACTCTTGGAAAACGTTTTAAGGGCTAATCTATATATTATTATATATCATTGGCTTTTACTGTTTTGTTTTGGAGAACATAAGTTACCTTTCAGGTGAGAACAAGTCCTTTTTGAAATCTCAGCGTACAGGTTATTTTTCTTCCACCTATGAATTTCCATATGAACGGTGTCTTTCCTTGAATTTCCATCGTGCAGAGATTCCCTTTGCAGCCTGTTTTGCTATGGAAGATACACAGCGATAGAAAGCCAGCACAGTTTTTTTCTCTTAAATTCCATTTGAGGAAGGCACCTCTCTCTGTCCCACCTGGCTGTGTTCTTCTGAAAATGAGGACTTGTATTTGATGTTGGACCCCTGGAAGTCACTGACCCACAGGCATCTTTTGAATATGGTTCTGTTTCTCAGCTCTAGAACAACAGTGACAGAAACTGATTTCTAAAAGACATGAATTACTGCTGTTCATTCTCCTGTTCACTCAGCTTCTGTGGGTTAGTGTTCCACAGAGTCATTGCTGCCTGGAGTGGTGAGGGAGGACAGTGAAGCAAGGCTCTGCAGCCCCCAAGTTGTCCATTTTGTGTTCCTGTCGCTGCCCCCAGCCGCTCCTGCACCTGGGCTCAGGGATGAGCTCCCCTCTCCACCTGGCCCCTTTTCTCAGCAGGTTTCCTGTAAAGTACACATTGGTGTCACTGGCATGAGGTACAGAGAAGTGCACAAATGGTGATACAGGATGTGTGAGCTGTAGGGGGTTCCCGGCTAAATGCTGTTCTTTGCTGGTCCCGCAGGAGATGGGAAGTTGGCACTGCATCGCCTACAAAGTGGACTATTTTTATGGATCCCTGCAGACAGAATTTTGTAAAGTGGAGCAGGACAGCTTTCTGCTTTGATTGGAAGCATTGTTATGAGTAACTCTTAATTGGTCCCTGTTCGCTGCTGCTGGGTGGGATTTTATCTGCCTGATTTAGATGATTTAGATGCCGATTTTAGATGATGAGCAAGCAGAAACCAAGTGCTTTTGTGGAGAGGTCAGTGTTTACTTTTGACAGGGAAACACTATGATCAGTGTGTCCCTTACACATCACACACCAGTGGGATCTAAGTGGAATAGCTGCATTTGCACTGCTGGCTTAATTCACTCTTGTTTCCCAGAGCAGCAGTCCTGTCTTAATGTGCACTCTCGCCTTCTCAGTGTTCTACACACACACTGCACCTGCTCGTTGCTCTTTATAAGGATTAACTTCCTTTCCTGGCTGTTCCTTTCTTTCCACAGAGGGAAAACCGCAGGCTCCAAGAAGCAAGCATGAGGCTGGAGCAAGAGAATGATGACCTTGCCCATGAGCTTGTAACAAGCAAAATTGCCTTACGGAATGACCTGGACCAGGTAACGTTAGCAGAGATGGGTCCCAGCTCAGGCTTGGCAACAGCAGTTTTAGGAGCCCTGCTTTGTGCTCAAGTGAAAGCAGGAATACATTAAAAGTGTAATTATTTTTGCCTTTATTTTCCTGACAACCTCACTCCTAGCTGCACTCAGCTGGATTTCCACATGCCACTGTAGGCATTCAGTGGTGTCTGGCCAAGACTGACTGCATATTCTTTGCTGGGGATTGTTCAGAAAATGTAGGCCATAACCTTTAGGCAAATAGCAAAGAATGAACATTTCCTTGAAAAAGGTGTCATGTAGTTCTTGAAAGACTAGTTTCAAGGAAAGTTGCATTGCAAAATGTCTGTGTGGATCTGTTTTTCACAGCAGTTCTAGTACAGCCAACAAAATTCAGAGATAGTGAAGTGGCATGGCACCAAAAATTCGAAGGGCTCCTGGGTGTTCACTGATAACTGCTTAAGTTCCCTTTGGAGGCTGGAATGTGGAGGGCAGCAGCATTCAGAGCCCTTTGCCTCAGAGGCAATGATTTTCAGAGAGCTACACATTCAACCCTCTCTTTCTGAAGTGCTTTATGTGCTATTGATAAATGCTGTGACAGCTGTGTTGGTAAGGTGCTAAATACAGGAGGGCCAAACTCCACCACGCCTTGTGATTAGTCCCTTGTTCAGGGAGGGCTATAGTGCCTTCTGTAATAAAAAATCTTTTCCTGCACAGGCCTCTCAATTGGATTTCCCGTAGTTATTTGGCTTGTGTTATCTAACCTCAGAACTGTAAACTTCATTGACCACGGATGTGCAAGTTGTATCTCACTTCAGGCAGATCCTGGACAGTTGGGCTCTGCTGATTTGGATCTGTGGGATTCTAAAATTGTGAGCTGTCTGGGGGAGCACAGGCAGGCAGAGATGTGCTGTGCAGGGAGCAGGCAGTCTTGTGTGGAGGCTACTAATCGGTGTCTGAGGGGCTCTGTGTTCCCTGTGAATTCCAGGTGTACAGGAAGCAGCTTTCAGTCTGCAGCTGCCCATGCTTGTTTTTTCTCAAGTGTCATGACAAGGCTGCCAAGCACATACCTGTGCTAGTCCCATTCCTTGCTCTCCTACACTGTCCCAGTCTCTCTGTAGACAAGAGTGGCTCCGTGAATTTTTCCCACACCCCACCTCCATTCCCAGGCACTTAAAGAAAAGCTTTGTGCTACTGCGCTCCTCATCTGCAAGGACAGGGGACACCACGTGCCACTGCAGATGCTTGGAGAAACTGGAATGAACACAAGAAAGGAGGAAAGAGTTGTAGTTCCTTCAAAGCATATCTTGAACAGGTCTTTCATCAAAAATATCCTGGTAATCCCCAAGTTCTTTTGTTCTAAGATGTTAATCTCATCGATTTTCCATTCTTGCACTGCTTGTTTTCCTTTCTCCCATACAGCCTTATACACACTAAGCAGTGAAGAAATCCTTCATCCATCCCTTCAGTCATGGAGATGGTGGAGCTGGTTCTGCTGCCCACAGACACCACTAATATCCTCATTAATCATCATTAGTGTGGCAGAAAGATAAGGTGATACCATCACAGTGGTAGAAAACTGAACTTCAGCTCAGAGACAAGTTCTGTATGGTTACTTGTTTCAAGTGCCCTTTTCCCTAACTTCAGCAAACTCAGTGTTAATTGGCCACAACAATTTCCTGTCCTAGACCTTGGTACTGAACAGGAAGGGTGGTGAGAGGCCATGGGTGTTTCCCAGCTGGGGAGGCTACAGAATATATCCAAACACTGAGAAATACATTTCTCTCCTGATGATCGGTGAGAACAGTGCTCACAAAAACAAAGCATTCCCAGTATGTGTCACCACAAGCTTGGTCCTTCCAAGGAAGGAGAAAATGACATTCTCAATTATCAGGTTTCTTCACATAATACTTACTTGCACCAATAAACCATTTTATCTGGTGGTCCTGTTTGTCTCTTACACTTGTCTTTGCCTGGACACTTTGTAGGGTACAATGCAGACACCTAAGTATTTTACAGTTATGTTTTCCCTGCTCACAGATTAAAAAATGGGATGAGTTACTTGAAGTTACACAGGAACTAAATCATGCTGCCCTCACTTAGATTAATATTGGTCCCAACAAAAATATTCTGTACATCACTGTTTGTACAAGGACATAGTGCTTATGTGCCATCTGGGCATAGGTAAACAACTGGCCAAAGGGTCCTTTTGCACAGCTATTGAAACACAGTGAAATAATTTAGTAAATGGCTAACTGAAAAGGGAATTTCCTATCAAAAAGTTATGTGAGCCATTAGAGGGCAGGAAAAGGCAATGCTAAAACCTGAATCTGGTGTATTTCTGAGCTGTATGTCCCAGTGTGTTTGTACTGGCACAGATAACATCTGGTTTACACAAGTGTCTCTGATTCTAGGCTGAAGACAAAGCAGATGTTTTGAACAAGGAACTTCTCGTGACCAAACAGAAGCTAGTGGAGACTGAGGAAGAGAAAAGGAAGCAGGAAGAGGAAACTGCTCAGGTAAGGCATTCTCCAGCTTTTCCCATGTAGTTAGGAAATGCAAGCAAAATGATATGCAGAAAAGTGTGGATGTGTTCCAATTGTGAAAAGGATTTTGTTTTCAAAATGCAGTTTCAATTAAAAGTTTATAGTGCCAGGGTAATTTTTTTTCCAAAGTATGGTTTTCAGTATTTTTCTTTACTTGAGCTCTGTTTAGTTTTTCATAGCTTATCCTCTTCCAAGTATTGTAGTGATTGTTGTCACTGGTGGTGAGCAATCTCAGCTAAGGAGATGTGATCAGACCTCTTAAATATCTACATGAAGGAGCTGGAGGAGTTGCTGCCTTGTAAGAGCCCATTTTGGATTCAGCTGCTGGATCACTTAAAATAATGTTCCTGCCTGAAGCTAGAACCAACAGCAGAAGAACAGGGGTGAGGGTTGGGAGAATTTTGCTGACTAGACCTGGCTTCATACTCAGCTGCAAAATATTCAGTCATAGTTTTGTAATCCTAAAACTTCTTGTTTACATGTATATCTTACATGTACGTTTCTAAAGTTCCAGGAAGTGCATTATTTTTGCTATTGGGCAACAGTGACTGCAACAATAAATGTTAATTCTTTGTATCTCTCTAAAATGGAGTTCTCTGTTTGCCCTAGGGCAGTGAGGCTTTTTTCCTGCTGCAAGGGCTCTCCAAGTGGAGTGATTCTGAAGGAGAGATGAGTTAGCTGTGTTTTCACTCAGTGCCATAAACCCAAACAGATTTTTTTTTCTCCTGTTATGGAGATGACAGTGATAGTGTTGAGAGATTCTTCTTGTTCCATCTCCAAACAAAGAAACAATCTGGCAAAACCTGCTGTGACAGTGTGCAGAAAAACAAAAACTAAATCAGTAAACCCCACTTAACAGTAATGCGCTTTTTTTTGTGTTCTGTGGCCCATGAGGTACCACCATTTCACACAGAGAGTGGGAATTAAGTTACAGGAGAATTCTCGAAGCAGGGATAAAGGGTCACAGTATAGACTTTTTGGTTATCACTGATATAATAAGTATTTGTAAACTGAGTAAATCAGACACTTGTCTAAGAACTGGAATTTCTTAAGAAGCACCTGTAGAGCTGTTGTAAACACAGCAAGACACAAAGAGAACAATCTGATGACACATTTTGAGATGTTCTGTCAGTGTACTGTGTAATTCTCTCCTTCAATTCCTAGCTGAAGGAAGTTTTCAGGAAGCAGCTGGAGAAGGCAGAATCTGAGATCAAGAAAACCACAGCCATTATTGCAGAGTATAAACAGGTACCATTCCAGAGACGCTCTCTCATATTTCTTCTTTCAACCTGTTACGAGAGCTGAATTTTCAGCATTGCAGATCTCATCCTTCAAATAAGCTCCACCTTTCAGGCTTTCAGAAAGCAATGTTGTAATTTGTCATAAACCTTCTTGTGGCTTTCCCAATAGTCTCCTAATTAGGCAATCAGGAATAACCTGTCTTTCAGCTAATTTTAGTACTGTAGGGTGAATGCTTCTGTGCTCCGTGACATAATGCAGTATAAACATCATAAACCAACTCATCCATGAAATGTCTCTGTGCTCAGGTTCTCTATTGAATACTGCTGGGTTTTTATCGTTAGCAGCAGCAGCAGCAGAGTTGTCAAGGGGGAATGCACATACCTGAGTGAGGCAGAATGTAAGAAATGTTGGTTCTAGCAAAAACCATTGTTAAAAAGCACAGATTGTATTTTAGTATACTAAACTTGAGCTAAGAGACTGCTTTCTTTGCTCCAGATTTGTTCCCAGCTGAGTACCAGGCTGGAAAAACAACAAGCGGCCAGTAAAGATGAACTGGAAGTTGTGAAGGTGAGAACAGTGTCTGTACAAACGGGATATTTCTAACACAAGTGTTGCTCAATGCCAGGGATACAGAACAAAACGTGAACTGAAGCTTAAAGTCACGTCAATAGCCCCACGTGCATTTTTCAGCAGATGTAAACAAGGGAAGGGTTTATTTCCTTTCATGGTTCTTTATCTTGTATCAGATAGTGTGGAACTCTCAAACTGAAGTGCATTTAGTACTTGGCTTTTCTTCTTGCTGTTAAAATACATACTTCTGGTAAAAATGTAGAGAAGACAGTATTTACTTGGATGTTTTGATGAACTGGAAAAAAAAAACACTCTCTAGAAGACAAAACATGTTGTTTCTCAAGTGTGCACAGTGGAGGGATTGGAATTGCCCAGACTGGACAAGGTTTATCTTTGGGTTTCTGTAATTTAAGCAGAATTGGTTTAAGTATTTAAACCAAATGGCACAGCTGGGGCCATCCCCAGAATATCCACAGTGGTTCCTCTCCCTTGTCTAAACCCCTTACCAGGAACACCTACTTAAGAGAGAAACATTTCCTGATCAGGTAATAAAAATAATTCTGAGTAGGCAGAGTTGTTTACCCTTTGCTGTAGCTTCTACATATTTCTTCAGTACTCAAGCTGAACTGGATTTGTTGCTTTTTAGTGAATTTTTTATGTTATTGATAATAACATAAAATAATTCTAGGATTGATGTTGCTATATTCTGCTAAAAATAGCTCAATATACTGTTTTAGTTTGTGCAAGCCAGGCCAGCTGTTTCATCTACTCAGATTTAATTTACTCTTCTGAGTTGTGCTGACATAAATATTACAAAGCTTTGGTAGCAAGAAGATTCTAACACAGGAGCAAAGTTTCCGTGCTTAGAGCATGCTCAGTAGATTTTAGGAATTTTTCTACTGGTTAACATACCCTGGAAATTGTTCATGAACGACTCGAATTCTTTTCATGCCAATTATAAAAAGTGCAGTACTAGATGGTTTGAGATTGAGGCAGTCTGACAAAAAAATGGCTCTTCCAGGAAGTGCAGCAACTCCTGCAACATGGATTAAGAATGAGCTTTCTGGGTATTTCAGGGTAAAGTGATGGCCTGCAAACACTGCAGTGAGATTTTCAGCAAGGAGGGGACACTGAAGGTGCCTGCTGTAAGCACGGACAACAAAGGCATCGAAACAGATGATGAGAAGGATGCACTGAAGAAGCAGCTGAGAGAGATGGAGCTGGAACTTGCACAGACCAAACTGCAGCTTGTGGAAGCCAAGTGCAAAATTCAGGTACGTGGAATCCAAGTACAGCAGGGCGATCACCTTAACCTCATGCTCAGTCCAGAATTATTCTGAATCATACAAAAGATTGTTCCAAAAAGGAGCTCATGCTCCCTTCTGAAATTCCAGAAAAGTTTTCTGTCTTAAAAAGATGTTTTTATTTGTTTGTCTAAATATCTTGTGCTGTTTCAGCAGTTTGAATGTCTTCTCTCCCCAGTGCCTGGGAGATTGCAAGGGAAGTGCCGGATTGCAGGGACTGAGTGTGAAGATGCTTCTTTGTAATTAATTAGGTTTTGATCAATTCTGACTATTCTGCTTTCTTAGGAGCTGGAGCACCAGAGAGGAGCCCTTATGAATGAAATCCAAGCTGCCAAAAACTCTTGGTTTAGCAAAACCCTGAACTCTATCAAAACGGCCACAGGCACACAGGCACCACCGCAGCCCCAGCCGCCCCTGCCTCCCAGAGAGGGCAGCACATAGTTCCAGCCACACTCGGCACAAGAGCACAAAGAACAACACAGCTGAAACCTTGGAGGATTCTTCCAGTGGTCTCTCCTCCTGGGGAAAGGACAATGAGGCAGGAGTGCAGGCTTGAAGTGAAATTCTTCAGTGTTTTTCATTCATTTTCTGATGTGACCCTTTTCAAAGGGGAAAAAAAAAATTTCCTGGTTTATGTTGAATTCCTACTTCCCATACTGCCTTGCTGAAAGCCACGTTCTGATACCTTCATACTTTTACACTTTATTTTATATGACTAGATGTTAAATAAATACTTCAAAACTAGGTCTTTAATACACATCTAATTTGAAATCATTTTTGTCTTGCATAGAAGGTTTTTCTTCTTCTGGAGGAAGAGAGAGAACGGAAAATGTGCAGTACTGCAGCATAATCTCTCCCTAGAAAGCACAGTGTAAGACATCTAGGATAACTTACGCCCTGGGACCATCTCAGAAGTTTATCACAGCAGCTGCGTCCTGCAGAGAAGCACTTTTTGTAAAGCTTAGGCCATAGCAGAGATAGGCTTGTGCTCTCCTGGCACAATTGCTATGAGCTTCCCTCGTAACTCCTTCGTTTGGATTGGTTTTTCTTCAGAAATGCAAGTAGTGCAGTTTTTGTAACACTGTTGTTTAAAGGCTATTTACAGCTCAACTGGAATTTAACGTAAAGTTACCTAGTTCCCTTTTTTAAATTCATGTTTATATTAAGAATTCCAAGGAATAATTCCTTCCACTGGGATAAAGGGAGAACTGTTTTGACACTTACTCGATGTTTTTGCTGAGAAGCAGAATAAAGACCTTGCATGGTTTTGACCTTTTATAAATCCTGTGCAATAAAGGGTAGGTTTTATGAATAGAAGTAATGAAAACCTTGCCCTGGGTCTATATTCAGATTCCAAATTTGACACAGAAATGAGGTATCAAATAAAATACCCAAAAGGCTTGTGCTGCACTGGTGAATAAAGTATCACAGAAACAAGATCTGTTTGCTAGAAGTGTTTGGTGAGGAAACACTTTGTCGGTATTACTTATTTTTATAAAAACAAGCATTTTCAAGTGGAATACAAGCCCTAGACTTTCCTGTGGGGGTAGACTTCTCTGCTGATTCCCAAACCTATCTGGTTGTTTTATATCTCTTAAGGTAAGAAAGTTCAAAAGCATTTGTTTTGACTAAACATAAAGTGTTCATAGAAATACTTATTTCATGGAAAATTAAACTATTGCTTGAACTGATGGAATATTTTTTTAATTATACCTGTCATGTCTAAAGATGGTCTTGCAGGTAAATGTCATTGCTGGACTAAAATGTTGTGTATTAATTGTTTCATTTACAAGATTTTTCCAGGGACACTAGTTCTGTTTTGATCTTTTTTTTTTTTAATTCTAAGGAATGCCATACATTGTCAGTTTTGTACAATAAAATTTAATAATACCCATCTTGTGCTTTGTTGTCAAGCATAATTGTGAATTATTTTCAACAGGGTAGTACAAATTTAATGTTACCAGTGCCAAAGGAAAGATTCTGAAAGGCAGTCAGCTGTTAGAAGTAGAGATCAAAATATAATCACCGTCCTGACACAATTCTCTCTTCTAAGAATAAGGAGTTAAAAAACTTTTAAAATGTGGACATTAAAACATTTCAAAATGTAGCTTGAGGAACAGTGATTATCTGGAATTACTAATACAGTGAGAAAAAAAGGGGGGGAAACAGAAGGTATTTCTTTTGCAAATGTTATCAAAGGTCTTTTTCCCTTGTCATTTTCTTGCTCATAATATTTGCATAAATGTTTCCATTCTCTTGACTGACTAAACCCAGTGTTAGTCATTCACTTACCGGTTCTGCTTCACATTCAGAATGTGAATCTGAATTCATAATAAATCTGAAGTGACATTTAAGGATACCTGGTGAACATCTGATTGTTGCATTTGAAAGTACTGTGCCCATGAGGGAAACTAGTTGTTTGACAAGTGTCTGAATTTCTCATTTCATTCATCTTAGATCATACTTACAAGTGGATTTAAAACCATGATTGGAAAAGTTCAGTAAGAATGATTAAGGAAATGAGTGAGGCTGTGATTCCCTGAGCAGATGAGTTAAGAGCTCACTGCTGCTTACCCCTCCAAGTCTCCATTGTACAGTCCTGTCCCTTGTCTTTGTTACAGTATGTACTGGAGATAATGAGAAACAACAACAAAAAAAGATGTGGGTGGATTTACCCCCCTACAGTTCATCTTTTGTCAAGTGAATGAGTTAAATCACCTCAAAGGATCCAGTGAGTACAAGCGGATCATGGGAGTGGGACTTTCCAAGTTCATCAAAGAGGAACTGGTAAATAAGGTCACCACGTTTCACAGAATGAGCTTTGACACAACATTCCTTTTCTTAGTGTAGCTGCTTTCTGACTTTGGAAGTTGAGTTTCAGGAACTAAACCACATTTGCTACCTGCTACATCCTTGTAAGGATGGAAGCTGGCTTACCTCACCAAAAGGAAGTTTCAGAAAGCAATGACGCTAAAGGCAGTAAATGATTTCCACCTTCCAGCTGTAGATCCAAGGTAGCATTTGTAGCAGTGGCATTTGGAAGAGTAATATTTAGGTGGGAACTGCATCTTCTCAGCATTACTGCAAGAGTAAGAAAATAGCTTTATAGCATCAGCTTGATGAATGTTCAGAATGAAGGAGCATGATTAAACCAGGCAAGCTAAAATTCTATCTGCTGACTATAGATGCTATTGGGAAATTTAGTTTCCTGCAAGAAGAGATCTCTGTGTGATCCTTGGTGGATTTGTCAGGGATAGCTGGCTTATTGTTCACCTTTTCAGCAGGAAACATCATCAAGAGTCTCACTGAAACTGTTTTTCCATGTGGCACTGGAACAGCTAACATAGCTCCTAAGTCTGGAGTGATCAATCTTTTTTTCCCTGAGTCTCTAGTAAACTACGTGTTCACATCAAACTTTTATTAAAATTAATTTGAATTTTATAAATATATATGTGGAACTAAAACCTATTTTTAAATTTTATTGAGAATGCACCATTGTGAAATAAAGTCTTTACTTTGATTAGGAACAAACCTCCAAAGAATATTTTTACTACAACTTTTTATCTTGTTGGATTCTAATCTGTTCCTGAGATGCTCAATATGGGGGGCAAAAAAAAAAAAAGTCCTTCTTTTCACTTTAAAAAGTTGGTTTTCCTCTGACTGTAACACTTTACAGGCTAAATGAAGCAAGGCTGATTTATTTATGTGGTACATTTGTGAACTAGTCTTGTATTATCTTTGTGAACCAAACTTAATATTCTAAAGTAATAGGACTTATTCCACTTAGTTTACATTTCTAAATGTACCTGGAGAGAAATAAAAAGAAAAAAATAGAAAATACCATGGGTAGAGAAGCCAAGAAACTGCAAAATCCCTGAGGTCCATCTGCATTAGTGTTTGGTAGAAGCAGTCTCAGGAAAGGTAGTCAGCCATGTAATCCATACTGCCAGTGGACAAACCCACCCTTGTCCTGTCCATTAATGAGGATTTAATTTGCTACAGCTGAGTTACATTGCTACAACTAAGTTGAAGTGTTTACACAGGTAAGCAGTATTTTTTTCTTTGTTAGAGATTTTAAATGACTTCTCTTGGTTGGCCCTTGAAATTTCTTTTAAGATAAAGGATCATCTCTGCCACTGTGTTAAGAACAACTTGAAATAAAAACAGCCATTTACAAGGGGAGATGGAGATAAAAAGTCAGGAACTGCAAGAGTTCAGCCCCTTCACAAAGCATGAAGTATCCCATTGACTTCAGGGCTGTGATGCCACTCATTGACTTAATGTGGTAGTTTAGGAGTAAATAAAACTCTGCATTTACTGGCACTGAAGTATCAAAATTTGGAAGTCACATGCCATGCTTTCTCTACAGAATAAAGCAGGGCTGTCCCCTTCCTTCTATTAAGTAGCTGCAGTGAAATCCATGAAACTACTTGTATGTGTGCAAGAACTATAATCAGGTGATTTTCATTTACTCAGAGGATTTTCATTTACTGTTAGACTCAGGGATAATTGGCAACTTCTGCATCATCTCCTAAGCCTCAACACCCTTGGCTTTGAAACCAGAAGCACTCTTACCTTACAGTGCTGGTGTTCTTCCAGCTGCTAGAGAGAGAACTGTAGTGTCGTGTCTGACTGATTGTGAAGAGAGAGCAGAGATGTTGCCCTCAAGGCTGAGGGACTGCTGTGGCTGACAAGCACTCCCTGGCCCTGCTGGACCCTGCTGAAGGGGCTGCTGTGCAAAGAGCTGGCTGCACCAGATGTGCAAACACAAAGGTTAAAACTAAATTATTTGTCTGTCTGTTGTGCTAATATCCCACTGGGAACTGTCCCATTACCTCCTTCCAAGTAATAACACTAAGGGGAGACATGATGAAATGCTCAAGTTTGGATCTCTCAGGTTTTAGGGTATGTCACAGCAGCCTTTAGAACTGAGCTAATCCACAGATGGCTTTTGGGAAATGCAAGGAATTTGCAACTGGATAAAAAATGCTCAGCATTGATTGAGACCTTATCTTTCCCAGGTCAGAAGTCTACACAATTTATTTCAGGATTGTGACTTAACACATACAGATCAGTTCTCCAGGAGTACAGGGCTCTCCATTTCTCCTGGGTCCCAACTGCTTTGCTACTGAATGTATTTCATGCTATTTTTACCTGAAAAACAAAAAATGGGTAGAGAATTAGGATATTACTTTTTATTATTTTCTTATTCAGTGGGACTTGCTTTTATTTAACCTGTAAAGGAATATATATGTATCTTTGGAGAACTATATCTTACATATAGAATAATATATAAGAAACAGAACGACAAGGGGATAAATACATCAAAAGGATTTGGTATCATAAATTTCATGTGTGATTTGATACCACTGGAATCCTGGGCTGTACTAATTTCCTTACAGTTTCTCTTATTTTTGTATTTTATATAACACATGGATGGTACTACCAATGCAAACCATAGCAGATGTTCCCAGGTTTTTCTTCAGATCTCAATTCCTGTCTTTCAGTAATCCCTGGGTTAGCAGTTCTGCTATACCACCCCAAAAGCTGTGCCAGAAGCTCTCTTGAGCCTTGGGAACTTGTGCTTTCCCATGGAAGAAGATTCTCTGACTTCTTTGAACTGGGGAAAGATGACACATGAATGCAGAAAAGTTTCTAATGAAGCATAATCCATCTCCCTCTGTGTCTGCCATTAAGGTGGATTCACTCCAGCACACTGAAAACAGCAGCTTCAAACCTCTGACTCCATGACAATGAAGTTTTCCAGATTTGGGGTTGCCTTTGTGATCTGGGTGTGTCCCAAGTTCACAAATCCTAAAGAGTTAGGAAGAAAAGAGCATCATAGAGAGGTCAGACTTCTAACTGAGAACCATTCAGTACTGCCAGTACTTGGGTAACACATCCATGTATTATATAAAGTACGACATGAAAATATAAGTGTAATGCTTGTTATTAAAAGTGCAATTCAATGTACATGGTCACAACAAATGTTTACTTTTTTAATTGTTACAGAATTGTTCAGATCAGTACCTTGTTATCATTGTGTGAACGATGCCTTGTAAAATAAATGGAAATGGAAAACAACTTGGGAATAAGATGCTTATTTTCCTAAGCCATTTACTTAAGAAGCAGCTTAAATCTGTTTGCAGGAAGAAGCAGCTGCTGTGTCAGGTTTTCTGATGCAGTTCTCACCAGCAGCTCTATTGCACCAGGGCACAGTGACTTGGCAGGTTAGCTGTCCAAAGTGGGTGTGAGCTAATTCCAGCCCTTTCCTTAGGATCATGTACCTGTTCACAGGGAGCTGTGCCACAGAGCTAATGGCTCACCCTGCTCCTCTGCTCCATGTGCCAGTCTGAGGTTTCCAGCACTGAGAATGCTTTTCCTAAAGGTTGGTGACACACAGCAATGGGACAGTAGCTGTTGTTAAGGACTTCATGCTTCCCTGGAGTACACAAGCCTTGAGGCAGCATGCCTGCAAGAAGAGACATGGGGAGCAAAAGGAAACAGCAAGAAACTGGCAAGTGACTACTAAGAGAGAGGCAGGGCTGAGCAAGAGCAGAATGTACTGCAGTCAGAAGTATCCAAATGCTTTATAAAACCATTTGTCCATGTGAGCAACTGCTCTAGGACTTTCTTTTCTATTAAGTGAGATGAACAGCTGTTGTTCCCAGATAACTGCAAAAGCACACAGCACTTCAGGGGAAGATAAGGGAAAGAGGGAGAAAAGCTGAAGATTAAATTTAGCAGCCATAACATTTTGTATTGATTTACCTCCACATCACTATCCAAAGCGTTTGTCAGGAGAGGAGGCAGCATCTAGATGCTATTGCAGCTTTATGCAAAGGAGAGTGACGTGGAGCTTGTTTTTACATGACAACAGTGACAACTTTTCCACATGGAAGCTGCCACTCAAAGGGAAGTGCCATGAGTACAGAAATGCTCCTGATTTAAGGAAACTAAATAAACAAAAAAAAAAAAACTCAAGGAAAAAAGCAAATTATAGGCTCATTTCAAATGCATTTCTATGTTAATGAAAGCATTTTCTCCTCTAGCCAGAACTTAAATTAGAAAGCAATACCAATTTAAATTGTAAAATTAAGAGCACTTGCTAATGTAAGACCAAAACTGAGTGTGCAAAACCTCAAAGATTAGTATTTAAATTAAAAAACACAAAATTTTTCCTTGTCTCAGTTGCCACTACACAGAAAAAAATTATAAGGAAGTAATTCCTGAACAAGCAACTGCCCTTAACCAATTTTTAAAAAACATGCCATAAAACTAAATTCTAGCTGACCATATTGTATTTCCTGGCTAAAACCAACTCTCCTGTCTCCAAATGGTATTCCGGAAGATGGTCAGGCTTACGCTTAGTCCTATGAAAATTTAGAATAACCACAGTTAATTTTGCAGATCTTCTCTCCACTGCAGATCCTGAAGCACTGCAGCAAAGGGTTACAATAAACACCGCAGTACAACATCTGTTAAAACCACTTTCAGGAATGCCAACTTGAACATAAATCCTTGGCTTCAGGGCTTCTATGAATTAATTTTCATCAAATTTCTTCTTCCCTCCCTACCTCTACAGATCTCTTAACAGATTAATTCCTGGATGTTCGCTTTAGAAAAGAAAAAAACCCAGACCCTAAGCCCATGTATCAGCAAATGAGCTGACATTTCTCAGTTTGGTAAAATAGGTGTTATAACTGGCACCTTTTTCTAGAGAAATTGACTTTTTCAGCACTGAAGGGCTGTGTTCTGCCTTGGGTCACACTGTTTATAAAGGACATCTGGAGGCAAACGCTGCCTCCTCTACATTCCTGCTGAGAGAAATGACGTCTGTGTAACTCAAGTCACACCAACAAAGTGCTTATTTAGCTTGGGTTATAAGATATCTATGTAACCTTAATGTCAATAGAACCCCAATCATGACCTTTTATCAATGTGACTTAAAGAATATCAATAGAACCTTAAACATAGCTTTCTATACTTATGTAGTCTGAATCATAGCTTTTACTTATATGGCCTGAATCACAGCTTCTACACCTATAACTTGATGCTTATAACCTACCTATAACCAGATGCTTATAACCTAAATGATAACTTTTGATACCCATATAGGTATCTAATATGAATATTAGATAATATGAATATTGAATAATATCTAATATGAATATCTTTTCATATGAATATGAATAACTTTTTANAGTCTCTTACTCACAGAGTCACTCCCAAAGTACACATTGTGACATTACAGGTCAGGAACAATTTCCCAACTTACACTCTGGGTTTGTTGTAGAAAGCTTATTATGCATTAGTTGCAGCGGTCTCCCTTTGAGGTGGTGTGCATTGAGGGCACTGTGCCATCCACCCGACTTCTACTGGATTTGGTTGGTTTTTAATTAATGAAATCTTAGAACTTGAAAGCTTAAACCTTGCTGGAGTTGATCTTGGAGGTCTTTTACAACCTTAACAACCATGAAAATGAGGAGCATACACAGAACAAGGGCACTCAGTTTATAAGCCCATCTTCCTTTAAAGGCCGGGAACACAGATTTCTTCCCCTTTGATCACTATTATCTCCACCACATGAACCTGATATTCTTTGCCTGAAGAAGGAAAATAACGCTTTATTTTGCAAAATTATTCGAAGACCTTGACAGCCAACAGCTCAGGGACATCTACCGTAAAACGAGATGGAGAATTCTGATCGCCAAAGCAAAACCCAATCCGGGCCCGCCTCAGCCGCCCTCTGAGCCCCTCACACAGAGCGGCCCACCAGTCCCTCAGAGCCCGGGTGGGAGAGAAGCTCCTTGTCCCGCCCGTCCCTCAGAGCTCGAGGGGAGAAGATCCTGGTTCCTCCCGTCCCTCAGAGCCCGGGTGGGAGAGAAGCTCCTCGTCCCTCCCGTCCCTCAGAACCCGGGGAGCGGGAAAGCGCCTACTCCCGCCCGTCCCTCAGAGCCCGGGAGGTAAAAAAAAGCCCCCGATCCCCCCCGTCCTTCAGAGCCCGGGGGCGGGAAAGCGCCTGGTCCCGCCCGTCCCTCAGAGCCCGGGGGGCGGAAAGCCCCCGATCCCGCCCGTCCCNGGGGGGGTGGAAAGCTCCTGACCCCCCCCGTCCCTCAGAGCCCGGGGGGTGGAAAGCTCCTGGTCCCGCCTCCTCGGGGGCGGAGTCGGCGGGAACGAGTGGCAGCGCGTCACTTCCGGCGGCCGGAAGGTTCCAGAGGTTGCAGGGGGAGCCGCCATGGCCGTGGCGCGGGAGGAGGTGAGGCGATTCCCGGTGTTGCCCCCCGGGCGCTGGCGGGGCCCTGGGAGAGGGGCAGCGGTGTGGCCCCGGCTGGGAGGCCGGGGCGGGGAGCCGTCAGTCCCCGCGTTCGCTGAGGGCTGTGGGGGTCTCCGCCTGCGGCGCTGCGTGTTGAGGGAGCTGTGCTATCCACTCAGCTTCTCTTGGTTTCTGTTGGTTTTGAACTTATGAAAATTTAAACACTGAAAGCTTAAACCTTGTCTGAATTGATGATCGGAGGTCTTTTCCAGCCTTGTGCTCTGAGATAGTCCTGGTTGAGCAGGGGGGTTGCACCCTTCCAGCCCGACCCATTCTGTGAATTAAGACTTTGTGGTTGTATATATCTGCAGGAGTAGTCAGGGGGTGAGGAAGGGATGATTCCGTGTTTAACTGGTTGTAGTGGGAAACTAAACGCCTGACCTGATAAAGCTGAACCTCCAGCATCTGGAACACTTGGAATTGTCATAAAAAGCTGTGAGCCCTGAGCACAAAGAACGTATTTGATGTATATGTGTGATTTTTTGTTTTTGAACCAGTTGCAGAAAGATTTGGAAGAGGTTAAAGAACTGCTCACGAACGCCACTAGGAAGCGGGTGCGTGATGTCCTTTTGGCAGAGAAACACAAGCTGGAGCTGGAAATCAAGAATCAGCCTCCGCCGAAGCCAAAAGATGTAGCAGAGGAAGAAAAATCATCGCTGGGAGGGTACACAGTGAAAATAAACAATTATGGTAGGATTATTTTTCTAGAGCTCCAGTGCCTCTCTGAAGAGATGGCAGGGTGGAATTAGTGGGAGTTAGAGTTGCCACTTAGCATCATAGTGAAGCCTTAAGTGTTCATTCCACACTGGAGACGTCAGTTTAAAAGCTACTGCATGCTGACCTTGCCATCCGAACCCCAGTGTGTACTGATCATGTTTGTGTGGTAGTGTTTGGTGGGATGCATTAAGTATCCTTGCTGTGCCAACTGGTATTTTTCCATTGCTTAGTGTTTAGCAGGAATGAAAGAGTAAGCTTTGGCTTCTCTGCTCGCCATGTAGGTGAGAGGAGAGGGAATTGCTCAAGATGCAGGGAGTAGGGGAAGAAATGGGTCAGGGAAACTGCAGCAGGAGCAAACAGCTGGCTCTGACTTCCCCTGCACAGCCAGGGTTGCTCTCTTTTGAACTCAGCTGATTTGTGGGTTATCTCAGAATTTGCAGGGATTAGGGAACAGGGCTACATGGAGGGGAACCTCCTTTTGCTCTCAAGTTATTCTTGAATAATTCATGTTTTCCCTTTATCGCCCTGAAAATTATTTCAGTAAGGCAAAGATCCTAGTCATTCTAGGGGGCTTTGTGGGGGAAGTTGGAGTGCATGAAGCTTATGGAGGAAAGGTAGAACTTAATCTCTTTTATTCACTTCCAGGTTGGGATCAGTCAGATAAGTTTGTTAAGATTTACATCTCTTTAAATGGTGTCCAGAAGCTTCCAGCTGAGAATGTGCAGGTGAATTTCACAGAGAGGTGAGTTCATCTTGTACCACAAGAAGAACACTGAAAGGCAGGAGTATTGGATCAGCCTTTTTTTCTTCGCTCCCTTTTTTTTCTTTTTTTAAACTTCAGCTGTATTAGCTTTTAATAGCACTTGAGGGTATCAGGGTGTTTTCATGTTACAAGAGCACCTCACCATGCGTGACAGGGCACAGAGTTTTAGCCCTGGGTATTTGTGGTGATAGAAGTGAGGTGTACTGTAAGGAAATTTGCTTTTCCAAGGTTGTAGGGGATCACTGAGGTAGAAAGGATCCTAAAGATCTTGATTTGTTGTGAAGTCTGGATTGGTCCTTTTAGTTTCTCTGTCAGAATTGAACTGAACATTTTGAGAGCCATGGGAATAAAGTAACTCAAGCCTGTTGGCCTTGAGGTACTACCAGAGTAGTAGTTCTTGTACTTTCCCAAGAAGTACACCTGCTTTCCTAAGAAATACACCTGCTAAAGGGTTTTCAGACAATATAACAATTGGAATGTTTGTGCCTTTCCTCCCTCCACTTCCTGGGTCCAGGTCATTTGATCTGCTAGTGAAGAACCTGAATGGGAAGAACTACACCATGACCTTCAACAACCTCCTGAAGCCCATCTCTGTGGAAGGCAGCTCTAGAAAGGTCAGTGCACCTTGTCTGTTAATGTAGGGCCCTCACAAAGCATCATGTTCATTACCTGACTAGTTCAGGAGAGTCAGTTCTAATGTTCAGTCCCTGCCTTCTGCTGCTAAGTCTCTGCACTGTGAACATGAGTTTTACTAATCTGTGATTGTCATAACTGTGGAATTAGTCTCTGGAATCCTATTTCAAGAGATCGTGTCTGGATATTGTGCACTTTTTTTAATAGCTTACCAACAGGATTTCAGAAATAATTAAGCAGAAAATACCACCAAGCATTCATTTGCATCTTTGTGCTTTTAAATACCTCTGAGAAATTCTTTGCGATTTTAAGAGATTTGTCAGCAGACTGAAATCTTGGGAAGCTTAAATAGGCTTAATTCCCAAAGCAAAGTCTGGAACCTGCTCTGCCTTAATAAGGGTGTGTTGCTCCAGAACTGAACACTGGTGTGGTGGTCTAACTCTGGCAGGGGATTAATTTTCTAAGGGAAAAATTAACTATCCCAGCCAAAACAGGAGAACTAGTAACATTTTACTGCTGCCGACTGGTGATATCCATACTCTGCTACTTGTGGCACCTTTCCAGGCTTAGAGATGTGTCACATACCTCCTGTGAGTTCTGTGTTGTGCTTAGTGACATCAGATGTGAAGAACTACTAGTTCAGTTGGTAATTGGCCTAAAATGAGTACAGAATGAAATTAAACCAGCTGAAATAAACGAGAGTGATGCTCTGGTGATTTGTAACACGACGTGAAGGCGAGCAGTGGTCATGTACTTGTTAAGCCAAGCTAAAGCTGCAGCAGACCCTTGTCTGCTGTGGCACACAGGAGCTCTTTGTGAAATTTGGGTCAGGGTTGCAAGTAAACAGGCTTTGTAACTTGCAAACACATTATGAGATTAAGCAATACCCTAAAACTAGCTTCCTATCCTTGGAGAAATAAATTGGAGGAGACTCTACCTGAACTTGATATGCTTGGAGAAGTCTAGTAAATGTAGTCACTCTTTGCCAGGCAGTCCTGGGTACTTGAGCATCCTTTAAGTCACTGAACAGTGTTCCTGCAGCACTTTATGTTCTTCTATATTGGTGCTGTAGGTCTGTACTCATATTACATTAACCACATATATAAATTGTCCACAGTGAAGTTAATATGTTGTACCAGGAGGCTGAGTACGTGCAATAATTTTAGTATGCTACATAATAATGGATAGCTGAGAGACATGTTTCAGGAATTAGTGAGTTTGGAGAAAGTTTATGTTACAAGCTAACCTTACTTATTTTGACTGGCATCCCTTTATCAATCATTCTAAATTCATGCCTTGCTGTTCACCATACAGATAAAGACAGACATGGTCCTTGTGATGTGTAAGAAGAAGCGGGAGGAAAAATGGGATTGTCTCACTCAAGTGGAAAAAGAAAGCAAAGAGAAAGAGTAAGTATCTTTTCAACCTTCCATCTTGTTTTCCGTTTCTCATTCTCTGTGTTGTTTTTGGACTGTTGGGAGAGATCTGTACCAACTGTGCAGTTATTCTGAGGATTGTTGGTCTGGGGGACAGGCCCTGAGATGTTTGAGGATTGTTAGACTGGGATTTGTTTTGGTACTTTTAAGACTGCAAGTGGAAGAAATACACTTTGAGTAGCTGCCACTCCTCCACTGTTTTATTGCTAATGATGAAGGCTGCATCATAGGACATATGAGAGGGAAGACCTGCAGTGAGAATTCTAAAAGGACTCAACCAATTAAAAATTCATTTGTGTTTTGATGGCTGCATTCATTGCACAAACTGCATTAGTGAGGTGACTGTTTTTATATCAAGTGTGTATGACATAGAAATACATGGATATATCCCCTGCAGCTCTACTGGTCAAAATAATCATTGTCACCTGTGTGTGAAATGCCTGCACAAAACCCCCAATGTGCTTTTGGCAAAACAGGTCTTTTTTTACTTAGATGATTATCCAAAGTCTCAAGCCAGTTTGTAACACTCCAAGTGCTTGGGAGCAGCAGGCAGCTTAGACATACACAGGTATGAGGGTGGTAAATGACAACAGGAAACACCTGGGGACAAGAGACTTTCTAATACATATATATAAATATATCATATAATGATTTCATGTTGTTTTACATGTACAGCCACCTTGAAGCATGAAAACACTATTGAGAATGTTATCCCTGCCAACAAAAATTCATTTTGTATATGTTTTTAGGGTGATTTGCTAAAACTGATCAGGCATAAGTACCTGAATTTAGGGCAAAACAACCTTCTCCACTCAAATGGCGTCACAGGAGATTTAAGAGGAAGTGACTTGACAATTAATACCGTTTTCTGGAGGGACAGGGTCACTTGGTTAAACCTATATCTTGTGCAGAGAAAAGATTTTCTGTTTGTTAAATGAATGGCTCCAGAAATGCTGGTCCCAGCCAGGGTCTGTGCAGCCGATGGTTAGCCCTGAGCATGAGGAAATTGCTCCCTCTGCTGATCTGTTTTCATCTGCTGTGTTTTTGAGCTAGACTGCACTATGAACTACCTACACGATTTTGGAAAATGGGATGGAGAGGACTTTTGCCAGAGAGGGCATTATGTATAGTCGGGTCACAAGGGCCATGTCCTCCACGGGTGCTGACTGCAGGTGGCACTGTTCATCACCTGAGAAAATTGCTTTGAAATGCAATGTGTTAACAAGTCAGTTAACCTGTGGAGATCATCTGAAAAATGGGAAGCAGAAAAAAAGCCTTTTGCGTTGTGAATTTGGTCTCTGCAAAGAGCTTGACGTGGTCATTTCTCCATTTTTCTTCACTTGTCACATAACACAAGGCAGGTACTGGCACTTTCTGTCTCTGTTATATTTCACTTCTGCTTCCTACAAATAATTTTGGGCAGTGCTTCCAGGGTCATGCTTACTGCAAAATGCTTCCCATCAAAATACTGTCCCACCCCATAGGACATCTCTAGGTATACTACTCAACTTGCACTTGGTTTAAGGGTGCTTCTTAGGATTCTTCCTATTTATTTGGAAGCTGACTGAGACTGCCGTGATCTAAAGACTTTGCCAAAGCAAAAGTCCTGTTACCAGGAGGTTTCAAACAAATAGTAGCACTTAATTTTGTTGGGTATACCTGACCTTCTCATGTATCCATCCTGCAGGAAGGCTGCCTATGACACCGCAGATCCCAGTGAAGGGCTTATGAACATTTTAAAAAAGATGTACGCGGAAGGGGACGATGAGATGAAGCGCACCATCAATAAGGCCTGGGTTGAAAGCAGAGAAAAGCAGTACAAAGGGGACATACCAATGGATATCTGAAAGTACTCTAAGGGCCGCCTTAAAACTGATCTTCCATGTGAGACACGCTGTGCTGCAAAGATCATCGTTTACATAACCTTCTTCCAAGCAAAGACAGTCATTTTCCATTTCAGGTTGGAGAAAATATTTAAATAAAATAGCTTATAAAGCATTTCCATCAGTCAAGTGGTTCAGCATTTCCTGAGGAGTGAAGCTTAGGTTGTATATCCTTACCCCTCCTTGAAAAAGCATCTCAGATGAGTGGGGAGTGGTGTGAGGCTGAGAACAGAATGTAAAAGTAAAGGCATCTTAAACTAGGATGGGTCAAGGCCTCTGGTGCCAGTGGCTGCTGTACCCTTGTGGTTGCTGGGCTGGTGTCATGCTCACTTCACAGGGTGTCGCTTTTTGATTAAATACGGGAAAGTGCTGAACTGTAAAGCATGTCACAAAGGGAGAACTGCTGAAGAAAGCAGAACCACATCCTAAGCACCTGATAGTTAAGCAGAAACAATATGGTGTTAATCCTGTGGTATTCAAATTTAATGATTACTCTCAGAAACTATTACTGACTAATATTACTGTTACTATGAATTTTGGAAATCAAAGTGCTTGTGCCAGCTGTGAGCATCTTGGGATGTCTTTGAGATGGCATCAGTCAGGATGCAGTCAGCAGTCATCAGCAGGAGCAGTGATGCCAGATAGGGAGCTTGCCCTGGCTCTAGCAGTGTAGGAAACCAGGGATAAGCTCCACTTTCTCCGACTTGAAGAGAGTTTTAAGGTAAGAGAGTAAGAAGTATATTAAGATGGCTTATATGCCAAAATATGACTCAGCTGGGTGTCATGGGTTGCTGTCAGTTTGCTGCTAGTGGTATTTGGCCTTTTGATTGCCACCTCCCAGCCCCACTGCTGGGGAGGGGGACAGGGCAGCCACTGCCCCCCCTTTACTGCACTGCTTTGAAGAAGAGTACAGGGCAAACGTGACCTTAGCAGCAAGCCTGTTGTTGTGTCCTTCCTGCCTCTTTCTCATGTGTCTCCCAAGGACAGATTTGTTGTTACCTATGAATTAAGGAAGCCATTACTCTCCTGTTAGGGCCTGGACTAGGGCTTCCTTGCTACCTTGTTCTTGAAGCATTGGATCGAGCGCTGCACTACAAACAGCAGAAATACCAGCACAGTGTAGTTTCTAACAGGCTCTTCAGCCACTTTGTCTGCTCGTTAATATATATATAGTTTGCATAGCAAGAGTATATAAACTTGAGGCCATGTTTTATTCCCACTCTGTGCTTGCCCTTGTTCATGGCAGAATACCACTTTGCCCTGTTGTGCAGTTTTATTTATGCTTTTACCCAAATTACCGTGATGAACTTACCGTACGGTGGCAAAAAAAAATGCTTAAACAAGCCTTGTGCTGTATGTGTTTATTTCTAATGTTGCCCATTCCACAAACCTCAGCTTTGTTCTGCAGCCATCACATAGTGACTTTTTTCTCACAATCAAACTGCCTCTCACACAGCCCAGTTCAGCGCAGTTGTGCTGCTGCTTGTCAGCTGACAGCAGCTGTAATCCAGTGAGTTTAATGAATCAGCACAACTTCTCACCCTTCCCTTACTAGTGTGACATTGCTGCTGGACTCCGAGGCAGGACAGTCTTGCTTTAATTACACACACAAATGAGCCTGGTTTGTTTCTTCTGCCTGAATGCACATCCATGTGGCGATTATTACCACATGGCTCTCTGTACGCCGGACATCTGGGCATGGTCAGCAAAGTGGCGGAAAACAATTCTGCTGAGCCTCCAACGCCGCTTAACCCCTCGAGGGCGGGATGTCAGCACACACCTGTTCCGGATCCGCACAGGGCAGCTGTCCCGGGGCAGGGCAGCGATCTCCTTATCAGCCACTTCCTGCAACACAAGACCACAGCACGAGAGCTTCTGTGTTTCCTGGGATTCAGGGGCGCCTCACTGCCAGACCTCAAAATCCAGATGTAGAGTAGGTACCATCACAAGCTTCTCTACCACCTCATGAATAAATTTTGCTGTTTAATTGGGTACTCTCACCTGTCTTCCTCACTCAGCCCTTTCTTTCTGGGCATTCCAAGGGTGAATCTAAACTGATCCACATGGAGACCCCCAAATTAATCTTATTACAGAGACAGAACAATCTCAAGCTACTAATTATAACCAGTCAAATCAGCTTGTCTCTGTCCTTGTTGCAAGGTGGGCTAGCCCTCTAAAAGACCCAAAATTTAACCTTATTACACACTGAATAACCTCAAGCCAGGAATTATAGTTAGTCAAAAACCCACTGGGCTTTCTCCTCGTTGCAAGCAAGGCTAGTCCTTTCAGATGAGCTGAATTTAAATATATGTTGTTTATTAACTGCTTCCAAGGTAGTATGCTTTGATGTCAGTAAAAGGGGTCTCATACAGTACTTTGGAAAGTGTTACAGGATTTTCTTTTGGGGCTTTTTTCTGTATTTCTTGGTTTTGCCTCGTAAGGACATCCAGTACCAGTCAGACTTGCCCAGAGAACGGTAAAGTCAATATATAAAAGTAAATTCATACACTTTCTCTCCCAGGATGTGTAACTATCATGGCCAGATCAAATACATACAGGAATAATCTGATACTTGTAAATGTTTTTGGTGCTTAGTAAGGCAGGCTCAAAGCAGGGCAGTGAATTTTTAAGAACAGTTTTAACACCCAGATCTCATGCAGGTTTCACATGCTTGTGGCTCAGGCAAAAAGTAAAATTAAATATTTCTAATTAAACAGATTGGTGGTTTTGGCTAGATCAAGCTTTCCGATTTTTAAATAAGAAAAAAAATCTACAGTTTATTTTTCTGTATTATTGGAAGAAAATAGGTTTGTGAATGTATATTAGGGGCAGTGTGTGTGGGGAAAATGTGACTTCACTGTATTTAGTGTTACATACACTGCTTACACAAGAAGCAAAGGTTTCAAAAAACCCCACAACCCAACGCGCACAACCTCCAGTCAGGTGAATATGCTGCTGTTGTAAACAGCCCCAAAAGGCTGAGGTCACTATGAACGTGACATGATTCTGTGCCTGTGAGCTGGGGAAAACACAACATTTGTGACCTGGGACAGCCGTTTGGATCTATAAAGTGACTGCCGTGGCCCTGAGCACCCCACAGCCACGAGAGCCACGTGTGGGCTCATGCCCACAGCCGTGGAGGGGCTGCCGGTACCTGCAGCTCCCTGGGAAGGATGGAGTTCTTCCGGATGGCGTTGATCCGCAGCCTCTCATCCGCATACTCGTGTGCCATCTTCCTTCTCTTGACGTCCCGCAGCATCCTCCAGTCCACATAGTAGCTCCGCACCTGCCTTGGGCAGGGCGAGGGAAGAACCTGATCGAAGAAATGAAACTTGTGATACCTGCCTGTTGCACATAGTTTGCCCTGGTCAAGTATGAGTTGTTATTTCCATAAAGCATGGAATATCCTGAGTTGGAAGGGACCCACAAGTATCATCGAGTTCAATGCCTGGCCCCAACACGGCCCCCACAATCCCACCCTGTGCCTGAGCGTGCTGCCCAAACGCTCCTGGAGCTCCGGCAGCCTCGGGGCCGTGCCCATTCCCTGGGGAGCCTGGGCAGTGCCCAGCACCCTCTGGGGGAAGAACCTTTTCCTAATATCCAGCCTGACCCTCCCCCGACACAGCTCCAGCTGTTCCCTCAGGTCCTGTTACTCGTCACAGAGCAAAAATCGGTGCTGCGCCTCGCGAGGAAGATGTAGACGGCGATGAGGTGGAAGAAGTGTAACATGTGATCCAGGAGTTTAACGACAGCGGAGACACAAAGAGCCCCAAGCAACACCGAACGCCACATTACACCGGATCCCGATGTTCCCGCGCCGCGGGGACAGGGCCGAGCCTGCAGCGGTCAAACATTACCCGCACCTCCCCTGCCCGCTCCCCGGCGCTTCGGCCGGGCGGACAGGGCCCCGAAGAGACGTGGGGAAGCAGGGTAGGAGGAATGGAGGGGAGGGAGTCGGTCTGACCTGCCGAGCCGCCCTGAGCGCCCAGCACAACGCGGCGGCCGCCATCTTGTCACTGCGGCGCGCGCGCGCCGCGTCAGGGCGGGTGCCCGCCCTCAGGCCGCCCCTCAGGCCGCTCCGCCTCCCTCCCGCTGGATTCCCCATGGGCTCGGCATTTTCAACGCTTTGCGGCTGGAAATAAAAGAGCCCTAACAGCGTCTGAGGGCTGCGCTGTGTACATCTCAGAGGTGATGTCAGGGCTCGCTGGCACCACCCGTCATTAGAGGCAGCTGAATGTGTCACAGGACCATCAGGGGCCGGCCTTGGGTGCAGCAAAGGTATCCCAGGTTGAAGAGGAACGGCTGTAAAAATGACAGGGAAAGTTGTCCCAGCAGGAAAATTGACGCAGAGGCATCGCCCCGCCGTTGTGGGGCCTTGTCTGGAACAGCACGTCCTGAGCACTTGTCCTGCTGCGGGACAGGCATCTGCCAGCAGCTCTACTAAAGGCTGCGCTAGTCCTGCTTCTTAGGGGTTTTTTGCTTTTTTATCACCTAGGACTGTTCCTAAATTCCTAAATTTATACCTGTGGTTTGGAGGGTTTTTTCCACTTGTGACTTTTGCATCACAGAATATCCTGAATTGGAAGGGACCCATAAGGATCATCGAGTGCAGCTCCTGGCCCTGCACAGGACAACTCCAAGAATTCCACCCTGTGCCCTAGAGTGTTGTCCAAACTCTGGCAGACTTGAGTCTTCCAGTGACCACTTCCCTAGGGAGCATATCCCAGTGCCCCACCAGCCTCTGGGGGAAGAAACCTTTGCTAATATCCAGATATTTGGGTAAGTTACAGCACTTTGCAGACAATATTGAATAATCACAATCCCAAACAAGAGTCGAACAAATGGGAAATTCTTCTTCCATTGTTCTTGTTCAGCGAGGGAAACTGTCCTGTTCCACTGACTGGGACTTCGCTTAGGCAGAGTTTAAAATATGTCTGTGTCCTGATTTCAGGGAGAACATGCATCAAGGTTTTGATGTTGAATTCATAGTTTTGATGAAGTTTTCTGTTTTTATCAGCTCATTAGCTACATTCAACAAGTCATTCAAAAGAAGCTGGCTCTCTCAGTTTGTCAAGCTGCTTGTTGTCTGTGTGCTAGTTGTTTTACTTAGATGTTTGATATACTGTTCCAGAAGTGTGTAATTATCTGGAATAAGTGGCCAGGTTGGGAGGCTAATCAAATTTCATTATCCATGCTACAGTCAGCAACTTTCCTAGGAACTTACCCACCGGGGCTGATGGTAGTCAGTGGAAAGAGGCCATTTTTGGTGCCGATGAAGTTGTTAATTCTTCACAGACTGTTCAGTTTCTGTCAGCCCAGGTGTTAACTACCCTGAAGGTGTCTGTCCTGCGGGTATGCCCAGCTGAATCCACTGACACTTGTTCACACAGCAATAACCTACAGAGACAGAGCTGTTTTCACTTTTCCTTGCTTTACATGGGTCTTATGAGCCACAGAGAGGTGAGATGCTGGTCACTGCCTTCGTTTCCTAACTCCCTTTATGCCCTGAGAAGCCAAAAGTCTGCTCTTAAACTTGTGTGAGAGTCTGTGGAGGGGAAACTGCAGCAGCAGAAAGGGCTCAGCATGCACAGCCTGTGGGCTGCAACCCTCTGTGAGCTGCAACCCTCTGTGAGCATCCCGTTCAAAACTTGGGCTGTTTGTGACTGTGTTTCCTGGTGATGAGCTGAACTGATGCCATGGCTGGCTTGGAAGTAGCTTTCTGCTGTTTGCAAGGGGAGCGTTTCAAGCTTTGTTCTCTGGTATAATTGAAGCCCACTTGCTATTTTTTCCAGCTTTCCAGAGGGTAAAATTAAGTGGTAGACTATCAGCAGAGCAGATAAAATAGATGTGATCAAAGGGGATTTGGATGTTACAGCATGCATTCTTTTCTACAATATTTTGTATCACTTCCCCTTTTGTGTTTATTAGATGGCCCAGATGTGGGAGGAACTGGTGAGAATGGGGAGAACTATTTCTTCAGCCAGGGCTGACTCCCTCACTTGCTCAACAGCATCACCCGTGTGATTGGCACTTCCCCAGTTGAGACTGGCAAGGATTAATGATGCGTGTTGATATCCCTCAGGCTGCTGCCATCTTCAGCTCCCTCAGCACAGCTTCTGGTTGCAGTAAATCAAAGGAACTGTTCAGAATCTGAGGGTTTGTCAGCTAAAAACTGGGCTCAGTAATGCACCTGGTTAAATAAGTGTGTGGGTAGTTCTTGAGGGATTTTTGAAAGTATCGTGCTGAATAAATGTACTGTTTAACTGCTGCTGAGTTTAAAATCCTTTTTAAATTTTTTTATTTTCTGATGTACTCCACCTGAATTTCTCATCATTAATACTACAAATGTGCTTGTTAATACAGCAGTCTCAGTAACAATCCTGTGGTGCTTGCAGACAGATGCACAGAGCTGGAGAGGCTTTCTGGATTTTGACTAGTAGCAGAGCATAGAATAAATGGGAAATGGTTCTTCATTGTAATGGGCAAGAGGAATACTGAGCAGGAGAATCATTCCCAAACCTAGTGTGCTCCTTTAGGTGGTTTGTAAGACGGAAACGCCCCGAGGCCTCTATTGGTTCCTTTCATCTGGTCCGTGGGTTCTTAAATTCACTGCAGGGACTGCTTCTGGTTTGCAGCTGGAGTGGGAAGAGGAGAGGATTTGGTCACTTTTTGCCTTGCCTAGATTACCTTTGCAAGTGGTGCCTGCATCAGAAAGGCTCTGAACCAGACAGTTGAAAGTACTTGACAGGTAAGAGAAAAGTATTTTTATTTCCTTTGGTTCCTGTTTTTTGTTCTGAGGGAAAACCTCATTTTGTCTCTGACTTCTTAGAGCAACCGCCCTCCAAGAATTTTGAAGCCTTACACAAACCTCAATAACCCTGTATTATGGGCATGTATTATTATTACAAAATGTACAGTAGTATTTAATGGATTTTTTTAAGCCCATTTTGAAGGGCTTAAGCTTTCCCAGGTTGTCTCCTCCAACCATATAAAACTACATATCTGCTCATACAAATGGGAGTTTTGCCTTTGGAGCTAATGGAGGTAGGGTTTAACCTAGAAGGGTTCCTTTTTAGGAATTTGTTCCTAGTAATTTGCATTTTAGGCTCTGATTTCTGTGTGACAGTAGATGTTTTAAAAGCCCTTCCTTGTGTTGTGAGACCGTGCTGGAATTTGACCACATAGATCTTATAATTGTAACAGACACTCTTCAGTAATTGCTCAGTATTTTCTCATCCAAAGGCCCTTCCGATGCCTTCTTGTGCACCTTTTCACAGACTCAGGGCTGAAGGCCAATAGAAGTTATAACAAAGGGTAATGGCTCTAACTGACAGAGGACAGGGTTAGATCAGATATTAGGAAGTAATTCTTCCTTGTAAGGGTGGGGAGTACCTGGCACAGGGTGCCCAGAGAAGCTGTGGCTGCCCCTGGATCCCTGGCAGTGTCCAAGGCCAGGTTGGACAGGGCTTGCAGCACCCTGGGCTAGTGGAAGGTGTCCCTGCCCATGGCAGGGGTCTGGAACCAGGGGGTCTTTAAGGTCCCTTCCACCCTAAACCATTCTAGGGTTCTGTGAGTCTAAGTGTTTAGCACCTAAAATGAAACTTATCACTATTTTCCTAAAAGAAGTACCTTACTGATTATCTTATTTATAATAAAAATGTCAGTGATTGGATAAATAAAATTAATCCAATATAGGAGTTAAAAAATTTTTGAGCTGTGCAGGCAATGGAACAAAGATTTGCTTCGGGAAAGACTGACTTAAACTGAAAGCTACTCACTGAAGAGAAGGGAGCTAGGTAACTTGTAAAAAAGTGCATATTTGTACTAATGAGTAAATATGCAAGTGCTGTTAAACCTCTCTGCACAGGAGTTTGTATGGTTTTGAAAGCAATCTCTCATTCACATACCAACAGTTAATACACCTTGCTTGTCAGACCTTGCAGAAAAATTAGCATGAAAGAAAAGATAAATATAAGGATGAATCTAGAAGCACAGTATCTCTCTGGCTGATTTTAATTCTGGTTTTTTATTAATTATTTTGAATCATCCCAAACTTTTATAGTGGAAAGCAGCTTCATTAGGCTGGTAAAAAAAAAAAAAAAAGGAGATACCAGCAAAAGAAACAATCTTGCCAAACTAAGGATTGCATTTTTTGTTCATAGTCATTGATTGCACTAATTGCAAGCATTAATTTCATGAAGATTGCATAATATTGAAAACAGAATGCTGGCTGGCTTATTACAGCAGCTGTATGGAATGGCTTCTGTGACCAGTCCCAGAGAAATGCAAATCTGATGCACAGCTTTCTAAGGCAGCTGAGGTTTGGAATGGTAGAACAGTTTTACCATGGAAAATAAAGACAAATAATCCAGTTGGTTAAACTAAATTATACTCATGCAAAGTCTGTAAAACTAGTAACTCGTCTCAGCCAAATACTTCACCGAGAAAAATATGTAAAACTGAAGGAAAATGGGCTGGACACCTTAATGTCTGAATAGCAGTATCATCATTTTGTGCTCATTTTAAGCCCCCACTTTATTTTTGCCTGACTGCCAACAAAAGCTAATACCCCCCACTGACTGAGTTCTGCTCTTTGGTGCACTAACTTGTGTCGTTCTTTATTGCTACAAGCATTGCAAGATGTAAGGAGCATGACTGCATTCCAGCTTCGTGAGGGATGAGCTGGTTTATCACCTTCTGTGCTGCTACATCTGCTGCTGTGTCAGCACACAGCTTTGCCACGTGCTCTGCAGGTGCCTTTGCTTCTCTCCACAGCTGCTGCTGCGCACTTCCCTGCTCCCACATTGTCATGTCCATGCTTTAAACAGAATTCAGCAGTCAGTATCCATTGGAGGGCAGAGCCTATGATGAACACCGATCACCAGTAATGCTTGTGTCTCCTCAGACTAAAAGTGTTGGTCACACAGGTCTGTTGCTGCTCTTGTAGAGAGTTACTGAAGTGCTGGCTGTTTGGAGATCAGCAGTGCTTCTGTGAACTTGCAAAGGACTTCCTGACATACCTTCTGGTATTTGTTATTCTTCTTGTGTTCCTCAAGAAACCTCCCTGGCTTTAGGATGCTTGAACATGCCAGTTTTCTAAGTAGGTAATTAGGAATCTGCCAGTTCTCCTGTCTCTGGTGCTGTGATACACTTGGCAGTTAAATTCTAGCTTTAGCATGGAGAAGGCTGTGCTCAAAAAATCACACTCTGTATTCCCCCTTGGTACTCAAAAAGCTCAGGTCTCAAACTTGCCCCATGGCTCCTTTGACCATGCCTCATTTTATTCTGGCTATTTTGCTTTAATGCATGTTGTTTCTGGTGTGGTGTTGTAGAACTCTGTGGCTTGGCTATGTGCATAGTCAACTCTGCCCCATTTCTCAGTCTTAGAATTCTCTCTCTTCTGCAACCATGGAGCAGTCCTAGACCTGCATTTCCTTCATCTGTGACGACAAGTCCCCCTTTCTCTCCTCAATCCTATCATCTCCATGTCATCTATACACAGAAGGTCTATATCCTGAATCTTCAAGCACTGAGTAGTAGGATGGAAAAAGACTTGTAGAGTTAGGTTGTTGGAATCTCACACAAATATTCCACATTCTCTCCAGCTTTGATCGTCCCATGCTTTCCTCTGCAATAATTGAAAAGATGTGAACAGGGTTTCTTTCATCTCTTCCCTCAGGAGAATATTCTGTGCCTGGTAGATCTGACTATTAGGCATTCTTTCCTAAATTAGTCCTTTCCCTAATCTGCTGTTACTGCCAGTTATATGTAGGACATTATATTCTCCACAAAACGTCAGTTGAACCCACTCTTTTTAACAGCAGGGAAAAAAATCTCTTTATTATATGATGAGGAAGCAAAAAAAGTTGTTCTCTTTCATTATGAGTTGTTCTCATCTCATTGACAGAAATGCTTGTGTCCAGGGGTTTTTCCTCTGGAATGATCTCTAAGCCCAGGAAAATATGAGCTCAATTTGTGGTTCCCATGAAGCCCTAATTAGTCACGACATCATGTTACAACCCAGAATGCTATTAATGACTAGGTGCTGAGCAAAGGAATTTGGGGCATGTGTCTGTCTGTTTGGGGACCTCATCTGCAGGGGTTTGGAAGTAAACCCCACAAAACCAAGCTTTGGGGGTTTCCTGCAGTGGACTGTGATGAGCATCTCTAGAATTTAGACATAAATTTGTTCAGAGCTTTGAAGCAATCTCTTATGATCTGATTTGTTTCAGAAGTCTACACAGGAGAAAAAGGAAGGTGTAGCTAGTTTCTGTGTCCCTTTGAGGGAGAGAGTGGGTCAGGGTGGGAAAGCTGCATCTTTGGTCACAAATAGGCTTCTGCAAAACACCAGGAGGGAGAGAGAGGGAAGGAGCCCTGCATTCATAGAGCAACATACTTGTTCCCCTCCATTCAACTTAATATACATTAAATGTAGATAAGTGCTGAATGGAAGTGGAAAACCAAAGGAAACAAATTACTGCTCAGGTATAAGCAGCAGAGATGATTCCCTTATTTTATGGATAGAATCATAGAATTTTTAAGCTTGGAAAAGCCTCTAAGACCATTGAGTTCAACCATTAACCCAGTATTGCCAAGCCCTTCACTAACCCATGTCCAAGTGCCATACGTATATGTCTTTTAAATCTGTCCAGGGGTGGTGATTCCACTGCTGCTGTGGGCAGCCTATGCCAGTTTACCCTCTCACTAAAGAAATTTCTTCCTAATACCTAATCCAAATATCACATAAGGGTATCAGGTAAGGAATTGTAGACTGAATGTTGAAATCCATACCTTGTTTTCATTGGTGTCTGTGATTATTTTGCTTAAAGAGAGGTGCACCAAAGTGACCTGCAAAACAAATACTAGTGGGTGTAGTCTGTATTTCCAGTGGTGATGTAGGGTTTGTTTGGTTTTTAGCAACCAAAGCCTCCTGTTTCTGGGCAGGAAGGACACCTTCTTTTAGCTGTGCTGCCAATGGGAGGCATTAATCTAATGGTAGGGATGTTTCCAAAGCTTTGGCAGACATGTAGCTGTTAGAAGGATGTTTCACAGAAACAGATAATTTTTATTGTAACTCAGGATTGTGTGAATTATTATAATGGAGTATTTTCTGAGTCCAGATGTGCTGGTGCTGTGGACACATATTGGCCAAGTGCTTTCTAGTTATCACATTACCTAATTTAACACTTAAATAATGGGTTTTTTCTTCTGCTCGTGCAATGAACAACACAACTGCTTAGTAAGTCATATATGGTGGCATTTTGAATTTGCATCCTGTGATGTGAAATTCTAAGTTTTTAACCAAATACATATATCACCTCCTATACAGACTGACATGTACCATTAATGCCAGCATTTAGTGTACAGTACTGAATAAGCCAACTGATAAATTCAGGTTTCTAACTTTATATTTTATCCTTCTTTCCCTCCTTGTTCAGCTTCTACCTTCTTGTTATTTTAATCTATGAGGTATTCATTAAATCCAAAATTTCTCCTTGGCTGACTGCACGAAACTTTTACAGCAAACATGGTTTTTTGGTGTGAATGACTGTGCCTGAAAACTTTAAACATTTGAACTTCAGTTTTGACCTCTAAATGTCAATGAAATTTAACAGTAATATTTTATTTAGTTGGTTAGTTTTAGGTCTTAGTTTTGAGAATTAATCAGCCTGAAAACAAGCTCTTCCTATATATTTATGCAAGGTAGGAAAGAACAGTTAGTTCTGAAATAAAAGTATGGGAAAACAAATAGGTTTACAACACATTCTCTTGCTCCATGTTACCAGATGTGCTCTAGTAGCTTCTAGATGAACTTTGCCAGTGCTAAGATGATAAATCAGATAAATGAGTCAAAGCAAAATAAACTTGAAATCTCTCAAGTGAATCTATTATTCAGGCACACAAAATGCCAATGCATTGGTGTCAAATGGAGCAAATCTTTTAATTCTCCCAAATGCAGATAACACTGTAGGCTACGTGCTGTATTAGAAGGGTAACATGAAGTGGGCAAAACTGTGTCCCAAACTTCCTGTACAGAAAGATCAGTGTCAGCTGCCTGAATTTTTCATGCACACAGCATCAGCACAGTTTCCAGGCTTTGAGTTGAAGACCATGCATGGTGCTGGAGAATGCCATGGCCAGAAAGATGGCCAGTAATCCAGACCACAGCTGAGAGACCGACACAAAGGCTGTTGTAACTGCAGGGGGATGAGAGGTGCTATGGCATAGTTAACAATTGCAGTGGAACGTGATACCAACTCTTATTTGAAGGTTGAAAACTTAAAGCTCTTATTTGGAGAGTCTAGAAGCTCTTTTGTATCTATCTCATTCACTGTGACTTTTCCAGGTACTTAACAACCTAGTTGTGAATCAGGGCAAAACAAATTATTTGTCTTTTAGAAAATCATGAAAACCAGCTTTATCATCACTATTCTTACTTGGTTTTTTTTTAATTTTATTTTTTTTTTTTTAATCTTGAAAGCAGCTATGATGTTTGAAGGGTCAGCTCTTCCTCTGAGAACCTGCCAGGTGAATTTCCAGGGCTGGCTTGCCTTCCCAATGGATTTATTGCTATGCTGTACTCTCCAGACATCTGCTGTTCAGCATCCTGCATCTCATAACTGCACCAGCAGTGCTCAAAGAATATCCTTCAGCCACTCCTGTAAGGTAGACCTGCCCACATCCTCCCAGATTAAAGCTGAAGCAAATCCATTGCAGCATGATGAAGAGAACAGTAGCGTGCAGCTAGATCCTGGAGAGGCCGAGGACAGTGAAGAGCAGAATGTAATCTTTAGGCACAACATCCATGTGCACACACCCAGAGGGAACTGTGAAACTTTGACCCACAATACGGATCTCTTAGAAAAGATGGAGAAGCTTGAGAAGGAAGTGGCAGAGCTGAGGGAAGTTTGCAGCTCTCAGCAGTGCTGTGGAGGAAGCCAAGGTAAGTAACAAGAGTGATATCTGTTCTTACTTCCCAGGTACAGCCTATTTACTGCTGACATCTGGGGACTGGAATAATTTGTCAAGGTTATTGGGAGTTCTCCATGAGCAAAATGCTTGAGTCCTTTGCGTGGGGTGGTGCCCTGGTTTTTGTGATTCACATAGGTGGGAGGTTTCAGTAGAGGATTTTCTGGAGGACAGGAGGGTGAAAGATGAAGTAGGCACTTCTAGTTGCCGTCTTTTTCTTTCTCAACTTTGCCTCCAGAATTTTGCCATTGCTGAGAAATTGTCTTTTTATTTTCTCTTTGATAAGTGACTAAAAGAAGAGTAGAGTTTATGATGATAATGTTTTGTGGTGCCCCAGGCTCTGCCTGGGATCACAGATTTACTCTACATGGCCTCTACGATTTAACGACCTGTTGTTATTCGGGGAATGGAGACAGGGGAAGTCCTAAATCCTTGCTTACGTGAAAAATACAGGTGTATGGCAGATGAGAATAATGTGCTCTCCATCTCAATAATAGCTGTGATGAGAAACAGTGAGTTTAAATTACAACATTAAGGTTTAGGTTAGATGCTGTGGAAAACTTTCTAATTGACTCTCTGGGGTGGGCATGGAACCTGTGTTCCTGCTGACCATGGACAAACATGTTGGAAAAAGCAAGGGTGGAGCTGGTCCCTCCTTGGATCTGGGGAAGATGGACAAGGTGATGCCATCAGGTCTTTTTCAGTCCATATTTTTCAGTGATATTTATGCTTTCCCTTTAATGACCTTGAACATACCTTTGCACTACCTATCTAATGCTGCGTTCCTAATTTTTTTCTTGTGTTTTATTTTTGTTTTCTCTCGTGTGTCACATTTGCTGTTGTGCATCCTGGTGCTGCTCTGGCCAGGTGTCCCTCACTGCAGTGGCCATGGGACTTTGCTCTATGAGACTCACAGCTGTGAGTGTGCTGAGGGCTGGGAGGGCAGTGACTGCTCCTCTGTAGCAGCAACAGGCACTGCACTGCTGGGAAATGTCTGTGATGAGCCTTTATTTAGTGAGGATTGCAGCTTTTGGCTGTGTCTGGAGAACTGCAGCAGCAGTGGGATGTGTGACACAGCCCAAGGGGTCTGCCAGCGCCACGAGGAGTTCATTGGAGAGGACCGCAGTGGGAAATGGTGTCCTGGAGATTGCAGTGGCCGCGGGTGCTGTGACACAGGAGTGTGCTGCTGGCATGATGGCTTCTTTGGCCTCAACTGCTCCCAGGGTAAGACGTGCCTGGGAGTTACTTCTCTCTTCGTTCTTGCAATCTGACTTTCCCTCTCTCCTTCCAATACACTTTTAGTTAATCCTGTAGGTAAGCCAACCCTGAGATCACCATGGTTAGCTTGGATTTTCTGCTGGCTGACTGGTCCTTGTCTTCAAGACTTGCCTGGGAAACACTGCTGAATTAGGTGAAATGCAGTTAAAGATAGTGCTAGCACCAGCCTGTGTGCAGCAGCTGAAGGAGAGAGCAAAATGGGCATGGGACCTGTAATTACAGGAGACAGAGTCTGTTTTTTGACATACAAATGAGATATTAGAAGGTAAAATCACATTTGCTGCAGTGTGCACTGCTTGCTGATGAGGTAGTTGATTGGATAAAACCTGCAAGACAAAGGATGTGTAAATCCTTTAAAAAGCCTCCCTTTGAAGTGAGGTCTTTGGGAAGTTCTCCCTTGTCCTGCTTTCTTACAAGGTAGTAGGATTTGCCTGAGAAGACCTTGAGGAGTGTGCTGCAGTCCCTGGTTCATTCTTCTGCCCTACAGCCACAGATTGGTACTCCAGTACTGAGCCTTTTGCCCTGGAAGCACCTTCTCAGCATGGCACACTTGATCTGATCTTTCACGTCTCCTTGTGAAGAAGAAACCGGCACACACTGAGCAGCAGGTATTGCTCAGTGAGGGTTTTCAGTGACCTCCCTCACAGATCTGATCTGCTCTGTATCATCCCTCATGTTTCAGGCCTAATCTGTCTGCTCAGAGACTCACCTTTTAAATAAAAGATTGTTAGCTCAAAACTTCACTCCTCCTGGCCCTTCCACACTATCCAGAGGTAGAGGATGGTGTGGCTATCCAGCATTCTTCTCTCCTGTCAGCAGACTGAGATTTGCTACTCAGGAGGCAGCACCTTTATAGAGGTGGCAAGCAGAAGACTTCCTAGCAGGACAGAAACAGTTTTCTTAGAGAGCTGTTGCCCAGTCATTCTCTCCCAAAGGGCTGTCTGGGTCCACCTTTGGATCCTCTTCTCCAAAACCTGCAGCTGTTTTACAGGCTGTGAAAGTGGCCTCTGTTCTCTGAGTGAGCAAGGACTACAGAATTAATGCACATAGCACAATCCATTCTGTTACTATTTCTGAGCACTACAGCTCCAGTCCTGCTTAAATAAGTCCAAAGGAAAATGGTTCACACCTCAGCAGCCATAGCCAAGTGCTCCTCTCCTGTATATGTCAAATTGTCTTTTCTGTTCCAATCTGGGTTAGATTTCTGCATCCTGAGAGATATACACTGAGCACTGGCTTTATTTATTGTTATTAGTATGTTCTTTTTTATGTGTCTCAGATCATGAAGTGACGTATTTTATGTTGCCATGGTAACTGGACTGTCTGAACATTTAGAAGTTACTATCAAGCATGCAAGAGTATAATTAATGCTTTGCAATTCCTTCTGAAGGAGAAATAGAGTACAAGGACATGCTGGACAGCAGAGAGGCAGATACAGTCCTCTTCTGAACTCTGCTTAGACAAGGAATAAACTACACCATCTGTATTTAAGTTCTTTATTATTTTACAGTAAAGCTAGATTATTTAAATCCAGCTTCTATATCACAAGAAGAGACAGGATGAACAGTCTCATGTGTTGTACAAAGTTTTCAATGAAAGCAATGGTATGCACATAGTGAGGGTGGGTTTGGTGAAAGCTGTGAACTACACATGGGAATGAATGCTGCCTTTCAAGGGAGAAGAATCTCCTGATGTTATCTGACCTCACACTGCTGACACATGCCTTTTTACCGGCCCTAACTATGCTTTGCTATCAGTTAGAGCCTTGCTGTGTAGGTTTTGCAGGGCCTGGTTTTTGGTAGCGGGGGGCCACAGAGGTGGCTGATGTGAGAAGCTGCTGGAAGCTTTCACCGTGTCCGACAGAGCCCGTCCCTGATGGCTCAGAAGATGGACACGCCGCTGCCCAAGGCTGTGCCAATGATAGAGGCTGGTAACGCCTCTGTGCTAAGAGATTTAAGATGAAAATCAAAACAAGGATGGGTCAGTTGTAATTTTGCAGCTAATGAAGAGGAAAGGTGAGAACATGTGAGGGAAACAACACGGACACAGCAGAGTCAGTGGAGNTTGTGACATTGAAGCCACATTGGAGAAGTTCAAGGAGAACTGTCTCCCGTGGGAGGGACCCCACGGTGCAGCAAGGGAAGGACTCCTCTCCATGAGCAGCACAGGAAAACCTTGGGTGACAAACTGACCAAATCCCCTTGCTCTGTCTCCCTGTGCAGTCAGTGGGAAGGAGGGAGGGGTTGGGGGAAGAAAAGGTGTTTCTAAGGGCTTATTTTACTTCTCATTATCCTCCTCTGATTTTGCTATTAATAAATTCATTTTGTACCTCTAAGTTGAGCCTGTTTTTCCCTTGGAGTGTTCTCTCCTGGTCCATATCTCAACTCATGGACCCTTTACATTTTTTCTCTCCTCTGCCCAGCTGTAGCAGGAGAGGGTGAGTGAGTGACTTTTGTGGGTGCCTGGCATTTGGCCAGTGTCAAATCACTACACTTGCTAATGAAATACAGCTGGCAGATGGTTTGATCAGCTTATGATGAGGTCATTTGTAATTAAAATCAGGTAAACTTGATGGTAAACAGATGTTCTATATGGACTGCTTTCAAGGTCTGCTTCAAGACACCGATGAGCTGTCTGCCTTGTGGCAAAACAATGAAGGCTCCATTGGTGTCCTGAAACGTCTTATGTGCAGCAGATTTGCCCAGGTTCCCTCCAGGCACCAAGTGTAAGTTCCCATCAGTACTCAGTTTTCTGCCTCTGCTGTAGAAAAGCTGCACTCCTGAGTTTTGGGGACCAGTTGCCATTTTGAATTAACTCTGACAATTACAGGAGAAGAGGGGTTTGGCTTGTCTTTCTCTTCCTAGATGCATTGGTAGGGAGAGCTTTATGAGAGAGTTTTCCTCATGCCAGTGTGGGTTTAGAAGCTGGAAAGTGTCTTCCAGGAAATTATTGTATTTGTTACTGACTGCATTATTCATTTGTATCTAATGATATGCTGTTGAGCAGAAAGAGATGGTTAAATCCAAGATGAGTACAGGCTGGGAGCTTCAGTTCTGCTTTTTCTTACTCAAAATAAGTTTGAAAAAATTTCATGCTTGACCATGTGGCAAGTTGTGATCCTCACTGCAGTGTTTTTCTTTGTTTCTTTTTTAGTCCTTGCTTCCCCAGAATATGCAGGTGCTGAACTCCATGGAGAACTCTCTGGCTGTCAGCTGGGATCCAGTGACTGATGTGGATAATTACCTCCTTACGTATTATCCAGCTGGGTCTGAAATGCTGGTGAAACAAATCCATGTGCCCAAAAAGCAGCTCAGCTATGAGGTTGTGAGATTCCACCCTGGCACCACGTACCATGGCACACTTCCATCACGTGAAGAAGGGGATTGCCAGTGAGCCCAAGCACCTAGAAGCAAGTATAGGTAGGGGCAGGTAATGTTTTTTTTAAGAGTCAGATATTGTAAATCTTTAAAGTTAGATTTCCTCAAGTGAGGGGAACTGAGTGCTGGAGAGCACTTTCTCTTCCCAGCCTAGAATTATGTCATTGTTTTCTGGAGAATCTGTTCCCAGATTTGGATCATTAGGGCTGAATGTATTGCAGATTTCCTCTCTTTTCATTTTTCTTGTCCAAATGCTACTTGTGTTGATGCCCTTGAATTCCAGTGAATTTGTAGTGTTGCCTGCTGCAAGAAGCAGGAAGTGAAGCATGCAGGATAAAGGCAGCGTGTTACTAAGAATAAGGCACTGTTCAACTGGATGCAGGAAGAACTTTAAAGTAGGCAGGGTGTCCTGAGTACCATTCCTAGGTACTTACTGTCCAAACATGTCTGCAGCAGTGAGTTCTCATAGGCTCTTCCCAGAACTGAATGAGCGTGATCCTGCTGAAGTTAAGAGGCTGAGTGTGCAGTACTCGTGGGTTTGAAGCAGTCTCTTGAGAACTGAGATGTTATTTGGTTAGCAGCTGATATTATGCTGTCTGCTTGTACTTGGCAAAGACAGTGAAAAGCTTGGTGATTTTGGCATTTTCCCTGCTTCTAGCACAACAGGTGGGACGTGAGAGCCAGCAAACTGGCTGGACTGTTACCATGGATAAAACTAAAGCTGTTGAAGTAATGATTGTGCTGTACTTGCGTGACTCTTCAGTTTGGCTGAGGGAAATGTCTCAGGTTTCAAAGCAGGCAACTGGGCAGGGAAGGAGCATTGTTTAGTGACTTTTCTGTTTTCTATTTACCTTTTTTGTGCTGATGCTGCTTCCCTGCATCCCTCTGCTGTCTTTCCCAGTCCTGTCTGCAGTCAGTGCCATCTGGGTGACAGAGGAGATGGAGAACTCCCTGGAAGTGGAGTGGGAGAACCACCAGCAGTGCATTATTACAACTGAAGTTCAGATCCCTAGTGGAGATGGAGGAGAAGCAGGTCACAGTGCCCAAAAGCAGTGACCCTAAGAGCAGGTACATCCTGACTGGTGAGTACTCGTGGGTGTTCCAAACTGGGCAACCTATAGGAGAAGTGGCAGGAATGATTGACAGTCAGACTGTAGTCCTGAGACAATTCTTCTCTCATGTGTGAAGGTCCAGTGAAATCTGTTGGGGCTCCCCTATTGTATAAGGATGAGTGTCTCCTCAGGGAGAAAGCTGTGCTCTGTGGATAGCAAGTTTCCAGGCATATTCATTCATTTAATTGTCTTTGTTTGGAAAAAAGTGCATTCTTCTGTTTCAGAGCTGATAATATGGAAATCCCCACCAGCAGCAGTCAATGTGGCCTAAGGGCAAGCCTAGACCAAAGGTGCTATCAAAGCATTGAAAAGGCAAAAGCAAGCTGGATAGAAATCTAAACTTTAAGTTCCCCTCTGCAGCAAACCTGGAGCTGGATAAACTAAACAAAACAGCTTTCTTCAAGAAAAAATGCTGTCTTCCTTAATTGTTGGTAATGCTCCCTTTTGCTCTTTGTAGGCCTGAAACCTGGAACATGAGGTCACTGACATACCTGTGAAAGGCAACACAGAGGGGAAACCATCCTCAGTGACTGGCAGGACTGGTATGTGGAAAGTTGCTTTTACTGCAGGGTTTGGGGACAGATCTCTCAAGATTTCAGCACAAAAGGTTCATAATTGACTGCTTCTTCATGCATGACCTGCAGCCAGCTCTGCTTATACCTTACCTATACCTCAGGCTTGCTGAGCTTGCCTACATTGGAGGCAGAGAAAGGAACCTAGGCCTAGCTCAGTCTTTTGCTTTGATTTTTTCCAGTAACTTCACCCTTAACTTGACTAACAGCTCTATCCAGATACAGGATAAGTGTAGTAAGCTAGCCTCTGTATGGAATAACAACTCTGTTGGCTAATTTACTGTCTTAAAAAAAATAGCAGAGCTATTTTTGAGCTATTCTATTGTGAAAGACACCTTGAAGAATTTTAAACTCTCATTCTACTTACAAGATTCTGGAATTTCTGAAACTCATCTCTTACAAGAGGGTAGGCATGCTGCTTCCAAAGACTGAAAATTTCTGTATCAGGCCTGACATTCCTGAGGTTGTTGTGTAAATTATTCCATTAAAATGAAATTTATTTAAAACAACAGAACCTACAACCTCCACATTGTCATTTTAAGGCTATTCTTCTGCCCTGTGTAGATTCTGACTATTTGGCACACCCTTCACTTGTGTTTTCAAGCTGTTCTTGACAGACGTGGGGGCTGCAAAACTTCTTAAAAAAGGAAAAAAAATCCCCAATGCTCATATTCTTACGTAACCCCTGGAATTTAGGAGACGCAACTAAGACAAATACCAGCTACTTCAAGAGCTACCACCAAGCTCTGATTCATCAGCTAAAATAGCAAAACCTTGGGGGAGTCTGAGAGACAGGTCTGCAGGGAATGCAGAAAGGGAGGAGCAGCAGATGGCTGACAGGAGGCAGAGAAAGGGTAGGCACTGTACTTGGAGCTGGGAGAGGGCAAGCCAGAAGGTTGATGCCAAAATGAGTTCTGCTTTTATATATTCTTCATATAGTTGTAGCTCTGTAGACTATTGCTGTATAGTTATATAGCTCCTAGCTAACCCCAGCAGTTTTCCTACTCTGATAGATAAAACACATTCCAAAGGGCCCAGTCCTAATCTTGCTTCCTCTGGGAACCAAGAGCTACCCTCCCAAAACACTTTCCTATAAACAACTAGAAGAAGGGAGGCTCCAGAAGAGCTTGAACCAAGGGGGGATATTACCTCATCACCTGTGTTTCTAACTGGGCATTCTTGTCAATTATGCTAATTTGATAAATTTATGAAACTGTGTTTGCCCTATGTGAGGTGGGCATTTTTCCATACTTGCTCCTGGAGGCCTCCAATTAAAGATCAGCTTTTGTATTATTTCCTGTATTAACATTGTCTCGAAAGTGTGTTGTTTTATTTCTAGATCCTTAAGGTGTCTAGGTGATCCTCAAGTTGGTACCTATGGAAGGCAAGACAGGCAGCCTGCAAGCTGTGCCTGCAGGCAGAAATGGAGAGCTTCATCTAAATGGTACAACATTCCTTCTTTCTCCTGGTTTCTCATGGATGCCTTCCTTCAAAGGCTGTTGGGGGAAACCTAAGCGAGGGTTTTAGCTGGCCAAAGCAGTAAGGCAAAAATAAAGGAAATGTGTACATGGAATGGTTTGAGTTTGAAGGGACCTTAAAGATCATCTAACCCAACCCCTGCCATGGGCAGGGACACCTTCCAGTAGGTGAGGTTGCCCCAAGCCCCATCCAACCTGGCCTTGAACACTTCCAGGGGTGGGGCAGCCACAGCTTCTCTGGGCACCCTGTTCCAGTGCTTCACCACACTTCCAGGGAAGAATATCTTCCTAATGTGCCATGACAGGTATTTTAGTGGTTTAATTCAAGTGGAGATAGCTAATCCTGCACTTTGAAATGCTGTCTCAGGAGTGGATAGCCCAACCAATGTGACAACCGACCGAGTCACAGAAGATCCCGCCACTGTCTCAGGGAATGAAGTGGAGGCTCCTGTAGACAGATACATGGTGAGATACACCTTGGCTGATGGAGACACCAAGGAAGTACAGGTGGGCAGTGAAAATGACAGGATCACTTAACTGGGTCTGAAGCCAGACATGGAATGTGTCACCGACATCCCAGAGGAGCGAGAAGGCAAGCACCAGAGCTGTGACAGGTGAGCTGTAGCAGCACTGGAGGGAACTGAATTTGAAATTCAAACTCCTTCATCCATTTTGCTTGTTTTGGTAAAGCTTCTCCTGCTTTGCACACATTTTTAGTGAGGCAAAAAATCCGTGTATTTCTTATCAGTGTGGCTGAACAGGTCTCCAGCTCAGCTTAAGACTCTGAGCCCTGTTGTGGACAGGCACTATGGCAAGGGACCGGTTACTATTAGTACAGAGAACAGTCAACCACAGCCAAAACTAAAACCTCATAACCACCTGGAATGTGTAATTCATGCTTTGCCCATAAAATAAACCATAAACCATATCCACACATTTCTTTGGGTGACTGTTGTAGCATTTCCCAGCAGGACAGGAGGCTCGTACACCGACAGATAATTGTGGCAAAGTGTTTGTTAAAAAGGAAAACCGTGTTTATTTGGATGATAACATAAATTAAGAAATGTGGGAAATCAAATCTCCCAAACAGTATATTTGGTTGCTGTCCTTTGGTGACAGGGAGTCTCCATTGGAAGGGTGCTTGCAGCTGAGTCTGCAGCTGGATTGGAAAACTTCTTGAACCACTGTCTTAATGAATTTTTACAATCCAGCCATCCATGTGTGACTGTGAGTACAGCAGCAGTTTCTACTGACTATTGACAAATGTCTTATATATGTGCAATATGCATTTCTTCACAAAAATAACCTAGGGGAATGTTTGGGGTGCTCCACTCAGGGTGTTAACCAATACATTTAAGCATATAAATTGGACTAGACATAACAGGAGATGCCTCGGGGGAATTGGTAGGGCTGTCTGAAGCTCTCACATGGGGAGATCAGTCCAATGCTTCATGATGAAGCTCAGTCAATCCCCTACTTTCAAGCTGGTTCATTGTCTGGAGCCAGCCCCTGTTCTCACTGGTACAGTTGACAGTGTGGGCAGCTCCTGGACCACGCATGGAGTTAAGGAGTGAAAGGCACTGTGTATGCAGAGCAGCACAGTCTGTACCCAGCTGCAGTGCAATTAGAACTGAAGAACAAACTTAATTTTCATATCACACAAGAAAATAATTTGCTTGGTTTTTCTTGCCACAGGTGAGCTTCTCATACTGCTGACGAGCTGAGCTGTGATTATTCAAATCCCCATTCCCAGCATGTGCTGCTCTAGGGTGGCACAAACAAGCCTCAGCATCTTTCATTAAAACGAAAAGTAATGTACTTTTGTCTCACAAAAGAGCTGAGATTAGTGCATGCAGGTGGAAAATCACAACTTTTACCATAGCTAATGTGTGGTAAATCAGAGTGCAGCTAAGCTGGCATGTGGTAAATTACACTGTAGCTGTTGTGCATTTGTGCCCTGGAGTTTAGACCCTCCAGCAGAATGAGAAATGCTGTTACAGTAATTTGAGAGGCATCTGCAAGACCTTCACTGCTCAAGCTGCTAAGATGTATTTAGTAGTTCAGTGAATTAAAAAATCCTAACCAACCAAACAAAAAAACTTGTTCTCTGTAAAGGTCATGGGTTGCAGGGCTGTCCTCAAAGGGCCACATTAATGCAGGCTCTGTTGTGATACGAACTTAGGACTCCTGAAATCTAGTGTTGTGTTTCCATCTGAGAATGGGGCAGAGGAAGGATTGTAACAGTGGGAGGAGTTTGAAAGTGACAGAGAGCTGCATTTCACACATTCTGAGCAGGTGACTTGGGCTTTTTTTGGTTAGTTCCCAGAACGACTCAGGCAAAATGTTGTTGTGATCTTCAGAAAGCAAAAGACAGTAACACCATATTGTGCCTGGGCTCCGTCTCTGCCCGGGCTGTGGCTGTGCTTTCGTTGCTCCCAGAGAAAGGGCCCTGCTCAAAGCTGTGAGGAGACCTAAACCCCAGCTGAAATACCTCAGAATTGGGCACCCCTCCTCGCTTGCTAGTTCAGGCCCAACCTTGGCAAGAAATAAAGGATGAAAGGTGGAAGAAATCAGCAGGGCCTGTGAGGGGAGAGGAGTAAGAGCAGCCCTGTGTGGACAGCCATGTTTTTCACTCAGCTGTTCCACAGAAACCAGCAGCCCATCTCACCCAGTGCAAGGCAGAGGGATGACTGACCCTGCCAAAGCTCAGCCACCTCGGCACTGATGTGCAGATGTGGTTACCGATGTACCAAGAACGGCAGGACATGGAAGCAGTTAGCACACTTATTTTATCTTCCTTGCACTGTATCCAGCAGTACAAAATTATTTGGCTCCACAGATATCCGATGGTGACTTGCTTAAGTAGAGGTTATTTACACTGCATGGTCAAAACACAGTTTACAGCTAAAGATAAAACTTCTGTTAGATTTACCAGTTTGGGCTGGAGAGAAAAAAGCAAGCTTTTGGATACACAAAACCCCTTTTAGGTCTTTAGACATAGAATCATTTCCCAAATTGCATCTGGTTTTCCAAATGTATTTGATAGTCTAATAAAACACACTACCTCTGGCTATAAAACTTGTGTTGTCTGTGTCTTTAGACCATTGTGATTACCACAGCACTATACTAAAACTTCAAATAATTATGACTTTTTCTATAGAAACTGACAGCCCAACTGAGCTGTTGACTGACCAGGTGACAGAGGATGCAATTACTGTTTCCTGAACATAGTCCAGGCTTCAATAGACAGATACAGAGTGAGCTACACCTCAGCAAGAGGGAACACAGAGGAGAAGGAGGTGGAAAAAGACAAGGATGTCACTGCCTTGGCAGGACTGAAGCCAGGCATGGAATACATCATTTCTATCTGGGCAGAGAAGGGAGAACAGCAGAGCCAGAGGGCCGGCACTGAGGCTGTGACAGGTAAGTGGGCAATAGACTTTGAGTATGAGCTAAAGCTCAGCTTTGCCTTGACACTGAGGATGCCCACCCTAAGACAGTTTAACAGCAGAGGGAGATTCAGGCTTAACAGGTCAAGTCTTCTTGTTAGTGCATCTTGCCGTGAAACCTACTCAGCATCATCACAGAGAGATTCTGATTACCTCTGGGTACTACAAATGGGCCGTGTTGTAAATACTGACAAGGATTAGGGTAAACAAAGCCCTTGCAGCAGTGTCTCTTGTGTGTTTGTGTGGTCTTACTTTAATTGCTTGATTTGTTTATCCTTCATCATGCAATAGGGAACTATTCAGCTCCTTTAGATGAAGAAATTGAGGTGCAGAGAGGTTAACAGCATGCAGGCCACCTTTTTTTGCAATAGAATGAGTAATCATGGTTCCTCAGTGGTTCTTGTGTTGCCAGTCCTGGTTAAGGATGTGTAATGATCTTGTTAATGTTTCCTTTTTATAATAACACTGTCAATCTGAACATTGGAATCCACTGAAAGTGGTGGCAGGCATTGACAAGACTCATCTCTAGGTCAGGGACTTGCTGGAGGGACATGAATAAATGTGTACCTGGGTGACTCTGGCCTCTTAACAAAAGAGCTTTGCTTGTTCTCTCACTTTCTGGAGAGATGATGTGTATGTGTGCTTTGGAGGCTTGTTATTTTATATTTTATGAGCTCTTTTTGCATTGCTGCACAGTGGTAGCCGCACTTAAATCATTAAATGTTGTAATTTAAATCCATCCATACAGGCTGCCCATAACAGAGACTGCTGCTATCGATGATTATAGAAGAGGCAGATGTCATAATGCAAGAGTGATGGTCCTTATTTCACTAGTCCTTAATCAAGAGCATGCAGTGCTTCATGTGCTGCTATCAAGCCTAACAATAACAGGTTTAACAACCAAAATGAAACCATTTTAGAATTGGAGACAGTTAAAAATAATAGCCTGCCCTTTGGCTTGTGACCTTAGGCCAGTCCTAGGAGACTGCTAAGCAGGCTTAAATCTATTCTGTTCAGTTAGCCATAAGGACTGTGATGTACTGGGAACATTTGGGGTTACTCTATATTCATTGACCTTGCTAATGTCCTTTTTCTAGTTTATGAATTCATCTGGTGTAAGGTAGAACAGTTGAAACTTGGATTTAGGGCAAGATGCCAAAGAGTTCCCAAGTGCTTACAGAGATCAAGGGCAGCTGATAGGGACAAATCGAGGCTAAAAGGCTGAACCTATCTGGAACTAGAAATTCAAGGAGAGTTTCAGCAAATTGAAATTGTTTTTTTTCTTGAACAGGCATGAAAATGGAGACACCTGGAAATTTCACATGAAGTGAAACTGCTGGGAGAGGGAATGCATTTAACATTAGTAGTGATATTTTTGAAATATCTGCACAAAAAAAATGATACCTCTGCTAAAATAATACAGCTTCTGAGGACAAAAAGAATACATTTTCTCACTCAACGTGCTGGCTGAATGCTCCCTAGCATTAAAACTGGCTGTGGCAGGGAGCTGCCCTGTGGTGGGAACTGCCAGCTGCCCTTTAAGGGCAATTCTGTGAGACTGCAGCTTCTGAGGCTGCCCTTCCCGTCACTTGCTTCTTGGGATGGATTTGGTACCTCTTGGCTCCCTCTCCTGTCCAGCTGGAGGTAGTGAACTTGTCTGAGGAGGTTTGTGGGTTGTTTCACTTAAAGCAGTTGTTTAGTGCTCTCCCAAATGAAGCACGAGTTCGTTAGATAATGGACTACTGCTTAACTCATGAGCCTCGGGTAAGGTGTAAGGTAATGAATAGACAACGTTTTAAACAACATGGGGTGTGAACTACAGTGCTACTGTCCCTGCTCTAATATTTGTTGGTTTGATTTCTTCTTCCCTGCCTTTTTACCTGCTTTAAGCAGTAACACTGTGCACGAGGAGTGCAGCATTTCCTGGGAGGAGCCAGCCTACTCGACTCTTCTCATTTATATGAGGCAGACAAAGCACGGCCTTGTGTTTTTCTGTGGCCTTTTCACCACTGCATTATTTCACTGATGCATTATAATTGTAGTTATGCTTATCCTCATAGCATTCTTCAAGACCTGGGCAGTTTTGTAGCCTGGTTTATACAGAAAAGACAGACAACAGCGTGGCCATAGTCCTCCAGGGAGATTTGTGGAAGAGCAGGGAATTGAGATAAATTATTCATTTATAGTTTGATATAAACTCAGGTGTACTTCAGGGCTGGACCACCCTTCCCTGGAGGCCAGCACTGCCCACCAAGGACCTCCTCTGTAAAACTTGGAAAGCCAGTAAAACCTTACTCATCAAATGGTTTCTTTAAGATGTTCCCAAAATATATAGAACATAACAAGCACAGGATGAAGATTAGGGAGAAGCTGCTTCCAGTGTTGCAACTTTCAACACAGATTTAAAAATTGGATTTATCCTGAGGGAAGCACTGCACCCCCTTGTTGGCACCTCGTAAGACACTTTTTGACAACTGCTGTGAACTGGCATTGCATTAAAATAATTCTGTTCTTCTTCTCATGCTGACCTTGGGCACTCTGCTCAGGAAAAGTCTGGCCAAGTCTCTGATGCCAGTGAAGGAGCTGGTGTCCCATATCCAGCACAGACTTAACTGTAAAGCTCTGGGTTTCTTTGTATTCCTGCATTTACTAAAGAAGACTGAAGAATGACAACAACAAAGCCTGTAAAATTATTCTTACCTGCAGTGGGGGAACAAAGGATAGGGGCTCTCAGCAGGCCACATCAGAGCTGTGCTCCTGGACTGGGGCATAGAGCCTAAACCTGTCCTATCTGTGAGTGCTCCTCAGAGATGAGCCTGATGGAGACTCCTCAGGGGGACATGCAAGGAGCTCCTGGACACTGCACAGCTGAGCCAATTGTCAGGCTCACAGAACATCCCGAACCAGATCTGTAGAAGGCTTGCAGTGTTGGGTCTAGGCTTCTGCTGCTTGCTAGCTATGAAGGCCACTGGTTGGCTTTCAGGCAACTGCAGTTCAGCCCAAGACCTGCACTGCAGTTTGTCTTTCATTTATGCAATGGTGTAGCAGGACCTCCCCTCTGCCACAGAAGAGCTTATCCATTCTATCAGCTGGTGCCATAGCTCAGGGCATCTTCCCCCTCACAGGAATCTGCTCGTTGGTGAGAGAACCCAAGCCAGACATCTGTCCTGTAGTGAGTTCTCTCTGGTGCCAGGGAGGTGGAATTCCCAGCTGACAATAAATATCCTGCTTTGAGACCAAGATGTAGGAAGATAAGCTGGAATTTCTGACTGACAGACACTTCACTTTACAAACTATAAAAGCTACACAAAACTTTCACAAAGAAGAAGTCTTCTGCGCATTCCCTGGAAATGTGTGAGGACCTCTCCTCAAGGTTTGGGACGCTGGCCCTGAGATACTCTTTTGGAAGTTGAGTGAAAGGAATATGTGTACCCTGTCATCAGTTGGTGGTAAACTGACACTGTTACCGTGTCTTCTTCCTGCTCCAAGCTAGAGCTTTTGCTAGAAAATAGAGATTCAGACGGGTTCTTCAGATTCTTGCTTTAAGACAGATGTTTATTCAGTCTTATCAGAGAAGAAGAGCCACGAACGTGACCCTGACAAAGCGAGAGCCAGAAAGAACATCTTATCAGTGTTACACAGCCCTTTGAAAGGTAAATCACCCAATAAAAACTTAAAACGAAATATATTTTTACTTTTCTATCAATGCATAAGAAATCTTTCAGCTACGCTGACAGGAACTGCGGCACTTCTTATCCAGTCATCTTAAACTACTTTTTACTGCAAAATATGGTGTCCGGAGAAGAAGGGAGGAGGTCTAGAAAACAACAACTGTCCTCCATTTTGAAGTTTTTGCTATTATCTATTTGCTATATAAACAAGCCCAAAAACTCTAGACCTTTTACCCTGTGACAATCTTACATAATATTCTATCACCTAGTTCACACAAGAGTTGATTCTAATTCTTCCCACAACGTTGGTAACTTTTGCCATGGACGGAGGTCAAAGGCAGTGCTGTCCAGGGGGGTAGAATCCTTCAAAACATCAGAGAGACTTTCTCTGCACTCTGGGTGCCAACAAAAATGTGTGGGGACCTCTCCTCA
>VZTH01018000.1:0-89894 GCA_013397815.1 Aleadryas rufinucha
GCTCAACCTACCACAGAGTGTCATCTTGAAACAAAGATGACCCAAAATAATTGGGGATGGTAATGCAGAATGAAATTCGATGGCTTGGGTTTTTTTGAGGTATCAATAGCTAGTAAGTTCCATTGCTGTCTATAAGGAAAACTTGTTTTTCTTTTTCTTATTTTCTGTTAATTGGTGGTAGAAGCTTTTAGGAAAGTATCTGTGTGTCGCATTTTTAGAATGCTGGTACAAGAAACATCTCACTTGGACTTGTAGGTGTTAGTGTTAAGCATATTATACATGAGAGCATGAGGCCTAGCAACTGCAGCTTTAATCTGTGGGACAAAAAGAGTTGCTAACTTTTCAGCAGCACTTTGCATCATCTGCTTGTAGCAGTATAAGGACAAAAAATAATGGAATTTTATGTTTTTCAGGTCAAAAACTCTGTAATGAAATACTGCTGAGCCTTTTTTCCCTCAATTTTAGCTGACTTGCTGCATGAGATTTTTTCTGTATCTCTAATGAATCTCATCATGTGTGTTTTGCAAAAGTTTTCATTGGCACTAGTATCAGGGGCCCTATTTTGGTTGTACCAGCTTGGTACAGGTATATGGTTAGGTTAGCAATAAGTTTCTATACATGTGGGTAGTAACTATTCAAGGTTTCGTAGAAGCTGTGATGTTCTGTACCAATGTGCCTTCCTTATGGTCACGTGAAGATGACATTCTTGTCCAGATATTGCGAAGCTTTCTAAAACTCTATTCTAAGTAGGTGGCATAAGACACTATAGAAGAAGTATATTGTAGGTGTCTTTTTCTGGTTTTTCTTTGGCATAAGTTAAAACTTGTAAGCAATTTAAAATCCTTTCTTAAAAAAAATCCTGTTTTTTCATCATCTTGTGTATTTGTTTCTTTTAAGCGTCTGTGTTACCACCCCATCTCCTATGATTTGAATGTCTTACAGATTATTTGATATGAACCTAGTTATCTTTATTTTTATGCTGCTTTTGCATTTATTCAGTATGCACATATGTGACTATGCCTTTTTACTTCCTCTTTGGTAAATAATCTCTTGGATTTTCAAATGCACACAGATAAATAGTGAATGGAAAGGAATTAAGAAAGCTCCATACTACTGTATGAATGCCTCTGCTGGTTGAAAATAAATCTTGGAGGAATAAAATTCACTGTTCCCTCACAGGTTTCCCATGAAAAATCCTATGCATTGGAGAAGAACATACTTATTTTTGCACTACGCAAAAAGCAACGGCTTGCTTCTCTTTTTGCAGGTGAAACACAGGACAAATTACTGTGTGTAGGGTCTGCTAAAGTTGACTACTCTGTGGGCTCAAAGGCTCCCTGTATTTGACTGCTTCTCAGTCAGAATTAATGCCGGCAGAGCCCTCTCTGAATGCGTAATGTAGAATTTCATCTGGACCTAGTCACCAGTTTGCACTTTGCCCTTTATGTTATACAGCTGTCAAGTCTTCTGTGCTAGATTGATTTCTCCCTATACCAGAAGACCAGCAATGAGACCAAGTGCCAGTCAGTTTTCTTAATTAGGTTCCTTTTAAATGCTTGCTTGCACTCCTTACAGTGTCATTTGAAGCTGGATCTTGCACCCAGTGAGGTGGATCTGCCATTTTAAAAGGCTCATTTTTGCATTATTGTCTATTTGAACATTTGTTTTTAAATGGTCTCCTGTTTTTCTAAAGCCATGTCAAAATGCTTAAACAGAGTATCAGTAGGCTGTGAAGTCATGAAAGGAATTAAGAAATAGAGAGCTTGTTCCAGAATAATTTAAATGGTTGTGTTGCTGCTCTTCTGACACTATCCTGTCTAAGAGTGGCAGGACAGTGCATAACACCTTCCATTATGTTTCATGGATCTAGGAATTATGGAAATTAAAGCTATGATTAAGAATTAAAGGGTAACCTTGACATAATAAACATGTCTTCATTCCTTCCAGGAAGGCCTCTACTAGCACAAGAAGCACTGGCGCTCATAGAGCCCCACTGGTCCCCCTGTGCAATGCCTTTGTGTTACCTTAAGAGGATAAAAAGCATATATGTTCAGTCAACTAAGACTTTTGTTTAGTGTTGCTCTACACTTTGCTATTTGACATGATCAGTCTCTTTCCCATTCATAATTTATTTTCAGGGGATTTTAATGACCTTGAACATGAGATGAAATGTCGCGCTTCCTCTGGGATCTGTACCTGAGATGTGTTGACTTTTAAAGGAAATCTTTACTCAGAGAATTCCCTGAGAATCTTAATGTCATCATGTTTAAAAAAGAATAAAACCCAAAAATGGCCCCTTTTTTTTTTTTTACTTTTTCACACAGCACACTGCTTGGGATTTTTCCTATTGTTGTTCCCCTTCCTTTCTTGGTTTTAAGCTGGGAGAACAAAGCTGAGAAGAAAAAAGCAGAAGTATTGCGCCTGGTATGTGCCCACGTCAGTCCCTCTGTAACATTGCTTCCAAACATCACAAACAAAAAAGTTTGCTCTTCCCATTTCCAGCTTTTTTATTAAGTCCACAAATTACTGATTCAGAACATGTCTGAACAAACGGAATAATTGTATATACAAATAAATCGAGAACTATATCCATGGTATTTTTTTCCCCTATTTAGATATGCTCATCAAAAAGCAGAAATGTCTCCATTTGAAGTTAATTTACTAACATAACTTTCCATAAGCTTCTGTTATTGACTCTGCTTTCAGGAGAAACAGCAGTGCCTGAACATACACAAAAGCTACTGTAGGTAGAGGGTCAAAATGCAGCCAGATCAGCAAAGATCTACAGTTGCAGTGAAAAGAGCAAACATGAGTCTTCTCACTTTTTCCTGTGCCCTAAAATGAGAAAAAAGCATCCTATTATTGCCATAGCTGTCAAAGGCAGAGAAGCAGCAGACAGATACTTTCCCTTCAGGTTTGGTGGTATCCAAAGTTTCCTTAAAGATCCCAAGAAAGCTACTGTGTTACGTTAATGTGGCCCATATTTCATCCCACAGAAAGGAGACCAGGAATCTTTTGAGGATCTTCCCTTTCACGACATTTTCTCCCTAGTTTTACTGCATAGGCTGTCTGTGGTGTTCTGTGGTCCAGGCAAACCTGATATGTAGCAGCAGTGCACTTGTTCTCAATGTCAATTCTGTGGCCTGTGGACTCTAATCTATTCTTTTGAATTACTTTTGTAATATACTGTTACAATTGTAAAACCAATAAAATGACAATGCAACAAGAGCACCTTATGTTCCTACAGTGGCTTTACTTAAATTCCCTGTGGTTCTGACATAAGATATCAAGCTTCTAAGGTCTTCTTGTGATGTCTTTACATCCATCACAAGGGTGCACAGCAAGTTCTCCACTTGCTTCTCAGTATATACATTTTCACATGATTTTAAATAAAGGTGAATTAAGATACTCTTTACAAGTACACGAGGGAGGATTTTTTTACATTGGCTGGTGTAAATAGATTTTTTTGTACCAGACCATGAAAGAAGCTCTCCATTTCCGTCACTAGAAGGTTCTGTAGCTTCAACTGATTTATTTCTCCAAGCATGACTCTTGCTCTTTAGCTAGAATTTGGTAAAAAATTGTCCTTTCTTTCTTGTATTCCACATCTGTGATCAGCTGGAAGTACCTGAGAATCTCTCTAGTAAGCTCACCTTGACCACAGTTGTTCCTCTCTCTTTCACTGCATTCACCCCTGCTCTTTTCAGTGTGTAGGGTGATGACAACTGATCCCTGCTGGTATCCTAGCTGGTTGTGCGTCCAGAAACAAAAGATATAAATGGTAGAAAAGCCCTGTCTTTCCTTCAGAAGATTTTCATTTGCACGAGTTTGACTATTTCTGAATTCTAGCTTGCCATCAAAATTAGCTGGAATTGCTCCAGTCTCACTGGCACACTGGCAGACGTGAACCTAAAGACTAATCTTACCTCAGAAATTAAAACTCAAATGCTTTTTTGCATGACTGTACACATTTTTGTCACTTCTTTTTAAAGGAGTTTTGTACTGTATGCGTACATCTGCATACTCCTTATCACTTTTGTGTACTGTTCTGTGGATGTAACAAGTGATGCTGCAGGCTTGACAAGCTGTTTATATGGATTATTGACACTCATTTCTAGTGACTTATATAGAGGCAAAAAAGTTAATGTCATATTTTTATTTTTCTATACAGTGACCTCATAATATCAAGTTATGAACTTTACCAACATTGATTCTTTTGGGATTAAAAAAACCCCAAAAAGCAAGCAATTTCTTGCTTTTCAGGTGCCTAGCAATCATTCTAGTGCAATAACAAGAATTACTTCTTTTTTTTTTTTTTAACTGGAATTCTGCTTCTAAAGATAGTGCTTTCTCTTTTCCATTCTTCCCCATGTCACTGAAACACTAATGTAAATTGTGTTTATTAGTTTAAAACCAGCAGAACTTTTTCCACTGTCTTCTTGTATGCCCAATGCAACAGATGCAGCTGGAGCTTCTCACAGCGTGAGAACCCAGAGCAATTTCGTGTAGTGGATGACAAGAACTATATACAAGAAAATACCTTTTTAAAGAGACATTGGCCATTTTTCTGTACTCCCTTATCTTGCCTGCTGAGGTTCAAAGGTGGTCAGTCATGGGTAAGAAAAGCAGCCATCTTGTCCAGTTTACTTTTTGCAAAGCGCTGTCCAATGTGCTCACAGAGTAATGAAAGCACTTCATCACCAGATGGCAATGTTGCATGAGCCTAACCCCTGCACCTCCTCACAGGGATGTAGCAGGACCAGTGGAAGGAAGTGGTACAATTTGTTTGGGAGAATGAGCAGCCATATTGTCAAAACTCTTTTATCTCCTTTAAAAGTACCTACAATGGAGGTCAAAAAGGATAATTTCCCACTTTGTCAAGTGCAAAGAAAATCTGGAAGGAAGTTCATATGAAATTCAGCTGAAGTAAAAAGATCAAGGGCACCTTTCTTAAAGAAATATATGCTTACACTTCTTTGTCCTTTTTTCTTTTTGCAATTGCTCTTTATAATAATTAACACCCAGAGATATTTCCAAGGTTACACTAACTTTACACTACAAGAATACTGCCAATCACAGTTCCCAGAAAGTAACTGTGAGAAGGGTTTTTTTGTATGAATGTTTCCCGAGGCTGTGAAATTACAGTTTTTCCTAATTTTAAGGTGTCACGTGACTGTGTCTGTTGTGGCATTGCATAGTTTTAGTAAGCTTTGTTTCTTTGTCCTGAAATGACTTTCTAATGTAATTCTGCTTACGCAGCATTTTTCCCCAAAATTTATTTGAACAGAAATCATATTGTCAGGACATATTTTGCACTGAATGTTCCATTGTGTTCTCAACTGTTCTAATCTGTTTATGAATTACACACAACAAACACACATGATTCCAAAAGACTACTCATGTACTCTACTTAATGTAGGCATCATGATGAATTTACTGTTAAGATTGTGGTCAAATGCCCTACTTCTAAAATTGTAATAATTAAAGTGGAAATTTAATTTATCGAAATAGGAGAACACATACTAGACAAAGTCTAATTGGAAACATAAATATAAAATTCAAGGTTTTCATAATAAGAAACACAATTTGATAGAAGCACATTTAATTGAACTGTACCTGCAAACGCACAAAGTGTTCCTTCATCTTTCCAGTAACCTTAAACTATGTCCATCCCATAGATGTAGCTGAAATACTCCTAATATCAGTTTAATGTCTTTTTTAGCTATTTCTGAGTTGAAGAAAGCCTCAAGAATATGCTTAAGTTCATGATTGTGTAAAACACTGATTAATAAACTGAATAGAGTGTATTACTTTCTTGAAGTAAGTAGGAAGAGGTTTTGGCCCAGTCAATTCCTTCTTGCCCAAGATACTGACAATAGGGGTCTTGTTGCCCTTGTATACGCCTTTAATATAGCAGGTAATTCTGCCCATTGTTTTCCTATATTGACTCCAGAGGAAAGCTAGGATGATTTAGTGGCTTCATTAAGCACTAGACAGACAGAATGAATCAGGGCCTAAAGCCTCACTATAAAATTAGGTATCCTTGTTCTACACTATTTTCCTCCTTCTCCTTCTGTGGAAGGCAGGAAGAGAGCAGAGGCTGGTTATCAGCCATATTTCCAGTGGTTCCTCACTGATAGTTTGGGGTGCCACCAGTGATGGATGTGTCTGTACCTTGAACTTCATGTTTATCACCCGGGGTGAAACCGTAAGACAAGGTTGGTAAGCAAATTGTCAGATATACTGCACTAGTAGTAAAGTCCCTTTGCAGTGCTTCCGTTGCTTTGTTCTTCCCAAGCAGGTCTTTTCTGATGGATGCTGGTGGGATTGTCCTGGTTTTGCATCCTCTACCAAGTGCCAGTGAGCTTAGCCATGCCTCTGCTGGTTTCTGCTTGCCTGGAAGCACAGTGTCCTTTGCAAGGTTTCCTTCTGTCACAGAGGGAATCTCTTCACTGCCATGTCTGTCTGTACATCTTTAAGGGTCCATTGGCAGCACCTGACATCATTCAGCCTAGAGAAGGAGGACTGAGATATTGGGAAACCTGATGTCAGATGAGATGCTTGGGAGAATGCAACTTACAACTGTGCCCAGAATGAGGGCTCAAGAGTGTATGGACTGCTTCAATCACATGTCACCAGGAGAGTTGTGACTTGAGTGTTATTTCCGTTCTATTACACACTTGATGAGGAAGTTCTTTAGGAAGCAAAATGTCATTGCAACTGTAATTTGACATCTTGTTGTAAAATGGTTTGTTTATGTGTTGGAGCTGGATAAACAATGCATGTATGCAAACATGGCAAGATATTCCATTATGCTCATGTTGCTCACTCAGGCTGAGTCACTTATCCAGACCACGGTACAGTAAGATGTCAAACTATTGTCACTGTGACAACACTTCTCCTTCTAATTTCACACTGGTAATTTTGACAGAACAAGAAGGGCTATATGTGAAGATTGCACCTTTTAAAGCAGATTTGGAATGACAGGATAAATTATAGCATTATTGTCTAATGGGTGGAAATGAAAATCTTTGCAATTTCAGGCTCTGGCAAAATTGCTTCTTTTTTGAGTTATGGATATCAGACTTCAAGTGGATTTCACAAAATCTCCTCTAGATACCTAAATTAAAATCTACTTCAAAGAAAACTCTTAATCAGCAATCCTCAGTAGGATTACTATCACAATGCACTCTTATTTTTTTTCCTTTCCTTTTATTTTTATTTTTTTTTTTCTAAGGAAGTTGCAAGCCTTGTATTTAATTTTTTTTCCTGGAAGGAAAATGCAAAGTGAGATAGTAAGAACAGAGAAATATTTTCCGCTTCCTGAAAGACTCAGTGATATAGATTTAAAATCTCATGTGGGGGGAACATAATACTCCCTAATCCCCTAGGCTCTACTACATTATGTATTTTTTTGCCCACTGATAAATTAATTCCTACTGACATTTTTATCAAGATTTACCTTACTCAGTTTAAACTTCATGGAGGCCAATCATCTGTATTTGGGTTTGGGGTTTTTTTTAAAGTTAAAAAAGTCTTGAAGTGTCTTTGGCTATAATTAATTAAAGACTTCTCATAAAAATAGATCCCAGCTTATCTGGGATGTAAAATGATTTGAAGATGTCATTAAATTTTTTTTAAGAAAAAGTTGATTTCACAAGGAAGCATTTTAAGCTCTGAACAATGGCATGAACTCATTTAATTTACTATCACAAAGCTGATGGAAAAGTTATGAGTACTATTTGTTGTGTGATGCTAACGAAACCCATTCTCAGTTGGGAAGCCTCCTGTATTGTCAAAATAAAACCCCAAAAAAAGGCCGATGCAATGATCTAGAAGATATGGGTAATTTACCTGTTCTTTTCAGAGCAAATTGCTCTGTACTGACAGAACAATTCCAGCTGGAATTGGAAAACTCTCCTGTGTGGTACTCTTGTGTTATGAGCTGGTGGTATCTGTTAGCCCGCTAACAAATTTGTTAGCCAGAGTGGGCTGCCTGGCTAACTTCACTCAGCTCTTACCTGCCTTAGGAGCTGTTACTAACAGAGAATAAACATGATGATGATGACAATCCACACAGAGATCATGAAAACCTCGCAGACCTACTGGACAGCACTTCTTCCTCAATGTCCCTGGAGTCCAGTGAGCATTTGCCCTCAACTGGTACTTCCTCCTACAGTTCAGAGGTGTAACTCCAGTCAACCTGCACTTACAGAAAAGAGCACCTAAACAAAATCCTAAAATCATACATTTTTTATTATTTTTCTCCCCCATTTTTGTAAGGAGTTGCTTACAGGTCACAAGGAGGTGGGTGGACATTCTCCAGTTTGGGTTGCATCACAGAGCTTACCTGTTAGTCTCTGTTTTTCATTCTGTGGTTTGCATTGAGCTCTCATGCAATTGAGGAACTGGGAGAGTGAAAGGCAATTTTAGTTTAAGAGAAGTAGAACAAAATTTGGCTCTCGACAATAACTGGCAGCGAAAGAGAAACTTGCAGGCTTGATTTATGTCTCATCAACATGAGAAGATAGTTAATGCAAATTATAGGCTGTGGTAAGAGTGTCTGCAAATTCTAAAGCCTGTTTTTAGAATAAAGAAAAATTTTATCTACCTGAGACATTTTATGAAATGTGCTGCAACTACCGAAATAATTCCTTTGAGATAAAAAATTTAAGAACTCCAGTTTTTGAGAATTCATATTTACAGCCCATTTGAAAATTTTGAGTTACATTTCTAGAAAGTAGCAACTGTCCCATTCGAAGAACATGGAAATTCCTTAGAGGTTAGACACTATCTCTTACTCACTCTCAGGGTCTGAGAGGCTGCAATCCTTAATCTTGTCTTCCCCTGGAATTCTCTAGGGTACATGCAACTGCCCATTACATCTTTTAATTAATGTGATAATTGCTGAACATGGTATTTAATACCAATTCAGTCAGCTTATGCTGGGAATCCTGATGTTCTGTATTTCTTGGAAACATAGATAAGACCAATTTTGCTCCCAATTTGCTCCACAATTGCTCTCAAATTTGTGTTAATTTTGTAAGGTCCAGATGAAGCTCACATGTCCATTCCTCAGCACAGGTAGTTATATCTGATATTAATTGCCACCAGGTCCTTTACAGGAGATGCCTGATACCCCAGTTTATGCTTTGTCAACTTCACCATGGATTTTTTCCATTCAGGCTGGCCATTGCTACTGCTCTAAGTTAGACATCATCCTGATTCTTTTAACAGAGAAACCAGTTAGCCGTACAAATAATAGCACATAAATATAGAATAAGGTATTCAGTGTTTTTAAAAAACAGAAGAGTTTTCTTTTCTTTTCCTTCACAGGCATTCTAGGGGTAAAATCTTGGGCTAGGGAGAAGGAATAAAGCACGGAGAGGAATACATAAAACAGCTCATAAGACTTCTGAAAACACTCTCTTAAAACTTAATTGTCTAGTTTTGGTGGTACACATATGAAATGGATTTTGTCACAGAACTATTCCTGTGCTTCCTTGGACAAAGACTTCTTTTCCTGTCATCTGTAACATCTGTTACTGCTTGTTCTTGAAAGTGTACTGGCTTTAAATATTTTATGGGAAAAAGCAAACCTTTCAGTTTTAAAATTTTTCAGCTACTGAGCCTGTATTGTTCAGGTGCTGTTTGGCCCAACACAATGTGTAAATCAGGTTAAAAGAGGAATTCAGGAAAAACAGACTTCATGCAAGTGTCATAGGTACTAATCTAGAACCGTAGTTTTCTTAAGACAAGGTAGAAAGGGATACACTAAGAGGTTACTGATGTTCAATTGTTGCAGGAAGCATTGATATATTTGCGTTTTAGTTAAATCTGTGATATAGTAACACTCATAGTAAACAATTCTTGTATGCTCCTCTAGAACTGTCAGAGAAGTGCAGATTTTATAATTTCAATTAGGACACGGAGATTTTACAGCACCCAGTGTTATCTGAAGCAGTTTGCTTCTTGTTCTTATTCTTCATTGTCATCCCTGCCATCTTAATCAAATATTTTGATCACTTCAGCAGTGCACATGTTGACATCTTTCCTGTGCTTTAGGGTCTCTGAAATGCCTTGAGATGTTGGTTCATTTGGTATGAGACTCTCGTGTGATTTAGGGCAATCATATCCAGTACCTGATGCTTTCATCTATGTTTCCTGCAGTCTCAACTGCTTTTCATGTGAGTGTCTTGGTTTCTGCCTGCACTGCTGGTTTGTGGAGTGCCTACCACCTTCCCCTCCTGTCACTGGGACCTGGGTAGTACTATCAGCTCTGTTGGTGCATAGCTGCCAGTCTTTGATGCAGTGGAGTTTCCTTGTTGTCTGCACATCAGAAGAATAGTACTTAGGTACTCATCTGCTCACTACTTGAGTTCTTCAGCATCCTGTCTAAAAACTGATGAATGTACAATAATGAATTGCTTGGTATCCAGTCTTAAGAGCAACAGCAGGGCCCCTAGTGAAAAAATGGACAAAAAAGGCTAAAGAGCATCAGAAAAGAATTGTTCGGATTGCTGTGTCGGGGCCCTGGCTACTCTAGTACACTGTATCCAAGGATCTCAGAAACCAGCTGCTTCAAAGAAGGGTTAACAAATCATAAAATAGGCAACTATGGAATGATCAAATCAAAGAGGAGGATTATTCTCAGATTTTACTGGATTTAGTAAAAAAGAGCTTCTTATAACTGAGTAGAGAACTAAGTTTCAATATTTACTTATGTTTATGTGAAATATAAACAGAAATATTCCTTAAAATTCTCCTGGCCTTGTTTAAAAAATGAAGCACAAACCTCCTGCCTTTTACACCCAATGTAATTTGAACTCAGATGTTTGAGTAACATTAATTATACTGGCATTTTTCAAAGATAAGTATAAAACTTTTTGCAGTGATACTTGTGGGCTAGTGGACAAGAATGGATTTACCTAAACATAAGGAGAAACCATCTCTGCACTTTGACCTACTACTTGAGTGAAGATCAAGAAGCAGGATGTAAGAAGAAACAGTGGATAATCATAAATGGTCTTTAGATAAGACAGCAAAACTAAGTAAATTCATCCATGAAAGCTAAGAAAAGTGAAAAATAAATCTAGCATGTCAGCACATAAGTGAAACTGTGGGTTATAAACAGAAGAAGCTGCAAAACTTAATACACAGTCAGAAACATTGTTTAAGTAGTGTAATGGGTTTTGTGGCATTACTCATTACTGCAATTCTAGCATTCCTGTGTATATTCTGCTCAGGCAAAAGAAAGTGTGATCTTGAATATGAAGAAGACAATGTGCTTGCTCTGAGTACATGAGTACTTATGCAGTTAGACTTGTTCCAAGTCTATGATACAAGATACAGACTTACATGGTAGAAGTATGGATGGTTATTTACGTCAAAACAAAATGTAGAAAGCACCATGTGGAAAACATGTGTTCAATGGAAGATCATAACAAATCCAAGTGAAGACCCAGGCTGTCCAACAGAATACAGGAACTGACAGGTGAAAGATTTTTGTTAAAGAACAAATAGAGAGGGATGCAACAAGTAGACAGGGAAATCAAAGATGAACCTGTCTGAGGTTTTGAACTGAAAATGACTGAAACTTAAATAATATTTTGTGATCTTTGGGAAGAGAAGAAGAAGAAAATAACAACAAAAAAAAGATTATGATTTTCCAGAAAACAGGTTTCAATTAGCTCTCAGAATTATTACTTAAGGTTTCACAGGAAGAAAACTGGATAGAATAGGGTAGCTAGGTAGAGTAAATAAGCCCAAGTCATGGCAGCTTTACTGACTTCAAGGAGGGACTAAACACAAAATGCAAACTTGGCTATCTATTTGACAGTCTGATGGAAAAGAAGTATAATGTGAATATGTAGTAACAAAGTTGGAAAGTCCAGGTATGAAATGAGGTTAAGTAGCAGAAAATATCAAGAGTAAAATGAAAGTATTTTAAAATGGGTTAATTATAAGTTCCACAAATCTATTACTGGCAAAAGAAAATTGAAGGGAAAAGGAAACCCTTTCCTTTCCCAAACCCTCACATGATATATAAGTGTTGTTACATTTAGTCTTCACAAAAAGGTCGGTCAGAAGCACATGGCTAACACAATACCGATGACAAAAGTTTCAAGGTGAACTCCAGAAACGACAGATAAGAGACCACTTAGAAAAATTAGATGTTTTCAAATTTTCTGGTCAGATAAACTTCACAGTAGTATGCTTAGTGACGTGGCCTAAACAATTTCATTATGGTTGGAAGTGGCCTTTGCGAAACGACGGAGGACTGCTGTGCAACAGGAGTGCTAGAAAAATGGCAAACACAGTGGTTGGTACTAAATTTTATGTAGAAACAGGAGATCCAGGAAGCACGGACTAACGAGCTGTTTCAGTTCCAAGACTTTGAGCTTTTGAAAAATAACAAGGAACAGAGTAATAACTAGCCTGGATTTATAGAGAACAAAATAAGTCAAAACAAATTATAGCAAGGTGAAAAGACGCTTGGATAGGGGAGATACAATAAATGCCACCAGCTTTTGATGCTGGTTAATGCAGTAGCCTAAAAGGGTAAAGAATGAAACACTGTCTCAATTGAAAGGATTGCAGAAGTAAGTAGAAGCATTTAGAGAATCTGTTACCACAAATTACCTGTTGAAATGGGTATATATATATTTTGTGGTTCCATAAGAGGTCTAAGGATCTTCAGATTTTAAAGGAAATTAAAAACCCCTATTTACATTAGGAGATGACTACCTGTAGGAGAAAAATATTATAAAATGTTCTGGGGAAAAATTAAGATGAATCTCAAGAGAGGACAAGCTAGCATGTTCACAGAGGAACTCCACAAGGACAGCATGGGTTCTGTTAAGGAAAATTTAGTTATTATCTCCTACAAGAGAAACATGAATGGGTCACAGTATTGCTTCCTGAGTAACGTGTGTGATCTCCTACCAGAAGAACACATGGGTTTGGGCATGTAAGAAGAATCATATATAATTTGAGGTGAATCCAGAAAAGGACAGTGCATGAGAAAATGTGACCTGCAAGAAAGAATTGAAAGTTCTGTAAATGTTTATCTTCAAGAAAAGGTTAGGAAAACACCGAGAGCCAATTACTGATATAATTAGAAGGGTGCTTGCTAAAGGGAAAAGAATGGCTTGTTCTCCCTTCTGTGGAGAGTGCTAATGAGCTCAGATTACAAGAAGGAAAAAAGGTCAATGTAGAAATCAGCAAAAAACCTTTCCAATGGTAGGGCCACTGAAACACTGGAGTACATGACTTGGGTGTTAATACGGATTTTGGTATTAAAGATCTGGTGATCTTTAAGTTCATTTTGATAGATACATTACCTGGTATATTTTATCCACAGAAGAATGAATGAGAACTTCTTCACTCTGTTTTTTTTTTAATTTTCTGCAAAACAGTTTGTATACCTACCATGCAGTGCAAGTGACTGCTAATTTGAACTGGATTTTGGGTAGAATAGTGACCACTTTTGAGCATTTAATTGATTTTTCTTGAAATTTTATCCCAAATAAAAAGGATTCTGTGGAACAAGAATTATCTTATGTAAGTTTGTCTTTAATTTGAAAATGTTTCAAAAATGTTTAAAGTTTTTTTTAAATCAAGGGCAAAGCAAGAAAGTAACCTAAATAGAGGTGCAGCAAGCAAATTTTCAAATGGATGGAAAAATCAAGTAATAGTTGATCAGAGTTCCATAGGTCTCAATTTTAGGGCCAGTGCTCATTAGTATTTTTTTAAATTTTTGGGATGCAGGAGTCAAATGTACATTAAGTTAGTTTGATGATGATTCTGAATTAGGAGGAGCTGTGTACTTCCTTGTTGATAGAGAGGATCTTGTACAGAGAAGGGTTCTGGACCCAAAGAGTGGTCAGTCACTGGAACAGTGTACCCAGGGAAGTGGTCAGAGGTCTAACAGAGTTCAAGGAGCATCTGGATGATCCTCTTATGTTTTAATTTTGAGTAGCCCCATGAAGAGTAGGGAGTTGGACTTGTTGACCCTAACGTGTCTCTTCCAACTTGAGATACTTTGTGATTCCATAATCCAGTATAAAAAACCATCTGGACAGTGTAAAGTATGTTGTATGAACCCTTCTGAGAGTGGGAAACAAAAAGCATAAACAATTTTTACCAACAGCAAAATGTCTTTCTGTACAGATGCAATTGAGACTATATTGGGCCAGGTGCTACACCAGAAAATGTAAAGAAAATGGCAAAGGTAGGTATGTTTTCTGATGTTCTAAGGACTCCATGTCTGAAACTTGATGGTAGATAGTCCACACTTTGTTTTCCTACAGCTGAATTTAGTTTTAATTAAAATTCTTTGTTTAATATAAAAGTCTATAACTATGACATGTAGTGCTTACCCAAGAAAATCAAAACACAACTTGAAGAAAACACACCTACATATTGAGTTAACATGAAGCTTAACAACAATTTTCTGTTAAATTATATTGATTTTTGCTATACTTGAATTAAAAAAAATATATCCAGTGCTGCTAAACTTTTATTAATGTTAATTACAAAGACTGTAGAGTCATGCTTTCTGTGATCTGCAGACTAACATAGGTGTAGATTCTGGCAATATTGAAGAGCAGTCCTGGAGCTTACAAGCAGTCCCACTAAATATAATGAATTTTCATGCTGGCTAAGAATCATAGTCCCTGGTGTATTTAATTTGTATTTAGTTTATTTTATTACATTTTATAACTTTAAGATTTTAATCTATAGCTAATAATTTTAATGCTGCAATTATCTGAATGTACATTCTTGGCATGAGTTTACAAAGCTATTGGAATGCTGTATATGTACGGGAAAAAGAGAAAACCAAAATTGCAGCAGGCAAAAAATTGTGTAATTCCAGTCAATTTCTATGTCAGAGATAAATAGGAACCCTGCATGCCATCCTGATGATATTGAGAGCTTAGTATTTTGAGAAAAAAATCGGGCTTTTCTCTGTTAATTATTAGCATGGAAATAAAACATTTGTACTGTAGGTTTTCCCTCCTTAAGGTAGGCAGGGTCTGTAAAACACCTTCTGACAACACTTTGAAAATTGCTGGGTGTTGTACTACTACTTTTTAGTGATCTTCCATTGGGGGGAATGATGAAGTGGCAGCTCATAGACCTAGGGTGACCAAAAACCTCTTCAGGGTCTTGGGGCAGCGGGTAAGGGATTCTGGGGTACAGTTATATTCTCCTCTATTCTTCCAGCTGAAGACAGCAATGTTGGAAGAAACAGACCTATTGAGTCTATTGATATATGGCTTCATGGCTGGTGTCATGAATTTTGGGTTATTTGACAATGGAAAAGCTTATGCAGCTGAGGCATGCTGGCATCAGATGGTACTCACCTTTCTCAGTGAGGGAGGAGCATTTTTGCTTGAGAACTAGATGTCTCACATGCAGAGCTAGATGTGTCGGGATAGAGGGACAATATCAGACTTGTCCTTGGCCAGCTGTGGGATGAGAGGCAACGTTAGAGGAACAGGGTTCTAGTGAGGGCTCTGCGCTGCTGACTCTGAAGTCACAGAGTGTTGACCACACTTGGACACATTTGCAGTCTTATGGAGACAAGTCAGGGCCTCCTGAGGTAACAGGAGCCAACACGAAAACGCCAAGAATGATCTGACAGGAATGAAATGGTGTTTCTGTAGGAAGACAACATGGCCAGTGGCCCAGCTGAAGTGCCTCTACAGCACTGCATACAGTGTTGGGAACAAACAGGAGGAGCTGGAAGCCACTGTGCTGCTTGAAAGTGATGTCCTAGCTGCCATTACATCCTGGTGGGATGAATCCCCTGACTGGAGTGCAGCTATTGATGGCTAGAGGCTGCATGGGAGGGACAGGGGAGGAAGGAGAGATGGAGGGGCTGCCCCCTGCATCAAGAGGTGGATTGAGTGTGACGAGCCATCTCTGAAGAACAACCTGTGAACTGATGAAGAACAACAATAAGCAGGTAGAAGCCTGTGGGTGAGAAACAGAGACTGAGGCAACAAAGGGAATCTTGTGGTTGGTGTCGCTACAGGTCCCTGACCAAGGGCAGCCTATTGATGAGACCTTGCTCCAGTTACAGGAGGGACCACACCCACAGGCTCTTGTTCTGCTGGGGGACTTCAGCCACCCAGATATCTGCTGGAAAAGTAGCAGAGCAAGCTGTAGGAAGTTCAGGAAACTCCTGGAATGCATAGAAAATAACTTCCTGACCAAGGTAATACACAGCCGTACTGGAGGGGTTGTGTTACTGAGTCTGTTGGTCCCCAAGACAGGTGAGCTAATTGGGGATATCAAGATGGGAGGCAGCCTGGCCTGCAGTGATCGTGCACTGGTGGTGTTCACAGTTCTGAGGGATATGGGTCAGGTAGGGAGCAGCACAGGGAGGGCACTGACCAGTTGGAACAAGTCCAGAGGCGTGCTACCAAGTTCATTAGAGGGATGGAGCACCTCTCCAACAAGGAAAGGCTGAGGCAGTTGAGATTGGTCAGCCTGGAGAAGAGAAGACTTTGAGGTGCCTAATTGCAGCCTCCCAATACCTGAAAGGAATCTACAGGAAAGTTGGAGAGGGACATTTTGCAAGGGCATGTAGTGACAGAACAAGGGGGTAACTAAAAGACAGTAGGATTAGATTAGGTATTATACTGTGAATGTTAACGAAACTTACCAGTCTGACCATTCATGAGCCTCTCTGGCACTCACACTCCCAAGGCCAGAGACTTTCATTGATGGGACCAAAGCCCCTTCACAGTGAGTGGCTCCAGTGACCTGACAGTTCCCTCTTTGCTCCCCATAGACATCACTCACACAGTCAGAGCAGATTTTGTCACAGCAAAGTCTCACATGTCTTGTTCCATAAAGCAGTTTGTTCACAGCACAGTAACACAGAAACAGCCTGAGCTGGTGCCTCTGAGGAGGGACCCTCAACAAAGAAACCCCTGGGCTTTTATACTCTGACAGTCTATGCACGTACAAATCTTGTTCTTTCTCTTGAGTCTTCTGCTCCTGCTGTATCTCTCAGTGTCCATTCACCTGGATGGCACCACTTGTCTTCATTCCCCCTTTTATCCAAAGTGTTGGCAGTTTGTGGCCTCCCACCCAGAGCTCAATCTGCATCTCAAACTTCATCTCAGTTTGCAGCTTGCAAAGCAAGCTACCCACTCCAGATGTAATCCTCAACTGGGAGTGCGGTGAGGCACTGGAACAGGCCCAGAAAAGCTGTGGATGTCCCATCGCTGTAGGTGTTTAAGGCCAGGNGGATATGGGTCAGGTAGGGAGCAGCACAGGGAGGGCACTGACCAGTTGGAACAAGTCCAGAGGCGTGCTACCAAGTTCATTAGAGGGATGGAGCACCTCTCCAACAAGGAAAGGCTGAGGCAGTTGAGATTGGTCAGCCTGGAGAAGAGAAGACTTTGAGGTGCCTAATTGCAGCCTCCCAATACCTGAAAGGAATCTACAGGAAAGTTGGAGAGGGACATTTTGCAAGGGCATGTAGTGACAGAACAAGGGGGTAACTAAAAGACAGTAGGATTAGATTAGGTATTATACTGTGAATGTTAACGAAACTTACCAGTCTGACCATTCATGAGCCTCTCTGGCACTCACACTCCCAAGGCCAGAGACTTTCATTGATGGGACCAAAGCCCCTTCACAGTGAGTGGCTCCAGTGACCTGACAGTTCCCTCTTTGCTCCCCATAGACATCACTCACACAGTCAGAGCAGATTTTGTCACAGCAAAGTCTCACATGTCTTGTTCCATAAAGCAGTTTGTTCACAGCACAGTAACACAGAAACAGCCTGAGCTGGTGCCTCTGAGGAGGGACCCTCAACAAAGAAACCCCTGGGCTTTTATACTCTGACAGTCTATGCACGTACAAATCTTGTTCTTTCTCTTGAGTCTTCTGCTCCTGCTGTATCTCTCAGTGTCCATTCACCTGGATGGCACCACTTGTCTTCATTCCCCCTTTTATCCAAAGTGTTGGCAGTTTGTGGCCTCCCACCCAGAGCTCAATCTGCATCTCAAACTTCATCTCAGTTTGCAGCTTGCAAAGCAAGCTACCCACTCCAGATGTAATCCTCAACTGGGAGTGCGGTGAGGCACTGGAACAGGCCCAGAAAAGCTGTGGATGTCCCATCGCTGTAGGTGTTTAAGGCCAGGTTGGATGGGGCTGTGAGAAACTTGGTGTAGTGGAAGGTGTTCTTTCACATGGCAGGGATGCTGAAATGAGATGATATTTAAAGTCCCTTCCAACCCAAATCATTCTATGATTCAATGATTTTATGATAGGCTCAAGACATATTTACAAGTAGAAAATGGGTTGGGGAGGCTGGAAAGGCTCTCTCGGAGGTGCTGCTTTTACATAGTATTCCATCTCCATAAATTATGATGCTCAGCTGGTATTTAATGTCTGTCTCTAACCCCAACATAAGCTGCTTGACTGACAAAGTAAAAGATATGAAGAGCTATATCTGTAGATATGCTTTGACAAGTGCTATATCAAAATGCTTTCTTTGACGTTCCGATAATTTTAGTCAAGGTCGGGTTACATGAGCAACAAATATCACAAATGGTTTTATCTTAAGCTCCTAAACTTAGCAGAAATATCTTGCATCATTAGAAGTCCTAGCATACAGAAACAAGTACCATGTCCCCAGATTAACTGTGAAACATGAAATAGTAAAATGGCTATGGCAATGAAGTATCTGTGAGAAGATCTTTGGCTTTTTCTGAATTCTGGAGAATTTTCATTGAGTAGGAGTCTTGTACCTTAAGAAACATACTGTGGAAATAGTAAGAATCAAATTTTCATAGCCTTTGACAAAATGGAAGAGTGAAAGCATTGAATCTTCAGTGCTTTCCTATTATCTGTCAGCCACTCAATAAAAAGTGTGCTTTCATCAAGTTTCGTATAGTTTAATATCTTCATTCCAGGTTGGTATAACACTTGTGACCTGAAATACTTGGAAAGCCCTGTAGCGTCCGGAGGATGCCTTTATAAAATGGACATTTGTGTCAGCACTTCCAGAAACAGTTCCATCCATTATCTGGATATAGTTCTTCTCCTTGGACCTGGATGAGAAGGCTGTGGAAGGCCATCTGAGATGGTATGGCAGCCCAGAAGAAATCTGTAACTCTCTACGAAGGACAATCTATCAGTTGCACCAGGATTAGGCATGTTGGGTACCCTGCCTTAGGAGCCTGCAGTGCTTGGCAGCTGTGGAAACTCAATTTCTGTTGAATAGGGCCGTTAATGAGTAACAAAAGAACCATGTGCTTCAATTAATATTAACAGCAGAACTCCAACAAGGTGCTTAGAAATGCAATAGTCATGGTAAATTAGAGCACATCTAATTCAAAGTAACATTTATTGCAACCTGATTGTAACACTGGTAGTAAATCCTGCACAATTTCTTCTCCGAACAGTGGTAAGTGTAAATTCTGGCAGGCAATGTGTATCTGGAACTCTGTCCATTTCCTGTAAAAAATGCAAACTGTTTCTCTGATTATGACATGAGAGACAGATTAATTGAAATTGCTTAGCAGAAGATCTCTTGAATATTCATAGCCTGCAAGGTACTATGTAAGACAGACACTCAAACACAGTTAACAAAAGTAAAACCATATACTCTGTTTACCAAGAGAGATGATCTTACCTCTTTAAATAAGAAGCAAATACAGGCTTGTGCTTGATTATGGACAGAGAGATTTTTTTAAAGTATGAAAATTCATGATTACATACTATCGAAGCAGTCATTAACGTGACACAGAGTTCAGATCTCCAGTGCAAAATATAGAAATGAGTTGTCAGTAAATAAAACCATCTGCCACACCTTCTTTGAATATTTACATGCCAATTTTTAATGTTTGTAAATGTAGATCAGACTTATCCTTGCATTATCATGGAATCACAGAATTGTTAGGGTTAGAAGCAATCTCTGGAGATCATCCAGTCCATCCCCCTGGGTGAAGGCAGGGTTTCCTAGGCCAAGTTACACAGGGATGCATCAAGGTTTTGAATGTCTCCAGGGAGGGAGGCTCCATGACCACCCTGGGCAGCCTGTTCTGGTTCTCTGCCACCCTCAGTGTGAGGGCACATGTCTCTCTGTGAAATTACAATCAGGCCTTATAAGTGGGAAAAATCAGAATGGTGTTTGCTTTTTGTTTCATTTGGAAAACCTGCACTGAATCTGAAGGACTCAGTTCTGGCAAAAATAGCCATTTTCTCTATGTTGTGGAGAAGTTATCCAGCTCATCTCTCATTCAAGAGTTTTCAGTTAGCACTTTGGTGCTTTCTGTAGTCGCTTCAGATGTTATTCAGTACACCAAGAAGGTCTTGCATCTGAATGCAATGGATCTTCCTCCTTTTGACAAAGAACATCATCCAAAAAGAGCTGGAGTTTCAGGATCTTTCCTGGATGTGGGTTTTATAATGGAGTCTAGAATTGTCACAAATGAATGTCTACATCCAGGTGTCACTTTCTGCAAATTGGATTATGACCATTCTAGCTGAAGCCATATGTCATGGTTTCACCCCAGCCAGCAGCCAAGCCCCAGGCAGCTGCTTGCTCACTCTCCTGCTGGTGAGACTGGGGAGAGAATGGGAAGGGTAAAAGCTGGAAAACTCCTGGGTTGACGTATAGACAGTTTAATGGGGAAAAGAAAATCCAAGTACACAAGCAAAGAAAAACAAGGAATTATTTCACTGCTTCCCATGGCAGGCAGGTGTTCAGCCATCTCCAGGAGAGCAGGGCCCCATCATGCATAATGCTTACTTAGATAGACAAATGCCATCATTTCAAATGTTCCCTCCTTTTTCCTTCTTCCTCCGAGCTTTATGTACTGAGTACGATGCCATATGGTCTGGAATACCCCTTTGGTCAGTTTGGGTCACCTGTCCCAGCTGTGTCTCCTCCCAACTTCCTGTGCATCCATGACTTCCTTACCAGCGTGGAAAGACAAAAAGCAGAAAAGGCCTTGGCTCTGTGCAAGCCCTGCTCAGTGATAACAAACGCATCTCTGTGTTATCAACCCTGTGTTCAGCAGAAATTCAAAACACAGCCCCACACCAGCCACTGTGAAGAAAATTAACTCTACCATAGACCAAACCAGCACATTGTACTTCTAGTGTAGAATTAAAAGTTGAATTATGTTTTGTGCCTTGGGTACAAAATAGAATAGGAGAACTGACTGAGTTGCTTTTACTACAGAACTGCAGTTTTCTCTTGGAAAAATGCTTTTTGGGAACTCTGCTGATTTTGCTTAAGAATTTTAGAGTGTTTCATGTATAAATTCAATGTAATGAATTTATATAATAAAATTGCAAAAATTAATTTTTTTTCAAAGGATTGTCCTAAGTTATGTTAAAGTAACTAGGTACAATTCATCTTAGTCTGAATTCTAATGCTACTTCTTTTAACAAATGTTAAGGAAGAAAGAGGCTACCCCTTTTTTTCACTAAGAATGCAGTAGAACTTGGGTATACAATGTAATTGTGTCGACCTGCCCAACAAGAAAAATTAATGAGGTTTTTACTATAATAATTTGAAAACAAAATTCAGTAAAGTGTGGATGTTTCACATTTTGGTTTCATTCAATATCCCTTCTTTCCTTATTCTTTCCTTATTCTTTCTTCAATTCTTTGACAACTCTAGACACAGGTCCAAAATTGTAAATGCCTTTGGAGCTCTGTTTGCCTTTCTGATTTTTCAGTCAATCCACATAATCAGTTCAGGTGTCTTTGATGTCTCTTTCAGACCTTTTAATGGGTGTTACTGTCATTCTTTCTCCCTGTTTCTTTCATTAGTCTTTAAGATCTTCCTCCATGGCTTACCGCTTTGTTTGCTTTGTACTCAGATATTTTTCCTAGCATTTTTTTTCCTAAACAAAGGAAGTTACATTTGCTAAAGGATGGGTGTGTGGAGCAGTCATATCTTAGGACCATAAAACAATGAGCCACCCCTATCACTAGGTAAAATTATTTTCTGACCACTGCAGTGAAATGGATTTAGCAAAGATATCCCAAGTTTACAGCTGAAAAGTGGTGAAGACATACAGCTGTTGATGTTTCCAAGGTATACTGTCTTCTGGAGGTGCAGATATATATGTGTTAAAGTTTTTAAAAATGCTTGTGTAATATTGAAAGTCAGTGATATGCAAAGACCTTTTGAAGGATCTGCAAACGTGACTAGATGCTTTAACAAGTGCTTACAATCTCATGTCTCCAAGAGGCACAGCTCCAGATCAAGCAAGAAATCTTTCAGAGTACCAGGAATTGAAGCCTTCAGCATATGGCCATGGCATTAGCTGTAAACCCGTATTTCCTTCTCTTTCATAATCACAGTTTGAATCCAGTTTTAATGAAGGTGCAGGATTACAGTTATTTTATCTTAGCTGTCTTGTTAATTCCTAGTTGACAACACTTTTTCTAATACCACAGTGATGAATTCGGCACATTTAGGAACTGTAATCATGCCAGGACATCCTGTCAGACTTTATAGAAACCACACAGGAGTTAAATAGGACCATGTGCAAGGCCAGACTAGCAAGTAGAAGCCAGATAAAACATTTGAGCATTCAGATTTGATTGAAGGGCACGGAATTGGCAGCATCCTTGATCTCTCAGCAGAGAATTACGTTGTGAAGAGGTGAAGCAGCACCATAATGCAATATAATTTAATGTGGAAGAGCTGATATTTCATTAGTAGCCAATGATCTGGAAGAATGTTTTCAACACATTGCTTTTGAATAGGTTATATATTAAATCCATATAACTAACAGTGCTTAACTAGGTCTGAAGGATGGTTACAGCATTTGTCATTGACAGATTCCAAAATGACTGTCTTGGAGAAAGAAAGAAAAGTGAGATATCTTGGGAATTTGAACTAAAATTGGCTAAGAAAGTTGTTTTGACTGGTGACTTCAACATATGAAATTCTGCAATACTGGGGCTGGTTTTGGAAAGCAGGAAAACAGTTATTTGCTGATTTTCCCAGGGTTTGAACACTTTATTTCTAGCTAATAAATTGTGACTAAGGAAGCATTCTCTTTTTTAAGTGTGGGAGTTATTTTAATTACTTTCATTCTTGTAGACTAAGTCCTTGCACTTAGGGGAATATGTCCTTCAGAATTTTGATAAATGGTAGTGTTCAACCCATCAGATATCAAGAAAACAAGAGTTATGGGGTTTGTTCAGGTAGGGCTCCAAAACTTGGTGGATTTGAACAGGAGACCTCATAAGGTAGTTTATGTATTTCATAAAATGTTCTGGATTTTTGCTTGGTTTTCAGTTAACCTAGCAGGTTCTGTAGCTATCCTTCTCTCTCTCCGCACCCCTAATCCTGCAACTGTCCTTCCTCCTATTCTCCCTTTCTCTCTTTTTCTCCTTCCTGATGGATCTTGACATTGTGGTTTCTTAAGCTGTGCATTGTTTCTTTCATGCCATACATTTTAAGCATTTTAAAGGAACTCCTTAAAATTTATTAAATTAAAATTAAATGGATTAAAATACATTACATTTTTGATAAAACCTCCTGTCTAGGTTCAGTGGTGCTCTTCATTAGTGCTACTGCAGCTGTTGGGTAAACAGCATTGTATCATACCCGATAAACAGCCTCAACACCAAGAGGTATGCAGCAGAGGACTGGTTCATTCTGTAAAATCAGGTGAATTGTTTTTCTAGGCTGAGACAAAAGTCTGTCAGGCCAGGATTTGGGAGCACAAGCCTCGAAGTGCCTTGCAGGACATGGAGGGCACCATGGTGTAGCAGCACCGTAAGTACACCTCCTCCAAAACAAGGTCACAGTTTACAGCAGCCTGTAGCTTGGGGGTGTCTGTCTTTTTATTTAATAGCCTGGTGGTTTTTCACTCTCCTATTGAATAGTCCAGTTGCTTCCAGTTGCTGGATGCCTGTAAGTCACAATGTCCTGTGGCAAGGGTTTCCAAAGCTTGACCAATGTGATGAATGCCCGTTTGAGAGGGTAATGAGTGGAGAAGAGCAGGGAACACAGGCACCACGTTGGTTGTGTCATTTGCTTTGCCAGTCCTTGGGATCTCAAAGGTTGAGCAAAGACTCTTTCATTTCTCTAGGTGGCATGATACTTTGTAGGTCCCTCCTAGCAAACTCTTCCCCACTTTTCCCAAGACTAAAGAGACCTTGTTTATTTAGTAGCTCCTTAGGCAGATATTGTGTACCCCTGACCATCTGTTCTGCTCCTTCTAACTTAGTCTTTTTGTTTACAGGTCCAGCATTACATGCAACATCAAAACATTTCTGTCGCATGGGTTTGCACTCAGGCATATCACTCTTCCCTGGTTTTGTTCACTATTCCTTTTGGGGCACCAAAATTTTATGAAGTTAAGGCTTCTCACCACCCTATAAATACTGACCTGAGGTAACAGCAATAGGAAGCCTGCTCTTTGTAAAATCACAGCTGTCATACTGTCTTCCCACAGTCTGAGTATTAAATTGTCTTATGTTGCTATGTGTCTTTATGTTGAATAATGTAAATTGTCTAAAAATTAATGAAGCTTCAGGCACTATACCTGTTTCTAACAGACATTATAAATTACTTAAGTATTACTATACTCTGTGAATGCATAAGTCGATATTAGAGGGGCGATATGAGTCTGCTGCCTCCAAAAACAAAAGAGAAATTGCTACTCTTTGGACAACCTCATGGGTTTTTGTACAAGTTCAATTTTCAGGTCAGAATCACCACAAAATATAAAACACAGCCCATCCTAACAGCAACAAACTCCTTGTCTGTGCATAATATTCCATCTCCTGGGTGTAAATAGCTATTAATTAATCAAAAAAATTGTACGTGTTCTCCCATTTAAAATAAATAAAAAGTTATTTGAGGTAAACAAAGACATTATTTATATTTTAAATGTCTACACAAACAAAAACCTGGACTAATTATTTTGATGTAGCAGATATCAATCAAAAGGAGAATTTATAATATGCTAAATTACATACAATTGTTTTAAATAGGTATTATTTTATAATTGCTGTATCAGCTAAAAGTGCTTTCTAGCTTCAGGGATAAAATAAAACCCTTAATGTTAGTTACTCTTCGCTGCGTGCATGTTACCAGCATTCAGGGATGCAGTAAAACTTGTCTTCTATTTGAAAGGGCTCTTTTGATGTACGCTATTGCTACAGGACACTGCAGAATCATCAATGTTTCATGAGTCATCTTAGCATGCTCCCAATATTGTAAGTACACCATAGATTTTAATTTCCTTTGCAAATTGTTTAGCTTGTGAACTTTTGCATAGATTTTTTTTCTCTTATAGGAACTGTTGTTCTGAAGTTCAGTATAAAAAAAAATAATTGCCCCATTGTTATTTTATTCCAGTTTTAGTGGACTATTCATATATAGATCATGGATATTTTGTAGCATTTACAAGGGACATGGAAGTGGACATGAAGTGAAAGAAATTGAAGGAAAAATGACAAGTTGAGGCTGAATTGGAATAGGAAAAATACCGTAAAATGTCAAGTCCATTTTAATTAGTGCAACTCTCTTATGTACTAACTTACTTTCCTACACAAAACTACCCTCTCCAGAAACTTTCAAAAATCTATTGCTAAAAGTACCAGCACTTGTAGCCACAAATTTTACTATCCCACAGATACTAAAATCTGTGGGTCCATATTCTCTTTGATGTCCAAGATTTAGCTGCCCTTTGTTTTGTTTCATTTCTTAAAATTAAGCAAATACTTTGTCTACCATTGTGACTGTTTTAAGTTTGTGTGATCCTGTAGGATACACTTTTGGAGTAGTCAGAAGCATCACTGCATCTCTTGCAGACAACGACCTAATTTAAAATTAACCACCTCCAGGGAGCTTAGCTGTAATATTACATGGCAAAGCACAGGCCTGTTCTTGTTCCCTGTGTTAGGAGGGAATGTCTTCAGCTCACATTTTTGGCCAGCTGTTAATATATTCCTGGTACAGCTGTCAATTAACTGGTTTGGAGTGAGCAGTGACATGCTAGCCTGAGTTATCACACGCTAACTCTGGTTTGAACATGCGGGAAATGAAGTTACAGAAAATTTGCAGATGCTGACAGAGAACATAAAAAACATTGTGCTTGAACAGATAGAAACGGATACATGTTCTGATCTGAGACCTTGGCGAAGGCTGCCTGAGTTACAACAGTGAGTTTTGCAGTTTAAAGCAAGAACACAGTTTGTAGTTTTAAAAGAAGTATGCTTTATAAAGGTAGAAATATATTTTTAACAAGCAAAACATGTTTTATACAAGAAAGAATAAGGATAAGTAAAAGAGTAAAGAATTTTGAGTTTAGCAATAAACCTTATAGTAGAGTTTCTTAGAAAGTTGAGATGTAGCAATATAAGCCTGTACAACGGGCTTTAATAGCAATATGATGACTGGTTAAGAAAATACGCATTGCGGTAGACCATGTACAATGATGATTGGTACAAATGTGGTAGTGAGCTTTGTGGCATTTGCTTATTGGCTTAAAAAAGTATATAAGGCCTTGTAGCAAAAAAGTAGAGAGACTACTACGGCATCAGCATCTACACCTGCTGCAGCTGCCACTGCTACTGCCGCTAGTGCTATTGCTACTGTAAATGCTGCTGCTTTTGATATTAATGATGTTCACAACATCTCTCCTGTCTCACCCTTCAATGAAAATGAGACTGATTCAGCAATAAACCATCTCTGTGACATCTCTCAGTTGTCCCAATCCCCACAAATCCCAGCAAGTGGTGCCCCACCGTGTGAGGAGGGACAGAAGACTCTGTTGATTGTTGGGATGCCCCAGAGAATGATTTGAAGTGCGGTTAGATGAAACCGGATTCCATGGACTAGAGACACTTGAAACGAAGGTGGATCAGACTTCTACTCACTGCTGAAAGGAAGCAGAACACTCGAGCCCACTGGACGAGCCCGGAGAGAGTCCATAAAGGAGCACCTGTTGGAGGAGTACAGGTGGGCTCTGGGGAACATGGGACAGGAAATGTCTCGGGAACATAGAGATGTCAATGATCATTTAAAATTGCTGATATGGTCAAGCTCTTGTACCATGCTCAAATTGGAGCTTAAAGGTCTTCTCTGCTGGGCACAGAAAAATTTTGCTGATGCAGACCCCGCATCCACTTTTACCCTGTCTCTGTGGGAATAGGTTGGAGTTAAGCTCTATGACGCGATCACTCGCTGCGCTTTTTCATCTGTTAAGTTGCTTCCGGCATCTCAGGTGCTTATTTAGATCTTTAGATTGCAATCTCATCCCACGGCGCCTCCGCCGCCTCAGTCCCAGCCCAGCCTGACTGTGCTCCTGGCAGCCCCCTCACTGCCACCCTCAGGTTTGCCGCAGCCTCTGGCAGTTCCCTCTACCCCTCCGCCATTACCACCGCACCCCCTGCACCCCCCGCCTTTATTGCCCTTACCTACTCAACCTCTACCTGCTCCCAATAATACGGAGGAGGGGCAACAGGGATCCGGAACCTCCGGAACCTATGCACAGATTGCGACTGCACAAGACCTAGGAATTGATTCCAGTTCTGAGGAAGATGTTGATCCGCTAGACTCGGGTCTGGTAAATCCAGAACAGGAACCCAGTAAAGTGGTAGTCTATCCCATAACAGATTGGGTTGCAGAGAGACGCAAAGCGATTAAGGAGGGGGATTTCGATATGTTGCGTGACCCGCTTCTAGCTATGCCTTTTAGATAGAACAGACAGAATCGAAATCCAAGATGGGAGAATATGGGACATGCCGAAATTCAAGATTTGCGGAAAGCTCTAAAGGAGAGTGGACTGAGTTCACCGTATTTTAAACAATTACTGAAAGGCATGTATGCTACTTTTGATCTTACACCATTCAACTGCTGTTATGTCTCACATATGATCTTAACAGATACACAGTATCACATGTGGGAATCCAAACGGTGGAGGCACCTTAACAGACTTTTAGAGAGCTATGCTGGCGGTCCTAATGCAGCGCTCACAATTGCTCGTTTGGCTGGCGACCTGCCTCATGACTGAGCAGAGGACCAAGCGGCTGATATACCTAGAGCTGTGCTTGGTAATATTAAGGAGGCAGCTGGTAAAACTCTCTTGCAAATCCAATCAGCAGGGACCCCTGAAGGTCTTTATACACAAATACGCCAGGGGGTTTTGGAGCCCTATACCACCTTCATTGATCACTTAACTCAAGCGATCAATAGACAATGTGAAGACGATATTGCCCATCTGCTTTTGCTCTGTGACCTTGCTTTTGCCAACGTCAACGATGATTGCAAGCTATTTCCTTCTGCCAAAAATCCTGGAAGTGAAGAATGAGCCCTAATGTGGGAAATAAAATATTGATTAGTTCTGTTTTGCAAAATTTGATATAGACATGTAAGATAACAGCACAAATTGTCATTACTAACATCTTTTAAAACTGAACCTTCTATTCTCAGTCGTCCCAATCCCCACAAATCCCAACATGATCACCCTAAAATATACACCCTAAAATAAAGTGAACACCAAGTTTTCCTGGGAGAACCTAAAATGGTTTTGTTGAATGCTTTCTGGGTGAACTGATGCACTCTACATCCTAGCAAATAAGAAAACACTGTGCTTGATGATGATAATATACAGAACTAGTTAAAGTCCTTAGTGGCAGTGTGTTGTCTTTGTTAATAGTGACTCATGTAGAACATCTTTACTGCATTATGAAAAGATTTCAGTACAATTATTTATGCTTTTGGAGATTCAAAAAAAAAAAAAAAATACAAGCTTGTAGAGCTTGTAGTGTTCATGGTTTAGCTCTTCCATGCCTTAGAGATAACTTGTCAAACAAAAGTCAACAAATGGTTTACAATGATCTACTATAAGAAACAGATTTCTTTTCTTGTTCTTTGTTCACGTCTGGGCCACTCTCTTTACTGTAATCTGATAACACTGATTTAACCCTTACGTAAAACACAGACAGCTGGTTGGATTTCTCTTGTGACCTTAAAAATACATCATTAACATGATTCAGCATTTGTGAGCTGCTATACTTGTAGCAAAAATGCTGTCTTCTTTCATATAACTATGATATATCAGATTTTAAATGTTAGCTTTAGAGTTTTCATAAAAATGTGTTTTCAAGAAAATAAGTTGTTTTGACAATGCAGACTCCAGATGTGTTTCCATATTCTGGATCTCTTGCCATTCCTTAAACAAAAGTATGCAGAGGTTTCTAAACTGGAAAATGCATTCTTAAATACAATCTTAGTTTATGAAAGTGTGAACATTGTTTTTCCTGTGTTCTCTCACCCCCATTATTTCCGTATAAGGAAAATGGTAAAATTGCAATGAAGCAATTACTTTTCTTCATAATTCTCTTTGGAGTTAGTAGCCCTTTTCTAGTTACTAGGGTGTTTTTTTATTACTGTGACTTTTAATTGTATCATTCGAAATGCTTATAAACCTGCTTTGGTACAGCAGCCTTACTTCAGAACTTTTAACCTGTTTAGGTGATGAAGAAACAGGAAACACTTTAACTACTGAGTCAGAAACATCTTTCTTGGGTGTCTCTCCTGTCACCAGTTGTGCACACTAACTGCCACTTCATTTCTCCACTCAACAAAACACTAGCTTTAATAGATTTCGGACTGGAATGCTGTTGTACTTTTCCCAAAATGTGTCTTGAACTGAGTGTGAAGCACTTGAAGGAAAGTCTTTCTTGAATATATTAAGAACATACACTGGTAAATTGTGTGAATAGCAAATATATTTTAACTAATATGGTTTTTGGAATTCTTTTATAGATACTTCTTTAAAGAAAAAAATATTTTAAAACAGTTTTATAAATAATTCCTTAGATCTCAAAGTTCCTTGTGACGTCATGATAGAGCTCTGTCTACTGATTTGCAATAACTAAGGGAGTGCATTTTAGTTAGAGCCTTTTATTTACTAATTTTAAAGAACTATTTTATTTCTAAAGATATTTTCTTCCAACCAAAATCTCTCAATGGAGTTGAAAGTAACTTCACAGCATGACTGTGACAGAGCTAACTAGCCCAAAGGCCAGAGTCCCAGATGAGTGGGAGGGAAATTGAGGTCATCCCCTTAATCTTCATGGCAAGAGTTAAACTGCCACCTTGCTGTATATTATTTAAATTCTCTTTGTAGGCAAATCTGAAAGAAAATATGCAGTCTCAGCTGCAACTGCTTAACATGTGTTAGTGTTTGATCATTTTTTTAGTCATAGGACTTTTAACAAATGCAGAATTTAAAACCTACTTTGAGGTCAAGAAGATACAGAGGACATTCCCTATGGAGGCGTCCTGAAGAGTGAGGAATATCTAAGTAGAACTTTTTGCACTCCCTTCTCTTGCAAACTTCCTGCTGTTCTACTACTCCTGCAACATCCATGCAGGAAAGCTGCTGTACTTACAGGGAGGCTATCCTCCTTCTATGGTAGGGAAGCACATTGGATTTGTTTTCAGTCTTTGTTTTTTTACTTCAGAGGAAGTAGCAGAGGAAGACATGGAGCTGAAGATCATTCCTCTAAGCTGGTGTCTATTTTAATTGACTTGTTCCATTCCTCACTGAAGTTACTTTCGTTATATGTAACTTTCCTTTCATGTTAGTATGTATTCATTCCACCATCCAGTCTTACTCTTATTGCAGAGTTTTTATGTGTCTTTTTCTCAGTAAAAAGTGGCTGTTCAGCGGCCTTTGAGCTTGTCATCACAGATTTAAAAGGAAAAATTTACTGGCTTGTTTTCGCTTTACTCTTTGGCCTTGTCCATAAGCAGCTGGTTTCTGCAGATGTTTTCTGAACAGAGATAGTGACTTCTAAAACTTTGCCGATATCATCAGAGTTAGAAATTTCTACTTTCCTTAGAGCTGCAGCACACAAGATACATCTGTCCTTTGCAAGATCTGGCTGCATTCCTCACCTTCTTAAATATAACCTTCACCTCATCGTAAAGATATGTTTTCTCATAGCGGTAGAGTAGGTAAACGTGTATCTATTATTGAGGCTGGAATGGCCTTTCTAATGTGAAAACCATGGTTCTATTCACAGACTAAACATGTTTTTCTAATTACCTTTGTATAATTTTATACTGCATTGATTTGCAGCTGAACTTCTCATTAACTCTCTCTTTTAAAAATGCAATTCTTCTTTCCTCTCTGTATTCTTTTGTGTTATTCCCTGTTGTCTATTTCCTTCCTCAGCTTTCTTCATTTAATTCCTTTCAGCTGAAGAACACTTCTGCACACGAATATCTTTCGTGTGTCCTTCTTCTAACTCTGAGGGTTCCCACCCTATCTGAAGCAATTTTTGCACACCACATCTGCCGAGCGCTTTACCTTTTGAGCTTTTGAAGGAAAGAATGCTAGAGAAACAGAAATGCTGCTGACAAATACCGTTTATTCTGTGACACTCATTCATTTGTTAGTGGTTGATTAGGGCATAGGGAACAAAGGTCATACCTTCTTCTATCTACGTAGGCACCTTGTGCACATTTCTGGCCATTGTGAAGCAAATAGTAACAAGTGGATTTTGGTCCTTGGCTGTGAAGAACTTTACTGGCTGGAGTAAGCACCCTAAACTGGGAGTTGTATCCCCAAATCCTGAATGGTGTAAAATCCCCCAAAGTTAGAGCATGTGTTTTTCATTGTTTGTTTGTGTTTTCTTTCAAAATAATAAGACTCCTACTTGTGATGACAGGCCATATCTCCTAGCTTTAGAACAGAACTGCCCTGCCACTGGTGGTCAGTTTAAAAAATAAACTGTAGTGGGAAGCCAGCCTAAAGCCCATTGCTTCCCTTTCCTTTCAGAGATTCTTCCCTCTAGTGGACAGTATTTGACCTAAACTTTATAGGAAAGAAAAGGCATTTCCAATGCTGACTTGAAAGTGTCCCAGGAAATAACAAAGATGCCACTGATGACAGTGGGAAGTTCTGGTAGCTTCCGTCTTTGATCCCAAATGTAGAGAAGTGAATGCTTCCTTCAGAAATCAATGCTTTCTTCAGACTGACTGCTCTTATAAATTAACAAGAGGGAGAGAATGACATTGGATTTGCTACTAATTATGTTTGGGTTTTGTATTGTACTTTTATAATACAGCATGTACCTTTTAAAAATTCTTTTGAATAAATCTCTAGTGTTATTTTTATTGGTTAAATACTTACTTATATAAAAATAGATGGTTTTCATAGACAGGAGTATGGAAGGGACAACATGAAACAAGCAAGCAAAAGGAAGACACAGGTCTACTTTATACTCCTTTATTTCGGGAAACTGGCCCTAAGTGAGATGCTGCAAGTGTACTGTATCTCAATAGCACCAATTGTATTAAAGAGATTGTTATGTTCCCAGTGTGTGGAGAACTCCGCTCAGAATAGCTATGTTGGGTTTCTTGAGCTATTCCATATGGGGTTTGCCTGATTTGGATTTTGTCATTTGTAAAAATGGTATTTTAAATTGCTTTCTTTTCTTCTAGAAACATAGATTTTAAGATGGTGCTTACAACTAGTCTAGGATTTGATATGACAGATATTTATATTTAATGCAGAGCAAAACACAAAATACACTTAACCTTTATTCTGTTGCATTGTAAATGTGTTCTACTTTTCTTTCAACTGAAGTGAATTATATTAATAACTTGTTATTGTTAAAATGTCAAGTGTATTTTCTTTCTCTTTGAATTATCATTTCTTTGCTCAGGGTATTGGGTTTTGCTTATCGCTCCTGACATGGAAAGGAAGAAATGTAATCTTATGTGAAATGTTCAGACTTCTCCTCAATAGGTAGGTTATTTCTTTTAGATTAGCTCAAGTAATAGTTGCAAAGCTGACATATGGAATGTGGAAGGAGACAGGAACCAGATAATGCACTGAAACTGAAACGCTTTCTCATTTAAAGATACAGTCTCCCTGGGACTAATAGAGTGATGAGCACAACATGTCAGGCATTGCTGTATGTGCCACTTCTTTTTATTTTCACCAAGCTGATTTCGAGCATGTAACTGTTAGTTTACTGTGACATTATCAAAATAATTTACATTCACCTTGCAGAACTGAAGTATACCTGTTTGGGGATGAAATTGGAGAAGTTCAGGAAGAAAAAACTTACCATAAGGAGTTTTGAATTTCATTCCATCTCTGTAGCTGATAAAACAATATTCACTATAAAGTATCTGGTTAACAAGATAGACCTTAAACAGTTCTCCCCTCTCACCACTTCAGAAAGAGGTCATTCTGCCTCTTAAGGCATAGCTACATTCTGGGAAATATAATCCACTGTCAGTCTGGAAAGGCTGAGGACTGTGTAGGTTTTATTGTTGAGAACTTTCCAACCTGACTTACAAAGTGAACAGAAATGTGAAGTTAAGCCTTTGAATAATGGTTATTGTTCATAACTAGAAATATATGAAATATCTAATGATTTTACTTCAGCAAGCCAAAAAAGTTTCAAACTGCTGTCTTCATCAGAAACTCTGTTTCAAAGATGGATGTAAGGTTTCACTTTAAATTATTGTCCTTCCTTCCAGCTTCATAAAAAGTAATACAGCTTTATATTTCATCAGCAAGGACGATCTGGCTACAACACTGCCAGAATTTTCCTTCCAGTAGAGTTGGTTTAAGCAAATGTGCATATTTTTACATTTTCATTTTCAAATTAATTAAAGATTTCCAACAGCTGCTATTGATCAATTTATAAAACTATTGATGAAAGAGCAAGGTCCAGGGTAACATTATTTCTGTGCATTTTTCTTTTAAGTAAACATTTAGCCCAGTAGTGTTAGTAAGAGTATTGTTTTCCAGATGGAGTGTTTTATTTAAATATTTATTAGCTAAGGTTTTTAATTTATTAAATTAAAGCACAATGTACTACACCTGGGTCGTGGCAATCCCAGACACACCCACAGGTTGGGTGGGCACTGGACTGAGAGCAGCCCTGTGGGGAAAGACTTGGGGGTGATGGTTGATGGAAAACTCAGCATGACCCAGCCATGAGCACTCACAGCCCAGATAGCCAAATGTGTCCTGGGCTGCACCCAAAGCAGCGTGGGCAGCAGGGGAGGGAGGGGATTCTGCCCCTCTGCTCCTCTCTGGTGAGACCCCACCTGGAACACTGCATCCAGCTCTGGGGTTCTCAGCACAGGAAGGACATGGACCTATTGGAACAAGTCCAGTGGAGGTCACAAAATTTCTCAGAGGACTGAAGCACAGACTCTACAAAGCCAGGCTGGGAAAGTTGGGGCTGTTCTGCCTGGAGAAGAGAAGGTTGTGTGGAGACCTCACAGCAACCTCCCAGTATCAGAAAGGAGCCTACAGGGAAAATGGAGAGGGACTCTTCATCAGGATCTTCAGTAATAGGACAAGGAGTAATGGGTACGAACTGAAAGAGGCTAGATATTAGGAAGAAATTCTTTACTGTGGGGGTGGTGAGGCACTGGAACAGGTTGCCCAGGGAGGCTGTAGATGTCCCAGCCCTGGCAGTGTTCAAGGTCAGGTTGGATAAGACTTTAAAAGTAACCTGGTCTAGTGGGAGACACTGCCCTTTGCAGTGGGGTTGGGACTAGATGATCTTTATGGTCCCTTCCAACATTCCCTGATTTTGGCAATGACAGGAAAGTAAAACGAAATCTTAGTTTTAGTATCTAGATCTTACAGTGATGTCAGAAATTTTCATGAGCTGTCTTCTATAAGAAGTCTGCATATACTTTAACACTACTGGTGTGATTTCTTTTCTAACTTTAAATTCTGAAGAAATATAATTGTCTTGTCTAATGTAAACTGAAACAAACAAGCGAACAAACAAAAGAAACAAAGATGTCTTTTATTTTAAAATCACTGTCATGTATTGTTCCATGGCAGACAAGGAGGTTAGAATAAAGCCTGGGTTTGCATATTGCAGAGTCTGGGTGAAGTTCTGAGGGTAATCTCATATGTGAACTTCCAGGCATGCTTCCTATTTCTTTAACAGAAATGCTAAAATATGAAATCAATTTGCTCTGCAGAAAATTTATCCTGGGTGTCTGACATTTGCAAATTTTACTGGATTCCTGTGGGATGTGGAATATATTACAGAGGGTTACTGTTTTAAAATGTTATCCATTGTCAATGAAAGATTTTTTTAAAGTGTACTCACAATTTATCTCCCCTACCCAGCCCAAGGAAAGGAATGAACTGAATATGTTTTGGAGAACATTGTTCTTAGTGTGACTGGAAGGGATAATAAGAAGCTTTTTACCAGTTCTTATACCATATTCCAGAGAATAATTACTTGTCATTGAATGTATCTGGAAGAGAAAGCATGGAAACAGCAACTGATTCCATCATCTTGTCTTGTAATACTAAAGCTACAGTGCCTCCCCTTAGCTGTGAGCCAGTTTGAACGACAAATTAGTCCTGTGCTTTCTGTTTCCCTGAGAGCCTCCCAAATGAATGGGCCAAGATGTTATTAAGGGCGTATTTATGCTGTGTTTAAAGCCTCTTTATAATGGCATAATTTGAAGCTAAGGATTGTTAATGAGTTGGTTTTTTTCCTAAGATCAAGTGCTTCCATGAACATAAACACAAAAAAATCTTGCATTCTTCTTTCCACCCAATAAAAAGCATCATTTTTTGAGCTTAAAAATAAAAAGAAAAAAAAAAAAAGGGTATATTCCTAAAATGGTTTGTAAATATAAACAAGCTTTCCTCTATTATCTACTTATAAGAATTATCCTTTTATTTCAGTCATGTTTATTCTTTTTTAATGTCTTAGAAAAAATAATTTTCTTGTGGGATAGAACTGCTAGAGGAAAATTCTTACTTAACATGCCAGAAAACGTCTTAGTGAGTAGTTAGGCAGCCACAAAAAAGCACAATTTTATTTTGTAAAAATGTACGTGTTTTGTAGAAACTAGTTTTGGAATGAACAGCTGTCTAGACATTTCACATATTGAATAGTAAAGAACTGAAGCCCTGGATTTATTTAATACAACTGCTTGAGCAGAAAGTCTTGTGTTTTATATATGGGGCCAAGAGCCATAAACCCCCTGGACTCTGGTCCCCTTTTTGATGCTGAGTGACCTTAATAATTCTTTGCACTTACATAGCACTTGGCAAACACTATTAATTTAAACTTCACAGGGTCCCTGTGAGGTACAGAGGTGTAATTATTTGACTTTTTCAAGTGTGAGAATTGAGACTCATAGAGGTTATGCTCTGCAATAAAACAAGTTCAGAAAGAGGGTGGAAACTCAGGTCACTTGGCACTTACTCCTGCTCCTAATCTACTGGAATACTGCTTAAAGCCTCAGCTCCTTAGCCTAGCACACGGGGTTAATGCTGCTTTCCAGTCTGTAGATGCTCATGCTGAACTGTGTGCCAGGGAGATAAGGAAGATACACATCTGTGGCATCTGTCTTCTGTGGAAGGTACCGCTGACCTCTTTGAATTCTTAGGAAATTCCTTGTAGGCAAGGCCAGGCAATTCTAACCCAGAGGAAGGAAATGAAATGATGTCTTATTTTAACAGATATTGAAAATCTAAGAGAGGTTGCCACAAATACACTTGAAGTGGATTCAGAGCGGGGCAGTAGATTGACTGCACAAGAAGGACCAGAGTGGTTACTCACTGCATGAGTCTGAGGCAGTTACTCATCCTTTTTGAGCCTTGGATTTCTTTTTGCATGTTCTTAATTTGCTTTTAAGTCATTCTATGCTGCCAAAATAGGAGCCTAGGAAATGTTGGATTGTAGTAAGATGTTTCATGGCTTTCAGATTAATCTGAGTGAATTTCTAGTGCAGAAAATTTTTCCTAACTAAGGCTTTCACTTATTTGCTTGCTGTTCCCAAGAAGGGGCAAATTGCTGAGATCGGAAGACAGGATGACATGATGTGAATGTGTAACCAATTTTTATCGGCAGCATTTCCATCTGGTGGACGTGCCTCTGGGTGGCCACTTTTCAGGAGGGGCAACATATATCTCTGAGCCTTCCAGCTCATATACTGTGAAGTTTTCAATTCCTGTGCTTCATTTGAAGGCACTGTGAGAAAGAAGCAATTTTAATTCGCCTTTCTGACAGGTCCTGAGTGCCAGTTATGGAACAGGTGCAATGGTATTACTAATTTATCATGATCTTCACCAACCTGCCAAAGTGTCCTGAGTGCACCATTCTAAAGTTGTCTTTTCCTCCCAGTGTAAATGGGCTGCTGCTGGATCATGGTGTTTCCCCTACTCAAACAACCTTTTGCTTTCTGTGGATAAATTTTATGATAACAAAATATGCTATCCCTTTGCAGGATTCAATAAAATACTTCTGTTTCTTCCCGTGTCTTTTTTTTTTTTTCCACATTATGTTTTGTTTTGTTCTCTTTCTGTAGTTTTGGGGGTTTGTTTTGTTTTCCACCAATTAACAGTATTTCCTTTTGAAAAAAGTGGTTTTATTAGCTATGCATCCCAACACTTCTTATATGTCACCTATTCATAATAATTTTGAGGTAGTGAATTATTTTTTACACAAGTGTGGTTTCCTTTTTATTTTTCAGAGTCTTCTGTTCACTTGGTTTTCCTGTAAATTATTATTTTCTCTGTATTACTTTACATGCTGTAATTGCTTTGTTATCTATAAAATAAAGGTAGGCTTAGTTTACTCCTTTCATCACTGCCAGAACCTCAGTGAATGAACTGCAGTTCCTCTCATTACCATAGCTTTGTTCTGCTTTGTTCTAGTGATAATTGCCCTTGTCATCCTCTTGTAACATTTGCTGTCAGAACTTGTGGTTAAAAACAGAGAGAAGGTAATAGGTGGAGTTGGAGAGAGATTAATTAGGAAGAATATTTTGCAAAATGAGTTGATAAAGAAACGTTTGTATTTCACATCATTAAATAACTGAGTCAGAATTGATTATGTAAACAGCAGCACGCATGGAGGAGAGGAAAAGCTGCTTTACTGCAGCAGATACAGTAAGAATATGGCTGAGACAGTTGTGTTTTTTATTCATGGTGTAATTCTGGTCAAGGGAAGACAAGTGAAAATTTTCAAGTGTCTGTCTGTCTTTAATTTTTTTTTTCTCTCTCTGGTTTCCTTTGCCTTTCTTCCTTACAGCCTACTCTCCCTGTTTTTACACTTCAGAGTTATTTTTGTAAGATGGTTATACTGTTTTTTAAACCACGTCTTTATGAGTCTCTTTCCCAAAGGGAATGAAAGAAAGGTGTTTTGTTCACAGTGACCAAATTAGCAAACAAGTTTGAAGTTAAGGTCTGTATTGTGCTGCTGGGGGGCTCACTAACACTGTCAAAACCAGTTCCTGGAATCTTGCAGCCATATAATTTTGGTGAAGCCAGCTAACGTTTGAAATAGAATCCCTTTTTTATGAGAAATATGTGTGAAGTGATCAATTGAAAATACAAATAATAAAAATATATATTAAAAAAGAGATTCAGCTTCATGGATATGTACATATTGTTTCCCTGGTTCTGGATTGTTCAGTCAAGCTGAAGTTTTTTATAATATCCTTCAGTAAACACAGACTTCACTGCTTCTCATTCAGCATTATTTATGTCCTGGGAGTCTTCCAAAGGAAACTAAAGCTTTGGCAAGGCCTGGAAGCTTATACAGAAGACTGTTTATCGTAGGGGAATTTGAAAGATAAACTTGTCATCAAGGAAGCTAAGGTTACCAGGTGAAAATGAAAGATAATGTTACTGTATAACAGGACTAGTGGAGGGGGAGGTGTTCCAATACAGTGGAACCAGTCCTGGAAAATGCCAGAGACAGAAGCTGGAGAGATAGCTCCAAGGGCAATGGGTGTGTGTTGCTCCGATTCTGTGTCTCGAATAACACTGTGATGGAGCTGCCCTGTGTCTGAGATGAAACTCTGCACTTTAACACCTGGGTAGATCTTCTCCTTGGCAATTTTTAATGAAATGCAAACGAGTGCATTTTTTAGGGGACCCAATTGCTGAAATCCAGTTCTCACTTCAACATAGAAAGTATAGTGGAACTGATACAGTTCCTCATTTTGAGCACAGCCACAGTGCAAATGTAAAGGTGATCTGTTCTCGGAGGACAACACAAAAGCTTTTCAAAAGACTCATAACAGATTTATTCCCTTTGGTAGAGTGAGGGAATGTGCATTTGAAGATGTAAAAATTCTAGAGACCACAGATGTAGTCCTGTATCCAGCAATGTTTCTAAGCCTATATCCATTACAGCAGAGAGCTGCAGGTGCTGTCACCACAGGGTGCTTCCTCCGTTCATATGAGAAGGCATGGAAACCCACAGAATATTGTTTCATCTTGCTCCCTCCAATGGAAGGTATGCTCAAATGGAGAGAGATATTTAGTGATTGCATTCATCGGTCGAATATTGGTAATTACATATTCATGATGTGCCATCAAACTGCACAAAAATCAAGCTGAAAAGTCAATCCTGTTGATTTTGGAGGCTGTTTATGTGTGTGGTATACAATGCAGGAGAGGAAGGAAAGCACTCTGTGCTGCAAAACAGCTGCCAACTGTACTCCCGTGCTCTGGAGCTGTGGTGTCTGGCCCATGACATAATTGCCAGGAATAAAATGAACACATCCCAGCATCTTCATAATTTTAAAAGATCCTTTGGTTAGACACACAAAGTCCCACAGAATTAAGTAAATGAGAATGAACATCTGCCTTTAAATTTTTAAGGAATGGGTAAACTAATTGCAATTGACTGTTACAAAAGTACACATTTTATGCCAAACCCGTATTAAAAATACTCTGAATTACATCAGAACACTTGACCATCGAAAAAGAAAAAAGCACAGAAAAACCTTGGAAAGATAGGGCTAAATAACGAATAACTGAGATAGTTTCTCTGTATATAGCTGTGACTTAAGGTCCATTATGGCTAAAACTAACTTACATATCAACTGAGGAAGGAAATGTTTTCTTCAGCTGATTCTAAAGGCAATTGATTTTTTTCCCAAGAGATTATGTATTCAGGTATTTGTCACAAGAAGAAGAAGTGGTTCAGCTGAGAAACTTCGAAAGCCTGTTAATTAAGGATGGACTGGATACAGCCCTATGCATCTGCCCATAATCCGTCAGAACCAGGCTAACAATATTCTCTCTGCAGATGGAGTTCAAGTCAAGTTAATGGTGTTTGTCTTTCCCTATATTTTTATTTGCTCAGTCTGCTTCAGTTCTTCAGCACTTGCTAAAGAGCTATTGAAAATGTTGACCCAATACTTAAATCAAAGTTGATTTTCTTTTTTTCCCCCATGTTTAAGAATTACATCTCAATTCAGCGATGGTTTTCTTGTCAGAGAGGTAAGTGTTTTTCATGTAGGAATCATTATATCCAGTAGGAATTCTTCACGCACATAAACATTTGATGAACCATTACTAGAATGTGTTTGTGCAGGGAGACTACAGGATGTTTATGAGACCACAGATTTTACCCTCTTATACTTTAGTTTTCAGTGTGTTTCCTCTCTTGCTTTTATTTTCACAAGAAAATTCTTTCTTTCTCCGTGAACATCTCCTTTTCACTACTTTGCACTTCATTTAATAAGACAAAAAAAAAAAAAAAAGGCAAGTTTATTTATATTTAAAGTGAAGAAAAGTTTATGATGCAGATAAATGATGCAGATAAATGACACAGAAATGAAAAATGGTCTAACCTCTCTGTTTTGATTCATAGTCTATGTGACTTACATAATTGTCCCCTATCAATGCTGATCTCCAAGAAGAAACTCCTGCCAGTAGGAGTCTTTTTTAATAAGAAATGCAGCGTCTTCTTCAATTTTACTATAAAAAGAAATGAACTTATCTTTTTGGTCCCCTCTAGAAACCCAGTTTTTATGTGAGAGGGACTGAATCTAATTATCAGAGAGTCTCTGCTGAACCACTTAAGAATATCAGTATAAAAGTATAGCAAGCAATCCCTTGATCTGTAGGTAACCATTTCTAGCTGTGCTATTGTAATAGATTTGAGACTCTTCTCCTGCAAAAAAAAAGGTGAGTCTAAGTTATATCAAATTGTTCAGCTTGCTAATGCAACAGTTAGTGGGAAAGAATTTAAATCACAGTTTGAACCAGGAATATTTCTGACTTGCCATCAGGTAAGTAGCCTGTCACCACTAAGTAAAAGCATGATGAAAAAATTCCTTCTCTGAGGAGGTGAAAATATTCAAGAAAAACTCTGCAAAGTCTCGCCTTTAATGATACTAGTTATAGCTAAAATGTTAGAAGATGAAGAGTTAGAAAAAGCCCTATATTAAGTGTACAAGTCTGTGGAAAACAAAAACCTGTACATTTGTTAAAAGCATCAGAAAGAACCAATACACAGCTTAGAAAAGCTGTTGTAGTCTTGTTGACATCAGCCAACAATGTATTTCTGCTAAATCTCTTTTCTGTGCTTTTTAAGATTCCCACATTTATTTTCATGGGACAATCATATATCTCTCATGGTTTTATCATTTTTTTTGTTGTTGTTGTTGTTGATGACGGAAAACATTTCTAAACTGATTTTGGATAAGTGATTTGTTTTGTGGTTTAGAATCTCTTTCTCTATTCATTATTTGCAATATTTTTTTAACCCACTTTTATTTTCACTTCTGATGTCATCTTAAATATGGCTTGTTTGTTCCTTCAAGTCATCAAGGATATTTGAATATGTGATCTGAGATAAAAATGTAGAGGCATGGTCTCTTTCCATACATGGTTTTAATTTATTGTTATTAATTTTGCAACAAGTATACTTCTGTCACTACTTGTATAATTATGCTATCTTGTAGGTTTTATTTTGAGTATAGCTGGACCTGGGTCACCAAAATTTAAGCTTATTTTTTAATATTTGAAAATATTTTCTCTCTATAGCTATTTTTTACAGTCTAGAGAAATGATGTGATTCTGTCTTCAGTTTTATAGAAGAGCATTTTAAGTTGCTACCGCTTAAATGTTAATTCCCCTCCCCCACCAAGTACTTAGTATTTTAAAGAAGCAATTAAGCTTTTAAACTGAAATATATTCCTTCATGCTTATTCCTGTTCTTCTGTGCAGCATTTCTTGATGCTTTTGCTTTATAATCTGAAGATATAGCTAATGCATTTTCATGTATCTCTTTTAGTGATTGTAAAGGTAGTACTGTGAGGCAAGAATGTTTTAGTTTTTGTTTTATGCAAATAACTCAGTACATAAGTTAGAAGTTCCTTCTTTGATGGCTACTTACTACCCTTAATATATTCCAAAGGACTAGGTTCACTGCAGCTGTATTTTCAAAGTCTAGAACTACTAAGGAGCAATAGTTTTACTGGTGAGTAAAGCCATGAATGGCTAATGCTCAGAAAGTGAAAACTAGGAGCAGTAGTAGTAGTAGATCAGCTGAGAGAGAAAAGAAAGAGACTGTTCAGATGAGCAGGTTGTAATTTTATATCTGGGTATATCTATTGATAAAATGGGGGCATAACTAAAGGAGGAACAGAGGAATTACTATAATATTTAGGTGATTGCTAGTGAGTACACTCCATCTTTTCTACAGCAGTATCCAAAAAATATTTCTGAAAGCCCTGGGAAAAGTACACCACAGATTGTAGGTTATTTGCTAAAGCCAGCATCAATATCCAAGAAATTATCCATTAGGAAATTATTGTGAGAGATATTTTCTGAACGAGGGCAATAGAAAGAACTACTCATATCAATTCCTTCACTGCTAATTCAATGTTTGTAAGAAAAAAGAGGAAACTTTACTAGTAGTAAAGGATAGTATTTCATTCATCTGAGTGAGACAGTGAAGTCAATAAAATTCTGGCTGCAGAATTGAGTAAAATAACTGAAATCTGTATTAACAATTACTAATCATTTTAAATATCTAGAGACTTCGGTGTCTGGAATTACTGAAGAATTTGGCAAGTCTCTTCTCATATCTGCACATAAAATCTGTCACAGACAGGAAGAATTGAAGAGATTTCCAAAGTGCTTGGAAAGGTTAAACAAAAGGCTATGTAAGTGGCTTTATTCTCTTATGTCTGCCTCAACAATTGAATCTCCTGTGAAATTATTTGTCTCCTGAAGTCCTTAGGCCTTGTCGACCTTCAAGTAGTAAAATATTTTTTTCAATGGTTTCTCATGGTTGTGGTTTGAATATTAATATTATGTGTAAGTCAGACAGTATTGCTTGCTCTCATAAGGAAAGGCTACATTCTTCAGCTGTTCCTCAGCTGGGTAATGATGCTAAACTCCAGGGTCCTGATGCTTCACAGTGGTAGTAAAGGTGACAGAAAATCACTGACAAAGGACTTGGCTGAGAGGCTTGGATGTTTTTGAGGGGAGTAATGATTCTGTATCTTCCATAATTTAGGCTTGGGATGATTTGAGTACTTTTGCTCTGACTCTTGAAATAATTTTCTTTTTACAGAGCGCAATATAGTAGCCCATTTTTTTAAGGAAAAGGTTTTTTCATCTAGCATGAAGTGGTGATATTAGTCATACATCAGATATGGATGTCACTAGCTACACTGAGTGAAATAGAGCTTGGATTTCTGTATGTGACCTGAAAAATTTATGTCAGAAGTGATGGAACTTGCTGAGAAATTTCAGGGAGATTGAAGACAGTTTTCCCTGCTTGGTTTCCATTGGAAATTCAGTTACCAATGTGTTCCCATGGATTTCAGCAAACCAATACAATGATGCAATATTATTAATTTGAACCAAGTCTATTGAGCTGGATTGATTTTTAAGTTGGTAGCTTCATCTGCAACATTCTTCTATTGATTTTTATCCTCCTTTTCACTGCCTCTTGTGGTATTATCAGTGTCATAGCAGTATTTTTCCTCCTGCTGTGCGTGTACAGCTCCCACCTGGTTAGCTAAACTGACAACAAGGTGTAGCTAAATATTTGCCAGGGAAGGGTATTTTGTTACTCTGATCTTCCTACCACCTGTGCTCTTTGTTCATGTCTGTTTTATCTTATGTTAGCCTTGCTTTTCACACCTGTGGTTTTATAGCTGTAAATTTACTTACATTTGTTGGTACACACTGGGCCTTCAGCCCGACTTGAGGAATAGTGGTTTTGAGTATTTTGAGTCAATATAGAAAAAAAAAATGTTTCCAATGAAGGAAAAATATCTTTCGGGAAAACATCTTTCAGAAAAAATATTTCTCAGAAAAATATTCTGGAAAATATGCAATGAGTTTCTTGAACAATACAGTAGTTTGGACTAAAACATTAACAGAATTATCTCCTGGTGGAATTTTTTTTTCCTTTTTTTTTTAATTGTGCTAGTACAATACATAAAAGGGTGAGGGGGACCAGATGGACAGACAGACAGATGGATTTGAATAGGAATGACGCTGAAAGGGAGAATATATGAATGTCACAGTAAGGGAGAATTAATTATCTATACAAAGATGATGGGAATAGCTCTTGTTTTTGTCCACCAGTCCCCTCTAGGTCAAGACACAAAAGACAAAAGTCCAAATAACTCATTTGTGAAAGGAAGTTTAAATTTATATCTTTCTCCTCAAAAACATTGCAGAGAATTGCAAAGCACAGTGATTACCTTTCCAAGGACCCCTGCCTGAGTATAAACAACTCCATATCAGAGGCAAATTTTGAGGAGAGGGGGACTTCAAAGGCTCTCTCTACCTGATTCCAAGCAGGGGAAGTCCCTCTGTCCCAGTTTATTGTGAAATAAGAAAAAAATATTCATTCTTCCCCACAATTTTCAGGCTTCAGGTTTGAATTTATTTTGCTGAAGCAAAATGGGAGAAGCAAAAATGAGGAAAAGATTACATTCTTTGAGGTGATGATTCAAAGCAGGTGCTCTGTAATAGGAACAGGAATGAATGGAAGGTTTGTAGGAAAGCTTTACTACAAAAACTTGCCATTTATAGCCGTTCAGCCCCAGGCCTAGCTCTTACTGTGTTTTTCCAGGAGTTGAGATAATGGTGACTCTGTGAAATGCTGTAAGGGAATCAGATTCGATTTCAATAAATGTATTTAAAACACTATTAGGCATATATCATTTTTATACCTCCTAGTAGAAACATGTAGGAAAATGAGGACAGATGTACCCTGCTAAGGTTTATTCTAGGCTTCAGTAGGTCATCCAGAGTGCAAGGAAAAAGTGTCTGAGGAAACTTGCACTTAGAAAGATGAACATCTACTGACAAAATCATTGCACTTATTTACAAATGAGATCATTGTAATGTTAAATGATGCTCCTTTTTCTCTCTCATTTTTTATTAGACCTGAAAGCCTCTGCTCTTTTACTTTTATTTGTAAGCTGACTTCTGAACCTTGAAGAATTTTCTTGGAAAAAGGCTGCTTGAGGAGAAGGAGATCAGCTACCAGACCATTGAAACAGTGATGGGACAGAAGGTAAGTCATTGCTTTGTAACTCCTTTATAGATGGCAATGTGGTTTACTGCGCAAGAACAGAAACATAGAAGAAAATATGGACTTGAAAGCATGCATGAGATGACAAAAAGATAATTTTTGTAACTATTCCACTGCAATTGATGGAAGAAAAGAAGCTTTAAAAAGCCAGAGCTTTAAAAATTGGGCAAACATCTGATGAGGGATACAATCTTTTCTTCAGTTCTGAATGCTGCTTTGTATTTAAAGCAGAATGACTAAAAATCTTGCTAATCACAAATCTGTTGGAGAATAGCCTTTTCACTTTATATATTGAAATAGAGATTTTGTCTAATATGGCAATCTCAATTTCTTTTTCATTTCTTTTCCTAAGTCAAAGTAAAAATGCTGTTTCCTCCAGCACGTGTTCTACTTCCAATTTTCATGCTAAAGGCTGTGCTAACTCTTGATTCCTAGCCAGCATCAGTAAAACCAGAAATAGATCTAAACATGCCTGTATTATTTCTGAGTAGAGTTCTCCTACTTCAGTTTGACATGAAGGCAACAAGACACTGGATGAAAGATAAGATACAGAAGCTTCATGAAAGTATAGAGGGCAAAATTATGCCTTAACATCACTGTAATTGTGTACTCTACTTGTGCATAAATTGCAAGAATTTCATGGGTTTCCACAAAAATACTAGAAGAACTAAATCCAAGTGGTTTTGACTTAGAATTAGTTGGTTTTGGTTTTTTTTACAGTTAGAAGGGATACAAACACTGATATCACGTTTTACTTGTTCTAGTCTTAACTGGTAGCTGTTTGATCCATACACTTTTGAATACAGTATAGAAAAGTTTTCTTACTTTTGCTTTGTTCATCAATCTTTTTGAATTTATTTGATAATTTCATTTGTACCAGTACTTTGGAGGTGCTTATATTATGAAACTTGTCACTGGCTAAAAGTCAGAATTTGGTTGAGATATTTTCAGTTAAAGGCAATATAATGGAAATGAAAATGGAATGATGGTTAAAGGCAATATATTGGAAAGAATTAATGTTTATGTTAAAGAAAAAAGCTTTTCTAAGTCAACAGTTTTTATACATAGAGAAGAATATCTGTTAAGAATAACGATATAATTTTATGTTGCATACATATCTGAGGCAGTTTTGGAGGATTTTTGAATTTTATTTACCGAAAAAAATTATGATCTATTTGAATGACTGGTCTGGTTAACAGAAGTGGTTGTTGATCTTAGAGAAATTGCTCCAGATTTTGAAGACATGGTGTATTTTGTTTTGGAAGGTTAAAGCCATTAACTGTAAGTCTTTTTCAAATGATCCCATTTGAAGGGCTGCCAAAATGTAAAAAAGCATATGTTCATGTGAATGAGGAAAGTAGAAGATAAAAGTGCATTATGTACATGCTCTGCAGGATTTAAAATAAGATATGTTGGAATATTAGAGTATGGAGCTTCATGTGAAATATGCCCTAAGGCAGATACAGATATTAGCAGATGCCACACGATTCTTTTCACCTGCACAAATCCTTCTAGAGGCATTGACATTTGTCTTCATTGTTGTTTTTCGTCATACTTAATGATAGGAAAATAATGTGAAAATTATACCCCTTCCTATCTAGCCTTTTGGTGGAGGGCATGAAAACAACTTCATCTATTCTGCTTTTTGAAGCTGTTTTCCTTTCATGGAAGATGCTAATGTGGGTAATCTGTCTGGATGTGTACTTTTGGGTGGGAAGTGATTGTGATAGTGTTTAAATATTAAGGGTCATTCATTAAAAGGAATCTCCAAATATTTTGATGGGTGAGGATCTAAACCCAAATATTTCATGGAGATACCATGGTACTCAGGTGTCAGAATAAACTTGGTCAGGGCTTTTTATATTCTTTTCCATTCTGGTTTAATTTTCCTGCCCACTGCCCCAAACTTGGATTTTCACAAACAATGATCCCAACCACCTTTCTTCTTAAGCTTTTTACTTCTGTTATGACTGCATCCCAGACTGTGGTGCAGTACAGTGATCTCAGCAGGGCAGCTTAATACAAGCTCAAAATCTAACTGCAGCCCTGTGGACGTCTGTCTGCAAATTTATCCAGTGGGTCAATTTTTGGGCTACAATTTATAGATTGGAAACACATACTATTAACATTTTTTAGTTCCTGAGTCTTTCTGGAGAAGCGGGATAAAGTGGCTATCCTTCAGGCCAAAAACCAACTTTAGCATATCCATTATTACCCCAAGCACAGACAATAATTAAAGTGTCTGTTGATGACTTACACCTGGTTGGATGCACTGAGCTTCATCTGTCTGTCAAATCACTGGAGGATTTGTACAGGAAACAGGGAATTCTGTTGCATTGTGTGAAAGGCTGTTAAGGAAAATAGGCAATGAGTACATTGAAAACCAAACTCAGAAGTTACCATGTCCTCATGCAGCTCTTACAATAGGAGTAAGAGACAAAGCAAGAGTCAGTGGATAGAAACAGGATACATTCTTGTTCTTGTAACATTTTCCTCTTGTTAATACTATGTATTTAGATTCTCCAGTTGCTTGCATCTTCATCACATGAAACCTTAAAGTAATCTTCCTTAAAAATGCTTTGTTCAGAGATCATGCTGGAAGACTGCATGCCAAAATAACACGATAAAGTGGATTAGATACTCATGCATGGACCTAAAACAATACATTAACAGCAAATCAAACTGGACCTAACAGTTNTTTTTTTTTTTTTTTTTTTAAATTTTTCTTTGTTTGGTTGGTTTTTGGTTGGTTTTATTTTTGAGTTTTTTTTTTCCATTTTATTTTTCCCTTGTATTTTTGAGTCCTAGTCTACTTATGGGCAATAATTTTATGGGATTGGAGTTTTCAGCACATGAAAATAAATTACCTACCTGGTGCAGTGCCTCAGACAACCCATATCCCTGTTTCTGTTGAGATTCAGAATATTTGTGCAAAGTGCTGGAAATCTGTATCCATCGATGTAAGAAAAGTTGTACTAGTCATCAGTTTGATGAAAAGATGAATAATTTGCTACACAGCTGGTTCATGAAAATAAAAATCAGTGACATTTAATTTCTAATGCAAATTAAGGAGAATATAATTCAGCAGTCAATTTTTACACCTGTTAAACATACCACAAATAGTGAGCTTCAGAAATATCAGTTCATAGAAAGTAAATGTAGGAGGAGATGACTGGTGTAAGTATTTTGACTTTGTTTTTCTGACCAGTGAGGGAGACCTTGCTCATAACCCATTATTTCATTGCTGGGCATCAGCATTATTTAGACATATTTGTTGTTTTGCTGTCACATATTGATTTTACTTAAATAGAAGAGTAACCCAAAAAAAAATAGGAAAATCCATCCCTACACAGGTTGCTCAGAGCCCTGTCCAACCTAAACTTGAATGTTTTCAGGGATGGAGCCTGAATATACCTCTCTGGGCAAGCTGTGCCAGTGTTTCACCACTCTCTGTATTATTTTTTTCCTTTTATTTCTAGACTACATCTACTCTATTTTGGTTTAAAACTATTACTCCTTGTCCTATTACTATAGGCCCTGCTAAAAAGTTTGTCCCCATCTTTCTTATAAACCCTCTTTAGGTACTGGAGTGTGCTATGAGTTCTCCCTGAAGCCTTCTTCTCTCCAGTCTGAACAGCCCCAGCTCTCTAAGCCTTTCGTCACAGCAGTGGTGTTCCATCCCTCGAATCATCTTCATGGCACTCCACCCAAGTACCTTCAGTCGTTTGAACTTGTCCTTTCACTTTTCTATACGTATTTGGTTTCTATTTTTTTTTCTTGGCTTATTTGATAATCAGAATTTTCAGTGGGCTAAATACACCTTGTGCATTCAGCTTGTGTATTATGGAGCAACTGTGGGGTTTCACTTTCTTGGAAATGAGATCTTGACAGTTGCAAATGAGAGTGTCTTGGAGCGTGGTGCTTTCATGTCTTATGCATACTGTGTTGAGACAAAGGCATCCAGCTACCAATGTCTGCCACACAGACGAGCTGACGTATGCAGTGAACAGCCAGGGGAATAAAATAATTGAATTCAGCTGCTAATTTTGTCTAAATACTCCAGGTATTAGAAAAATCCAGGAATGCTTCCAAAACTGCCTTGCCTATATAGAAAACGCAAGTTTAGGCTTTTCTTTTCAAGTCTTCCAACTCATTCAGACCTGGCAGCTCGGCCCATTTTTGTGAAAACTCTCTGGACGTGTGAGTTTTCCAACACTCTGTTCTTTGATCCCATAAATATTGTCAATTAAGGTATATATTTTTTACCTAATCTTCTAGTAGCAGCACTTTAAAAAACAAAAAAAAGGCAATATATATTTATGTGAAAAATAGACAGTATCTTCTGCTTAGAATTGCACCTGGACTGATGTTAATACACCAATTCTGCCTGCCCAGTCTTCCCAATTTTCTTTTCTGTTTGATGTAGTCTGACAGCACAGTCTTTTTCACTCTTCAAACACCAAAATTTGGACCATATTATCTAGCACATGTCATTATTCTTTAGAATGTCACTCTATTCCACCCTCCTTCTTCTTGGCCACTAAATGATAGTTTGGGCATTTTTATATACATAGGAAGTTTACAATATGATCTCAGTTCTTTATTATAGGAATTTATTTTATATTATTTAAAGCTTTTGTATTTGTCTCCTGTGATGTCAACAAAATTTGAACTTATAAGAGTGAATACAAGAGAAAACCAGCCAACTGTCAAGGAATCACTCTGGAGGAAGGTAAATATGTGACATTTATGACTGGCTTGTACTGGTTGATTGTGTTGTGCTTTTCAAAATACTTGTGCTGATGCAGTGATTCATTATCCTTTCCACTGTCTTCTGTTTTGACTTTATATTTAAAGACTACTCCTCCTATTGGTGCTGGTGCTGGCTTTCAAGATGCAAACATCTGTCCTCTGGGAATGGTCTTAGATTTAGAGCTATTAAACAGCAGTGAGTTGAGAATTATTTCTGTCAGCAAATCTCCTTTTCTACAGAAAGATCTTTTAAAAATATGAAAGTCTGGTTCTTTGAATTCAATTTCCAATACTGTAAGACTGACCCATAAATACCAATCATGTATAATCTTGTTTTAGTTACAGATATTTCCACATTTGAGAAACATTTATAGCAAGAAAAATGCCTTTTAACCAAACTAATTGGATTGAGGCAGTGTGGTATTATGAATTGCTGGAAAACAGAGAAAACCCATCAATTTATGACTGGCAAAGTGTTCCAGAAACTTTATTGTCCGATCTTTTACTAATTTAAAAAATATTAACTCACATCAATCTGTCAGAATGTTGTTTAAGTAAAGATATCCAAACAAAAAATGGGTTTGTAGACTGTCAACTGAATTTGCTCCTTTAAAAGGTGATTCATATTTTAGGCCTAATTTATCTGAGTCTCTTAAATTAGCCTGAAGGATAAATTAATTAACCTGCTTTTCACTTACCTTTTTGGTAATGGCATTTCTTATAGATGCACTCTCCTCCGCTCCCCCCCATCAAAAAAACCAAAAACCAAACCAAACCAAAAATCCCCCCAGGACTGAAGAATAATTCAGGACTTTAAATCATCTTTTGGCGTGACCGACAATAGATACTACTCTGCCCACCACTTCCTGTAAATTACTGAGGTGTCAATCTTCCGTGTTTCTACCTGCGTAAAAATAATTGTAATTGAATGAAATGTGGGCCAAGTGAAATGGCAGTAGAATAATCCCATTTTGAAATTACTACAGTTTGGTAGTGGGAAAACAGAATATTTTATTAGCTGAATAGCATAAGCATGAGTTTTGTAGGTAGATTTTTAATGCACATGAAAAGTCTCTAAAATGTCTAGAAAACACCACATTTTATTTTCTCCAACACCCCACTCCCAGGCTAGAACATTGCAGAGTATTCAGGAGAAACGTTTGTTGTGTGTGATCATCAGCCTGGTCTTGAGCAGCAAAAAGCAGAGTCCTCAAAACTTCTGTGAGCCTGAGTGGATGTGTGGTAAAACTAATCTCACAGAGAAAGTAAATTCCTCGTGTCCACCAGAATGAGTCTGAATAGATATGCTCATGTCTCACTTTCATCAGTACTGAATTGTCCTCCAACATAAATATTAAACCAAAATGTTAGCAATAGAAATTCACAGTGAATATCACTGCAATTACACATGCTTACTTCCTTTATTTTCACCTTTCTTATGGTATGTCTGCTTTAACCAGACATTGCAGAGTAAATGAAGAATTCTGTGAAAAAACATTTGTTTAATGAAATAGCCACTGAATCTGAAATGTGTCTGTGCTGAAGTGGGAGGGCAGAAAGAGCTGGAAGGATAAAGAAATTAACTAGATGGCAAATAAAATTGACTCCTTAATGTAGAGGGGAGAATACAGTGCTTTCTTCCTTCACCTTATTGTATAAAAATCATTGAATACATTTCCAAGCACTGGGGCTGAATAAATTGATTATAAATAATTTGCATTCCGAATTTTTCTTCCTTCATTATCAGTGAACTACCAACAAGAAGTTTGTCTATTTCTTGCTGTTTTCAAGGGCGGCTGTCAGGGGAAACCATTTTGCCATGCAAAATGAGTAGGGATTGTGCTATATATCCTCGACACCAGCTACATTCTTCTTATCTGTTAGTAACCATAAACAAGCAGGCTGTGGAATATTTCTGTACAGTTTTCATAACTTAGGTCACTTGTTGAAAAACTTCTGCAAATACATACCAATTACTTTTTAGCAACATATTTTTGAGTGCACAAAATTCGATGCGTGAGCAATTGATGAGTTCTGATTTCTCATATATATATCATTATCCTCCAAATCATATGTGCAATAAGAATAAGAGTTGATAAACTAGGGAATCCACTCTGTTGTGGTTTGACCCCAGCCAACAGCCAAGCCCTAGGAAGCCACTTGTTCATCCCTCACCAACAGGGTCGGGGGAAGGGTAAAAGCTGAAAAACTCCTGGGCTGGGATAAAGACAGGTTAATAAAGAAAGCAAAAGCCATGCACACACACCAAGGCAAGGAATTATTTCACTGCTTCCCATGAAAGGCAGGTGTTCAGCCATCTCCAGGAGAGCAGGGCCCCATCAAGTGTAACGCTTGCTTGGGAAGCCAAACACCATCACTCCAAATGCTCCCCACTTCTTTCCTCCTTCCCCCCAGCTTTATGTATTGAGCATGATGTCATACTGTCTGAAATATCCCTTTGGTCAGTTTGGGTCACCTGTCCCAGCTGTGTCTCCTCCCAACCTCCCATGCACCCCGAACTTCCTCACCAGCGTGGAAGTACAAAAAGCAGAAAAGGCCTTGGCTCTGTGTAAGCCCTGCTCAGCGATAACAAAAACATCTCTGTTATCAACCCTGTGTTCAGCACAAATTTAAAACACGACTCCATGCCAACAACTAGGAAAAAGATTAACTCTACTCCAGCCAAAACAGCGTAACTGGGCATTGAAAAATAGACTTTAATCTAAAAGTGTGTGTGTCAGTCTGCAGAACAAGGAGAATGATTCTGTAAGTTTGCAGTTATAGCAAACTGATACATAACTGTCGTGGTTTGACACTGGCCCAACGCCAGGCATCCACGAGAGTTGCTCACTCACCCTCCCCTGCTACGGCTGGGCAAAAGGAGGGAAAAGAGGAAAAAGGATTAATGGAGGCTTCATGGGTGAGATAAGGAGAGTGGGAGAAATATTTCAAGGGCAAAACAGGCTCAACCTTGATTACTAAGTGAAATCTATTACTAACAGAATCAGAGGATGGTAATGAGAAATAACATAAGCCCTTAAAACACCTTCTCCCCACCGCCCCAGCCCTTCCGTCCTTCCCACCGACAACACAGGGAGGCAGGGCAGGGGGTTTTTGGTCAGTCCATCAAGATTTCTTTCCCTGTGAGGCCGTGGGGTCCCTCCCATGGGAGACAGTTCTCCGTGAACTTCCCGGCGTGGGTCCACTCTCACAAGTAGCTGCCAAACCGCACCTGCTGCAGTGTGAGCCCCTCCCATGNAGCAAAGTCATGAATGTGATTATTAGAATTATTTTAAAATTGCTTAAATTTTAACTGAAAGCACCTTTTGGGTTTTAGTTTCCAGTGCAGTAAAATTAAAAAGTGTGGTCTATATCTCCAATGAAAATATTGAATGAAATTGTCAATTTTTGCCTGGTTATAAAGGAAATAGTTGATATTTGCAAACCTTACTGATCTGTTTTCTCCAAACAGAAAGTAAAAATTTTGAGTGATTCTAAATATAAAATGCTGTAATTGAGTTTCAGAAGAAAGCCACAATAAAAAAATGGAAAATTAAGCAGTTTTTTTGTTAAGACTGTTTAGAGAAAATAATTTTCTTCAATTTTATTGTTTATTCTGGACCCTTTTTTTTTTAAGAAATAAAAATAAGTTTTTATTCTGTTTTTTAACTGCTCTGAAGTAAAGACAACAGACAAATCCACTAGTTGGCTATACTGTGCTTAGATATACTGTCCATTTTCTATGTAAGTTCAATTTAAAGTGTTTTGATACTGGACAATCTTAGTGGAGAAATTAATGCATATAGTCTATGTTATATATTAAATTACACAAAACATGGTGTCATTTTCTAGTAATTTTGACTTATAGTAACTTTTTGTTCAGGGTTTAGTGAGAGGAAGGGGCGACTGCAGCTTTTAAATACAAACAGAAGTTGCCTGTGTTCATGCTGCCTGGGAGGCTTGTGGAAATCTATATTCAGAATGTAAATTTTTTGGGGTAAGTCAAAGTCTGCCAAGAACATTGCACATTCAGATGGGAGTTGACTCATAATCTGGAATGTGGAACCATAACATGCAGTTATTTGGACAGGTTGAATATTATTTTGTGACTGGTGCTCACAGCAAACTCTTAAAGGCCAAAAATAGCACAAAGTGGCTAAGCAGAGGAAAACTGTTGAAAGTCTGCATGTTTTCCAGGTGCGGATTTCTGAAATCTCCTAAGCACCAACAGTTCCACAAATGCTTATCTTAAAACCCCTTTTCTATTTGTCCCACCATATTTTTGGGATGAAAAAGACTGCTGAAGTCAAGGACTTACAGACCACAGTAAGAAGACAGTCAAAGAAATGGTTACATGGCTGCATTAATACTGCCTGGAGTTCCAAGCAGTCCCTTGGGGTTTCTCTGTCATAATTACTCATACTGGAACTAGACATTCTTTCTGGATCATATGGCAAGACAATTGCTTTTTCTAGTCTGCCAACTGTTCTTTCTGGAAATGGAACATATTTGATTTTTTTTAAAATGTATTTCTATACTTCTGTGAAGGTAAGCCTGACTCTAGCAACAAATCAGAAATGACCTCATAATGCTATTTTAGAAAAGAAGATGCAGAAAAGATGATTTCAAGCACATACATATCCACTAGCCCACAAACATGATAGTCTGAACATTGGAAAAAAACAATATTATTTTGTGACTCGATGGAAATATTTTACATTCCTTGCTATTTATAATCTAGACATCCTGATTCAGTAGGTTGACTTACTATGCCAGCAAGTACAGGGCACACACTAATAAATGAGGAGAGAATGTCAACTATGTTGGCAGGAAGTGGCCAGTCATACAGCTGACAGGCAGTCTTGGCAAGGAATATATGTAATGGTTTGGTACTGCAAGCTGTTTGTAGTTAGCATTACCAAAACTGCCAGCCAATTGCCTCATACGGTCTGCTGACAGGCAGTAATCTAATCTGGCCTCCCATTTGTTCTTTGTTTTTATCTGTTAAACACAACTTCATCTTTCCCGTGGTTGACTTGTATGCTATTTAAAATCTGAACATTGCATTCAATCTTGTGGACATGAGAATAGCAGAGGTGTTAAGATCATATAGAACTGGGTCTCTGGAAACAATTTTTCATGAAGATGTGCTCGGATTTCAAAATAAACTTACTGTAAAACAGGAAAGAAATGTGGTTGCATTATTTTCTCCATATATGTCCCTATTTCAAGCTGAAGTTTGAAAGTAGGGATGTTTTCCATCGTAAGGAATTCTAGATAGATATCAGGGATAGACTGGAGGGAGAATTGCAGGTACAATGGAAAACAGATTCAAAGTTGCTGGCTTGATCAAAGCACAGAAATAAGTAGTATGCCTTGCGCTTGAATAAAGTAACTTACATGTAAAATAAGTAAGGTTATACAAGATATGTTCAGATTTGCTGGTTTTATTTCAAGTTATGTGTTGAAAAGCTGTTGGCTTAAGATTCATCACTGAGGAGTCAGTGTGTTCTTATGGCTTTGATTGACTTGAAAATTATTATTTCTGGCACAAAAGTACTAATCTAGTATGTCTGTTCATATAAAGCCAGGATGGTCTACTGGGAAGGTGCTAAACTGGTGTAAGTTCTTTTCTCCTCCAGAAGCTCCCTGTATGCTGATGGCATATTTGATTAGGACTAGATCAAGAAAAGTGTTGCATATCAAAAAGGGTTCCTAATGAACATTAACTGTCTCTGCCTAGCAATTCATTTCTCAAAGCAGCCAGTTTAGTGGAGCCAAGCTTTGCAACTGCCGGTATTTTCAGATGTGAATTTCCACTGACACAGTGCTTCTGTGCATGTGCCCAGATGTGACTCTCTCTGGTCAGCATGTAGCAGCTTGGCATTCATGGCAACATCCCTCTGATATTACAGACCAGGTGTTGTAAAACTCTTCCATGCAAAATGAAATGAGCCTATCCGGTTTGTTGTGCTCACCTCTTGCCAAATTCTATCTGTGAGGAAGGTGTAATCCCAGGAGATGCAGGATCGTTTCTGTTCCGTGGTGAAGGCAACTGACTCTGGGTTTTCTCTGATGGCTTCATCTCTCTCTGCTGTGGTGTTATGACACTCACACTGAAGTGCTCTTTGGAAACCTTGCTTGGGGCCATGCCTCCCTTCCACCCTGGTCTTCCTGCCTTTCTTTCAGAACAACATAAAATCAAGGGATAGAAATGTTCTGTCTTACATGAGATCTTGTGAAAACAAAAATTGTGGAAAAGTTCGTCTCTTTAACAGTAGATTCCTGCCTGCTAAAATGTACTTTGGTTTTCATTGTCTACATTTCTCAATGCTGGCAGGACAAGTTTAATTTTCTTGAAGGAACACAGAAGATAAAGGTGTTCAAGCCTGGGAATTGTTTTTTGCATAGTGTCAGGGGGTTACTAAAAAATCTGAAACTGCTACCCAGAATAAACAATTTTTAAAACACTGCTGGTAGCGCAGCTTATGACAAGGTTCTTTTTCTTAACCTGGGAATATTAAGGATCAGTTGTGTGAAGCCGCTGAGCATCAAGGAAAAAGTCTTTTTCTGACAGCACAGATCCTCAGAGAACAAAAATGCATTTGCCAAAGCCTCATTAATATATAAAGATAAAATGATGTGCCAAAGTTCATCTCTAAAATAAAAATTAGGAACAATTTATATATTAGAAAATAGTTTACATATGTCATATATGATACACTTATGTAACATATTTTTATATTACCTATGCAACAGAACGTAAATTATGTAATAACCTAATTTTAACAAGTAAAATAGAATGAAACATTACCAGTGTGATTATCTGTTGCCAATCTATTACTACTGATTACTTAGGAAAACATGAAACAATTTAATGCAAATTACAAACCAATACCCACTTTTTTTTCCTTTAATTATTTAGTGTCAGGTGTCGCATGGATATTTAAGAATCTAAGCAGATATTCAGAATGAAACGCTGAAGAAGTGCGGTCAGCTCTAGATAAAAGTAAAGCTTTTTCACTCACTAATGGGAAAAGAAGTTTAAGTGGGAACTGATGCTTGAGAGAAGGGAGAAAACATGAGGCCAACTAAAGGCATTCTCATGGATTTACTAACTGTATTGTGCAAAATGGATAAGGACAGTCTCATCCAGAATTAAAAAGTATTTTTTATGCAAAGTCCATTAGAAATCTCCTGTTTTGCAATTTTCTTACAGTACTGGGAAAATAATTAGATTGGCAGTTGACACAATACTATTTGATCTATTTACAAGATGTCCTTTTTTTTGCTTCAGCTTTTCTGTTTTCATTCCTAATACAGGTGGTGTTTGATATTTCTTGAAAGGACAAGATGTATCTCCCCTCTTCAATGAAGAGCCTGCAATTTCTGCTGCTTCTGTTGCACCTGCTGAAGCCTTCCCTTTCTGTCTCCCTATTCCATGAGATCTTGAGCAAATCAGGCATGGATAAGGAGATCTGCCTACAACAGAGTTCCCCTTTTTAGGAGCCTCTCAAAATAAATTAAATCTTTCGTATAATCTGAAGCATATGTTTCCCTGTAGGAATTATTTCTTTTCAGAATTTATCCCTCAGTTCTTAGCTCAAAGGGAAAAGCACACGTCACCCTGGCCCAAAAATCACCCAAGCCTGGAAGGATTTGCCCACATTACAGGTCTGTTGTTCAAAGTACATCAGGACTTTGCAGCAGTAAAATACCAGAAATGGCAATTAAGATGAATGCCTCTAGGTTTTGTCCAATCAATAAAAATATCAACAGTAAAAAAAGTATGTGATTGATTGGAGAAATATGGGGGATTTTAACTGTTAAAGAAGCACTATAAGAGCATTTTAAAATTCTGTCAGTTTTCCTGGCTAGAAAGGAATTCCAAATCAACACATCTGTTTTGGCTTAATATTTATAATAATAAACCTTTTTGAGAAATGCCAGTATTCTCTCTTGAATGTGATGTGTCCATGCATGATGACCAGGAGAATTCCACATGGAAAACAAGAGAGAGAAGGGGCAGAGAGGAAAGGAAGAAAAGTCTACCAAAAAAAAGTAGTATTTTCTTTACTGATGGTGGTCTGTTTTTCATCTACTTAAATTTTTCTCATCTCATTTGACGTTATAATCCACCACAGCTATGAAATTGACATGATGTAAAGCCACAGTGGGAAAGACACTTTTGTGATGAAGTTTTCCAACAAACAGACTTGAAAAGTAACCATCATGTTGTTCTTCACATACTTCATGCTCAGAGGAAAAATTGGACCCCACATCAGTCAAAGTGTAATTGTTCATGAAAATGAGTTATAAATTTCAAGGGAAAAAGTTTCTCTTTGGCATTACATGAGAACCAGGATAGATTAGATCTAAAAAGCATTGAGTAATTTTTTCCAAGTAGTGCAGGACAATACTTATATTTGGGACTTGACTGCAATAAAACATCATCTGTGATCTTGTCCAGATTTTTATATGTTTTATTTTGATGATGATAACGATGGTGATGGTGATGATGGAGTCATTCTCCAAAATACCACTACAAATCTAGGCTCCAGTAGAAGGCAATAGGCCCAGGGCAGTTACTTAAATTAGAAATGTGCTGAATGTAACTGATTTCTATTTGATGACTACTCTAGGGATAGTGGAATTAATACTAGGGGCCACAGCCCATAACAGATCATTTAATCATTCTGAATTATTCTTTGCATAGTATTAATATCACTCTTTTAGTTTTAGTTTCCATAAAATAAAGTGACTGCAAATTTTTGCATTCTTGTATTAAAATTTGTTTGTGCGGAGATAGATTTGAATTTGATTTTTAAAGTGATCAAAATACTCTTATGTCTCACTTTGAAAGTGAAAAATTGAATGCTTACAGGTTTTAGGCTTCTCAAATTCCCAAATGGCTAATTATTTAAAGGAAGAAAAGGAAAGAAAGGAGGGGAAGAGAAGTTTTCAAAACACTTCAAATTGCAAAGCACATTGTGACAGACTGTGATGAGTTTCAGAAAGTGACACAAAGTATTGCCCACTCAGTGTGTGATTTTCACCTTCTCTTTATCTATCACTTTGTCCAACATTTGTTGCTAGCTTCTGCACTGAGAGAGAACTTTGAGCTCGAAGTTCTACTTTAACTTGTGATCTCCTTCAACCTTAGGTATTGAAGCATTTTACCTATAAATGAAGGGTGAGTTGAGAGGCCTGGGAGCAGGTTTCAGTTTTTCGAGATGAATACAGTAATTGAGACAGAAGATTTTGTTGTAGTTCCACCAGAACTCCCCTCCCTTCTCCTTCCCTTTCCTCCTCTTCCCAAGGTATTTAAGTGGTGTAAGGAAGGAAATATTGGAGAGCACAAATAGATCCCATGTATGAATGGGAAGCAATAAGATATTATATATCTATATATACATGTTATAAACCAGTTCAAATTGAAAAAAAACCTGATTGGTATGCATCATTCCTTCCATGCTTGGGGTATTTTTTTTCTGACTTAGGCACTATAGTTCAACCATCTCTCTGACATTCTCCCTTTTGACAGGGTTTACTTTTATTAGGTTTATGTTGACTTAATGTCAACTTAGCACAGATGAATATACTGGAGATAGTAATAAAAACATAATGCTCAGCACAAAGGACATGTAAAATATTCATGGTGGTTTGTATGTCATTGGAACTGAAGGTGTTCAAAGGATACATTTGATATCTTCCACTGGGAATATGTTTACTTTACACAGCAATAAATTTATTTATTATATTAATTAGATTAATGGATCCTGTACAGCTGCCATGGGATAAATGAACATTCACTTATGACTTTTTTCATTTTACTGGGAGGGAAAATGAGAGAATGCTTGTTGGTAAGGTAATTTAGAGTGGAACTGCATTGTACAGCATTGGTATCAATTTACTCACATTTTAAGTGTTTCTAATAATAGATTAACTTTGGAGTTATTTTCCTCAGAATATCACATGAGGTAAGCATGCAGTAAATATTACATCTGTTTCCATCACTAGCTAGGAGTTTTGTCCTTTTAAAAGTTGATGTTTTGCATGGGAGTAAGTGAAGAGCTGCAAAATAAAAGTATTTTTCCTCAGTTTGCAAATGTCTGAAGGCAGTTCTCATTAGTTCTGGATTCTTTTGAACTTCCATCATTTGGAACAGCTCAGAACTTTAACTCAGCCATTTGTCAGATGTGATGGAACATCAAACAATCAAATGGAAGTACATGAAAAACACATGTTAGAAAAAAATCATCCACGTGTGCAAAAAACTCCTTTAATGGTGCTGATCATCTCTTATGTAAATCCAAATGAAACTTACTTTTTTTATGTATTTCCACTGCGCCATCATATTCAAATCTGGTGGTAACAAATTGATCAACAATAAAAATTTTAATACAGCAGTATATTGAACATGACATGCTCTATTAATTTAGAAATTCAATTTTTATTGACTTCAGTTGTCTACTTCCTCTTTTTCTTTCAGCTGAACTTTGAAAAGGGCACTTTTGACCTTTCTTTTGTGCCCATTCAACACCTCTCTGTAAATTAGTTGCATATGTATATTCCTGTGTGTTTTTTGCATGTAGATGATGGAATGTAAATGTGTGAGAGTTCTCTCATGTTTTCATAAGGGTGGGGTTTTAGAAATGCAGCCTTGGTAGAGGGAACGTATTTGACTGCAAGCATTTTGATTTGTTTATATGCAACTTGGAGGAAATAACTTTAAAATCAGGTGTTGATGCTGTATTGAAAAAGTGTGCAAAAAACACTGACAACTTATTTGTCCCAATTTATTTTGGAGAGACTTGCTTATTTACATTATTCAATCTTCTGTAAATTATATCTTTTATTATGCAGATAGGTGAGCAGATAAAGGGCAATCTCTGTGTCATTTGCAGAGTTAGAACCTGCACCCTAAAAATTCCTTGCCTTGTTCCTTTTCTTTCCCCTCTACAGTTAATTAAAAATATCCTACATTTTATCATCTAACTGAAGTTTGCAATTATCGTCTTGGAATCTGTGATTTGGACTCCTTTCTTGGAGATGTGGAAATGCTGCAAGATCTGTGTTGTGATGTTGTTCTCTCCCCTTGCTCTTCTCCACCCAAATGTTTAGAAAGCAAGAATGCAGAGAACTTTAAGACTTACTGTGATTTTGAACATCTCAAATTCTATTGAAGCTCCCATGGAAATACTGTATATCATTGTTAGGTTATTGGCTATTATAAAATTAACTTCCCCCTTAGTTCACTTAAAATGAGCCATATAAAAAAGAATGTTTTTACCACAAAGTCATGGGATCAGGTACTGGAAAAGGCTAGTCTGAGTGTCGTGTACACATACATTCTTATGTTTATTCAAAATTGTTGTGGTTTATAATAAGACTTTTTTCACATTCATCTGAACAATTGCTAATTTTTAGCACTGAAACGTTTTAAGAATAGGTGTTACAATCTGAGTATGCAAAAACATGTTAATGAAGAGTGCAGATTAGAGGAACTTACTGAAGTTGTTTGAATGAAATTCATTTGTAGACATAAAATGTGTCACGGATATTCACTGCTGTTCTTTGTGGGATTAAATCAATGCAAGTTAGCGTGCTGTGTGTTCCCTGATGGCAATAGAGTGTTATTACTTTCTGGATGTATCTGTTTTATGTGAATCTGACTGCCAGACAGCAAGAAAATCCTGTTTTCTCTGGATGTCTGTTTTGTGTTAAAAAGAATTTAAAATACTAACTTAAACACACAACTTCAAAACACAGAAAGAAAACAAGAGTTGAAAAAATAGCTATAATATTTTATAGCAATTTATTACTTTGTTTGATCATGCAAAATTTTAGTCAGGATTATTTTTGTTGCCAAGTCCAAACTATATTTGCATTAAGGGAGAAAATAATTTGATTTGCATTATGGTTTTTTGTCTTACACAAAACTGGAGATTTAGTAAGTGTTTCAGGTACAATTTACTATTTTTTTTTTGTTTTCCTGAGGAAATAGATGCAATTTTCCCATCAGGAAAAAAAGAGTAATTTTTTTTCTTTTTTTTTTAAGAGCAAAACAACTTCATTATATATTTAAAAAAGATTAAACAAAGGCCTTTTATTTCTTTTGCAGCTGCTAATTCATCACACCTTATCTTTACACACAAGCTTTGACCATAAAAATAGTAATTTCCTTTATCCATCATGTCATATTTTAAGACAGGCTAAAAATAGCACAATGAAAGGCAGGATATTGCCACAGTGAAAACATCTTGCGTTTTCAACATCTGGATTATATTAACCTTGCACTCTCCTTTCATTGCATAGGTGTCATGTTGGTTTCCTTAACCTCAGAGCTATGTAAGAAGAACTGCATTCAAGCTTGGTTACCAGAATAATATAAGTACTACTTCATGTCCTTGGAATTTCTTATTGCAATTGCTATAACTTCATGTATACTGGGTTGGGGTTTTCTTTTGCAATACTGAGCACTGATTGGTTTGCACTAGAAAAGCCACTGTGTTTCACTCTGAACTTTTTATGCTATGTACAAAAAAGACATCTTTGATTATTTTTAAAAATATGCATGCATGATAGCAGAAACTTTTCAACAGCCTTATGTAAAAGTCCTGAGATTAACTGTATTATTATGAAACAAACTGGGAGCAGAAATATATTGTAGAAAGAAGGAAAACTTGCAGAGAAACAAGACTTCTTCCTTCTTAGCTACATTCTGAAAGTCATGTTGAGTTGGTGCTGGCTGTGAGTCTGTATCAATAGAGGTGGCAAACACACTGTTATGCACTTGGTCTTAACCTCAGCTTTGGATTTGCTGAGAGTCACCTCACAGAAATAATTTACTGACTGTTGTCTGTTAGAGCTGCCTGTTGCACACATCTGAAAGGCAACCAGGACTTTCTTGCAGCTTCATGAGACAGAACGGAGGTTTACACTTTTGTCTCTGAATCTCAAAGAATATTAAGGCTCCTCTGTGCATCCACTTAGAAAAGAATTTTCATGTGTGTTAATTTAACACAACGTTGTAGGTGAAAAATACTTAAGTGAATTTGGATATTTTTTCCCAGTGCATCACTAGTGTGGAGTAAATGTAAATCTCTGTGCAATAGTCCATGGTGTTAATAATGCCAAGGTCATGGGTTCGACCTCTGTATGGGCCATTCACTTAAGAGTCAGACTCAATTATCCTCAATTACCCTTCCAACTCAGACATTCTGTGATTCTGTGAATCTCTTCGCAAGAAGCTTTGCTATGATTGCCTTTGTCATGCATCCAGGAGGAGGTACTGACTTGCCAAAAAGGTGATCCAGAAATGTCTTTAACTCATTACTTCTGAACAAAAAGATACAACTTGAGAAATACATATTTAAGTCGTAGCAGTGAAGAATTGTAGAGCCAACAGAGCCTGTCTAATAATTAAGTGCCTGCAGAATTAGTTCAGCAAAAATCTTGAACACAAAGAAACAAACAGTGGATTAAAAATGTGCTGTATGATACCACCCTAGGAAACTACATAAAAAAATGAAGCAAGTAATTAATTGCAAAGGATTTTTTTTTTCTGTTTTGCTTGATAATATGACTTGCCACAGAAGTGGCAAAACTTTTAGCAGACATTTATGAAATACTGTTGTAATCTACTGTCCTGCTTGAAGGAAAGGAGGTGAGACTAAAGATTGACCATAATCTGGAGGATGAACTGAGCACTCATTGCCTAATTCTTGTGGGAAACTAGAAAAGAAGAGAAAAATGTCTCATCCTCTAAACCTCTATAAAGTTTACAATATCTGAAGTTATTTTGTATTGTACTTTACTTATCACACACATCAAAGAACTTTCTACATTGTAAGGCGCTACGGGTTACCTTGTAGCTCCTCATTACAACCTTTTCTCTCACAGTCAGGCCTCACTTATTTACACTGTATTTAACGACACACAGTGCCTCATTTCTGAATAGATGCAAAAACATAGCAAATTGTAAAAACAAACTAAAGAGATTCAAGTAGATGTAGATGTATCTGTATAATCTAAACAGAATTTGGTTTTCTAAAATCAGCATTAGGACACTTCTGGATGATCTTTGATCCCAACATACTATGATATGACAGATACATATTACTGTTATTTCTCTACTGATGCTCACTGTTGCTTTCTTGTCAGCTTTAATAGCAAAACAACTGGACAGACTAAATTGAAATGATTTATGCTCTCTGAACATCATAGTCAAAACATATTGTCACAGTAACAGGTTAGACTTTCTCCTGTATGCACAACAGATTTTTTCTTGGAACCAAGCCATGCTTCAAGGTGTCACTGATACTACTGTGCTTTACAGAATGGCTTTCATGAGGTCACTTCCTTTGCCTGCTCTCTTCCTTCTGCCTCCTCCTCCTTTTTTCAGTTAAACAGGAACAAATGTTATCCTGTATGGCCTCATCGCATTCTTGCTTAAAGAATATTTTTAAATTGTAGAGCTAATGCTCTAAGTGAGCAGATTTTATACTTCTTTGTTTGTGAAATTGTTTATCTGGGAAATAAAAGACTGTTCTCTGTGTCACTGAAGGGACAGAAAGGTAATGCTTGAAGATTGAGAGGAAAGTGCAGAATCTGAGAACAAACTGTTTCACCTCACTCTTTAAGTTTTGGATTCTATCCATGTTTATAGTCCTTCTGTTCTGAAGTTTGTGGGATTTAGTTTCTTAAATTAATGCATATACTTATTGCCTACATTGCATAGAAGTAACTTTCTATGATGACCTCTAGCAACATCAGTGATATAAAAATTAACCCATGTTGAAGCAGTTTGTAAAGAACTGCAGCCCATGGGAAGGACCAGTGTTGGAGAAGTTTGTGGAGGACTGTCTCTCATTGGAGGGATTCTATGCTGGAGCAGGGGAAGAGTCTGTGGAGTCACACCACTTGAAGAAGGAGGGGGAAGAGGAGATCAGTCATCACAGCAGAAATTCCCCTCCAGCCCATGGTGAAGACCATGGTGAGAGAGGCTGTCCTGCAGCTCACACATGTTAATGGGGGAGATCGTAATGGCAATGTCTTTAAATTGTTGTAACCTGTGATTTGAATTACATATTATGAAAACTGCTACAGCAGAAAACCCTTGCTGCAGCTAGACTAAGAGCAAAGGGAAAAGTTTATTGCAATGTTAATTCCTGTATCCTAGCCCAGAGCGATCAGGGTTGAAGAATGTAATGGAATGAAGAATGTAATGGAAATACCTCTAACTTGTTGTGAGCCATGATTTGACTTGCATGTTACAGGACTGGTTTAACAGGAACAACCCAGACCAGTGGAGGATAAGCCTTACAAAAAGCAGTGCAAGTGCAGGAGTGCCCTGAGATGGCCTTGGTGCCCATGTACTCCAAGAAACACTCCACCTCTCCCATCCCAAGAGACCACTTTAACAGATGGTGCCCAAAGTCATGGACTACATGAAATCAAAAGACATTTTGTGAACATTTGTGGGTATTTTACGGACATTTTGCAGGGTGGTCCATAGGCTTAGGCAGTGATATCTGTGTACTATATTAAAGAACCGGAAGAGGAAGCATGGTTAATGATGGTGTACTGAATAGTGTGGCACCTGATCATGACATAAATGGTATGGAATAAGGGTGAGATAAAATGCTGGTTTTGTTTATGTAGAGTTAATTTGCTTCACAGTAGCTGGTATGGGGCTATGTTTTGGATGTTTGCTGAAAGCAGTGTTGATTATACAGGAATGTTTTCATTACTGCTGAGCTGGGCTTGCACAGAGCCAAGGCCTTTCCTGCTCCTCACGCAACCTCACCAGTGACCAGGTTGGGAGTACACAAGTAGCTAGGAGGGAACACAGCCAGGACAGCTGACTCCAGCTGACCAGAGGGTTGTTCCAGACCGTATGGTTCACACGCAGCATATAAAGCTGTGGGGACAAGAAAGAAGGAAAGAGGAAGGAGACATTTGGAGTGATGGTGTTTGTCCACTTCCAAGCAAGTGTTACACCTGATGGGGCCCTGCACTCCTGGAGATGGCTGAACACCTGCCTGTCATGGGAAGCACTGAATTAATTCCTTGTTTTTCTTTGCTTTCCCTATTAAACTGTCTTTATCTCAACCTGTGAGTTTTCTCACTTTCACTCTTCCAATCCTCTCCCCAGTTCCACTGAAGTGAGTGAGTGGCTCTGTGGTACTTGGCTGTTGGCTTGAGATAAATCATGACATGGGAATAATATTTATTGCTGCAAATCTAAAACAGATTAAGGTGATTCCTGAATGCTTGAGAAAAGTACTGATGAGTTGCAAGAGGTACATTTCAGATGCAGCTAACCCATATCTTAGTGTTTCACTCTGGATATTTCAGTCCAGATCCTGATGGGGGTGCTGCTTTTAAGGAGTCCCAACTTCAGTGTCTACCAAGCCTCTTGATCATGATGAAAAGGAGAGATGGGTTTGCCATACCTAAGATTAGGGTATTTAGGATTTAGGCATCCCAAAGTTCAGCACTGCAGGCTCCTACTTCTTCTGGAAGTTTCAGTGGAACTTTAATGAAACTGAATTTATGTGCAACTCTACAGACGACAGTGTATGACAGTAATTACTGTTCAAGATCAGATGGTTAAGTGGTAAAAAGAAATAGTTTGAGCATGATAAACATAATATTGCAGCAAAAGCCACCTCTGAATCTGAACCTACTTAAACCACTCAAGATACTTCTGTGCTTTAAAGTTCTTGAAAGCTGATGATCTTGTTTAGTTTGATTACTTTCCATTCAGCTGCTTACTTCTGCTTGTGGACAGAAGATATTTTGGTCTTTATTTATGCTTTCATTTTTAATAGCAGCCATTTACCAATTTCAAACATGTTTGCCTAGAATTGTGCCCAGAGGGAAATATACCCATCTAATTGCTATTAGTGTTTGCAATGCCTGATTAACTTATAATAATATATTAGGAAGGCCATCATTTAATATTAAGATTGACATAAAGAAAGAAGAGTGGGTGACGTAATCTTAATAAAAGACTAATTATTTGCAAATGGAATGGAAGGACAATGTGAGTAATATTTCTTCATTGTGTGTCTTCTGCAAGGAGAGACTAAATTCTACATGATTTTCTACATGTGGTTTCATTAATCTCTGAACTAAAGTAGTACACAAAGTAGAGCTAGTACACATAGAGTATGTACAAATGGCTTGTAAATTTGGTATCGTATGGGAAATGGAATGACAATATGTCATGGTGCCTAAGTAATTTTTTTGTGTGTTTATTTTCATAAAATATGATTATTCAACTATTAATAGTTAATGGGATTACTATGTTTATATACTGACAGCATATGGGAATTGTTGAATATTTTAATTGAACTCAAACTTTCCATGCAGAAATTAGTAAGAAGAATGAAGGAGAAAGCTCAAGTAACTAAATGTAATGCATTGCTACATATTTTAAGTAGAGGCTGTATGTTTGGTGACATAATTGCAATTTGTATTTTATTTACAATGTTATGCTACAACACTGTGGTGTGTTTGTATTGTGGCTTGCCACAGAGGTACAAAACACCTTTTCATTATAAAGTGGAAAATTTAGTGAATCATGAAGTAGTTCAATTGAGTTTTAGGAAAGAAAAATGCATTAGCTTTTAAATAATCAATTCAAAATTTTGTTCTATTTGGGAATAAAAGCTCCTCTAAAAAAAACCCTATTACCCTCTTAGTATTATATGTACTATATGAGTAATGTGATAACAAATTGATTTTATTTTCCTAGTTTCAGTGAGATGGTTTATATTGGAAAGGCAGTCTGGTAAATGCTCATGAACTGTAGGCTAGTATAAATCATTAAGCAGTCCGATAAAGAATATTTTGTATGAATGAATCAGGTGAGATTCTGCAAACTTACAAGTCATATTTTTTCTTAAATTACATAAAGCCTCACACTATGCCAAGTCAAAGTAACTTTCCTAGAAATAATTACTTGCTGTATGAAAATAAAACAGGACTTCATTTTCAGCCAGCACAATTTTGCACCCAGATAAAGAAATTGAGCACAAATAAAGAGTTACTTTTTTTCCCCCCGCTTGATTAATGGGGTAGCCTGCCTGAACACTCCACAAACCTTTCCTGCATTCCAAAACAAGATTTTTTTTTCTGAGAAATTTTGAAAGGTTCAGTATTATAAGCCAGGACTGGGAATATGCATTCCTTAATTATATAAACCAGAGTGTCTTATTTGAAGGCACAGGTTCATTCCTTTTGTAATGTCAAACCTGTGATTTTTCAATTATATCATAGTCTTAACTTGCAAGAATTAAAAAAATATGTCCCTGATTCTACTATGTCAGAAATTAAATAAGTGCTCTTTGCTGTGTTTCCTTACTTTGGATGATGTGTTACCTCCATGGAAGAAAGCATTCTTCTGGGCACTAATAAAATTAGTGTAGTTTTATGACTAGCATGGAAAAGATTGATAGTTCATTCTCTAGATCTCGGAACTGATTCTGCCTTCTGGTACAGCCAGAGCTGACAAACTTGTTGGCAGTTTCAGCTGGATGTACTAAAAAAGAGGTCAGGGCAAACACTTGTTCCAGAAGGTGATTCTTTCACATCTGGCAGGAGACACTGTGGTGAGGAGGAGAGCAAGGTTGGTAGTACACATCTTCTGTGTTTAGCAGCAGAGGAAAGCAAATGCTACTTCAGGCTATTACCTTTCTTGGGTTAGATCTGTGGTGACATCTATGCAGACAGGGCTGTGTGAAAAAGTGTGGTGGTAATATGCAGCTCACAGAAAAATATCTCAGCAGACAATCCATGCAGCTGATATTTAAAGAAATCACCAAGCATGATGGTCAGTTTATAATGAGTTTATAATAAACTCTACTTATATCAGAGTGCACAGTCACTTATCCTATGCTTGTCTCACAGTGTGTGAAGAAACAACACCTCAAACCTGAATAGTGAGATGATGTCAGGATGCAAGAATCCTTCAAATGTTTCCAGAGTTCTCTTAAAACATGCTTGCTTTTGAGAAAGTAGTAAATGTTAGTTTCCAACCCTTTTATGCAAACATGAATTCTCTGCAAAGGGAAAAGTAAATGTACATTTGAGTGACTCAGGCCAAATTAGTGGTTTATATGGCTCCCCTTGAGTGTATTTACTACAGTAACAGCTAAAAAACCAGCTGTTTGGGTTTGTGTGTGAGATAAATCCACTTCTTTACGTTTCCAAGATATTTCTGATTCCAACTAGCTCACATCCTTCTCATGTGAAATTCAGAAAACATACATCTCTTTCTTACCCTCCCGTCAGACCCCTTTATTCTTTCCCCTCCCTATACCCAAGCATATGACACTCAAATATGTGTCTTTGATCATAATTTTTTTTTTTTCAGTGATAAAAAGAATTATTTTGATGTATCAGGAAAGAAAAATACCTGTACATTTTGCAGTAACTATTTGCTTGTAGTATTTAATGGAGTTCAACTACCTCTTCTCACGGATTTTCTTCATTTCTGCTAGTTGATGTTTTCCAGGCAGCTTGCTATATTAAAAGCACGTGTTTGCAATGCTAGTAGTCTGCACTTTGTTCCAAGAAAACTGAAAACAAATGTAAGAAAGATGACTTAGCATTCTCTAGCTCCCTTGCGGAACAAAATGGTGAACATATGTGTGTGAGCACAGTATAAAAGTTAGTTCATGTGTTCCTTTTGTAGCAAGGAAATAGTTACTGAATATTTTCCATACCAACAAAACAGAGTAATAAGTGTGCTATGTTTAATTGGCTGGAAATCATTAAAAGTGCTTTTTTTTGCTGGTAGGAAGTTTTATTCTGTTCCCCCATGAAGCCTATTGTTAAGAGCACAATAATATATTCCAGCTCTGTAGTCTGGAGCCACATGCCTAACTCCACTACCCTCAGAAGTAAAGCAAACAACTTTGGATATCAGTGGGAGGTCAAATAACGTCTTACGCTTTTCTCAGAACTTCTGTCACAAATGTGAAAAGATGAAAGCTGATTTTGATGATTGCAAGCTGGTGGAATGTCTTCATGTACAGAAGAAACCAGGTATTTTTAGTAACAAATTAGGATCAGATTTTCCAGGGGAATATATGCAGACTGTGTTCACAAAAAGAATGTATGGGTTCTTCTTTTTTGATGCTTTTTCTTTCTCTAATCCACAGTCATATTTACAACGGTCTATAGCATTTTGGAATAAAAAAAAAGGTGTGCATATGTGGGGAATAGAGAAAAGAAAAGATGATTGTTGTCAGAAGTTGTCAAAAATGAGAATGCTCGAGCTCAAACCAAAACAAAAGCTTTCTACTAAAAAAGGTAATGCACATATTTTCTTATATAAAAAGACAATATTTTCAAACTATGGTTGTTGCAGGCCTGCATTATACCCTACACAGACCTTTTGCTTTCCTAAATTACTTTGAATATTTAAAAGATAATTCTAAATATAATTGCACAAACTTAAAATTTGGGCCTTCTGGTAGCAGTCTATAAACACAAATTCTTCCCTCCATAAGATTTGCATTGTTATCAATCTCATAGGTTTGTGTTTTATTAATGTTAGAATACCTATCCTACGGGTATATCTCCTTTTACATATATTTGAGGAAATAACAATTTCTGTTGTCTGTAAGGAAAAAAACGCACCTGCTAATTCAAGGTAGGCTCTTCAGGTTCATTTAGAAAACCCCAGCTATCAACCAGCTAACTCCTCCCTTCTCAGAATAACTCAATAATCCAAACTGCATCAATGCTTCGACTGTCTCCTATTTTCCAGGCTTTTGTGTAGGCCCAGTTAAGCTACACTTCCATTTCAGCAGTGGTGTGTTTGGTCAGTAAGTTCAGTTCCTCCTCTAATACACATTTTTTTTTTGGTTGACACTGTCAATGTCCCTTCATCCAGTCTGACTCATGGCATGGTATTTCCTTGGCAGTAAGAGATGCAGGATCTTCATTCTTCCAGCTGTGCTCCTCAACTATAGGTTTACCAGTGTGGGAGAGAGTGTACATAATTACAATTGCAATTAAGCCAGTAAACCAAGCCTTTCTGCTTCCATTAGAAAGGCCTTGTTTAAAGTCTGGGAAATTTGAGTTCTGAATTACCATTTGAATTTGAATTTTTCTTCTACTTTCTGCCTTGTATAGATGGAGAAGTCTTCTGACCTCAAGTCATAAAAACTTATCAGAAGTGTACACTTAGTTTCCCTTCATTACTTTCTTCTTCTGAGGGTATCAGGCACCTTGAACAAACACTTGACTTATCCTGAAAACTGACTGGTGAATACTTAGGCAGGTTTCCTATGACAGCTGTGCTGTAGGCTTAAAAACACACGGGAGCCCTAAGCCCCGTGTTTCATGGTGCTGGCAATGCAGTCCAGAATGAGCTCAGCTCTATGCTACAAACAGTATTCATCTGAACAGCATTCTTATATTGTGAACAGCTTGGATGATTTTGTTCAACCAGCCTTACAAAAGCCTGTGTTAGGGGCTCTACTTTGAGAAGTAAACATCAAAATATTTTCAGACAAACATGTCCACCAGTAGGATGGTCCATATTTGGCTGTTGAGATGAAGTATTAAGAGATATATGCATTAAGAAATTGTGGCAATCTAGAATTTTACATTTTATAATAAAATTAAAACTAAAAAGCATAGGTTGGTGTATAGCAATGTTGCATTTTCCATTTAACGTTCTACAAATGCTAAAAAATATACAATTTCCATTTAATAAGTGCTTCATTGCTGAATGAAGCATTCTGATAGACATTTGTTGATGTTGCAGTATAATTGATATACATTCCTGTAAAGTATTTTGTGAGAACAAAATAGGTTGTTGACTGATTTTGTATGGAACTTACATTTGTGAGCTGACTCACTGCAAGATCTGCAATATTAATGAAGTGGCACTTCTCTTGTGTGCAGTTCAGTAGCTGCGCAAAATTTTGTCGGTGACCTTCGCCACTGGAAGGCTTGGTTGTAGAAGTCACTGTATAATCAAAGTTTGGTTCAGGGGACCAAAATACTTCTAATCTGAACTAAAAACCTCAAAGAGACTATAGGGTAGATGCTGTGTGCTCATGAGAATCAGAAATTTTGTGGTAGCTATTGTAAAAGCAAAGGAAAAAGAACTTAGATTACTTTTAGTAAAATAGTCCAAAATATGCAGTTTAACTTGACTCTGATTTTTCTGGAATTCACAGAACCTTATAAGAACAGAAAGGCAGCCCAAGAGTCATATGAATACAGAATGTAGCTATAATCAGACCATATATAGGAAGGCAGGAGGATTAGTTCGAGGCAGAATGGGATGAAGTCACACAGGATGGAAGGATAGCCTGTTTGAGCTGTTCATATCTGAAATTCAAAACAGACTTTAGAGAAAAATGAATAAGGCAGTGATCACTGAACTTAAAGTGAACCGAAGCAAATGAGATTCATATGTCTCTAAGAGCCAGCTGATGAAATCTTTAAATACATGAATGTTCTTTTAAATGTAAGTGCAGCTGTGACTGTTTAGGAGCATGTGGTTTTGCCAACTATCAAGTACTTTGTGCAATGATTGATCTCCACAAATTAATTTGCTAAGAGAAACAAATAATGGAGTAAGTGTTCCCATTTCTCAAGACACAGCCAGTATCTCCCTATTGGCTGCTGCCTGAGACCCTTTCCAATGAATCAACGCATTACTAAGGTTAGTGATATAATTAGGTGATTACAATCTTTGGCTGTTTAATTAAATATGACTTTGTGCAAATATTTTGTCACCAGGCTGTTGAAACTTGCTAGGTACACATTTTTAGAAGTAGCATGTAAACTTGGGAAATGACAGTCTTTGATCTTTGAGATTTTCTGTTCTTTGAAGTTTTTTTCTAAAGTCAATGCAATACAGGTGTTAATTTAATATAGCAGAGTGGAAAAATAATCTTAAAACAGGGAGTATTAACATACAAAACCTCCTAGCTTTTCACGTGTCTCTTAAATTTAGTAATCCTCCCTTTTCTAAAAATAGCTCTCCTAGGAGTTTTTTTTTCCTGAGCTATTAGGAACCCCACAGTAAGCATTTTTTTAACCTGTGTGCTTTTAGCTTAGTCTCCTGACTTTTATTCTCTATTTGTTTTTAACCTTTTAGCCCATTTTGAAAGGTAAGTTTTATTCTATAGTTAGTAACATTATTGAAAGTACAAATGCTGTTTGTTAAAAATTCCTTATGTCTCTGTGTACCACTCCTCTCTTCCCAAAGTTTCCTCTCTGAGACCTCTATTGCCACTCTTCCAGAGCTTCTCACGGTGTTTCCAATGACCATTTTCAGAAATACTGTCATGAGACTAGCAGGTATTATTTCCAATGTGTGAAACATGGAAGCAAGACCTCTGAATGCAGGGTTTCCAAAGTCCCAAGATAGGAACCTCAGAGATATTTCACTGGGGCTTTTTTTTTCTCTCTGGGTTTGTTATCTTAAAAGGGTTATGTGCATACTTGATTTTTCTGGAAATATCTGTGATCTTCTCTAAATTATATGTGGTAGTACTCAAGTATTTTTTTAAAATTAGGAATTTCTGGAGTACCTCTTGAGCCTGGAAAGGCTCAAGGGATATGTATCCAAGGGATATGTTTATTTAGTCAGGATTTTGAAAGAGCCTGAGGAGTTGGAGGAGGGTGCAACCTAATGTTTTTCTTATTCTTTACTACTGTGTGAAGGAAATACTGAGTGTACTCCATAATAAAGTGGTGTTAGGGACAGAGATATTTCTATAGTTATTTTCTCCAATTCAGAAGTTAGAGGTTAATGATTTGTGATGTGGGGAGAACAGAATAAAGCAAACACATTTTTGGATTGCAGGAAGATGCAATACAGAGTATTACACTTTCAAAGGGATGTGAAAGATATATTTTTCTTCTTACATAATGAATGCTAAATGGGTCTTTCACTTTCAAACTCTGTCTTGCTGGAACAAAAAACTACTTGCCCGTGGCTTAGAACAAATAATTGACTTCTGTCAATGTGATTCAGCAGGCTGCAGTACCAAAATAGATCCTCTTGCAGTTCTCTGTTGCTGTCTTTCCAGCAGACAAGTCTGTCTTCATGGCACAAAGCATCACACTTCTGTTTCAGGGGAAAATCCACACTGCTGGGACTGAAAAGATGTGCTTTCCTAGATGTGTTTATCAAACCATATCCTAGCAGCTGCCTTTTGAAAAATGTGGCTCTCTAGAGCTAGCAGCAACAACTGTTGACTAACACTAAGTCTTCTAAACAGGTTGTGGCACATTATTTTTTTGCTTCAGAATAGTAGTGTCTAAATTTCATTGTAAATATAGTTGAGCTATTACAATCAAGAGAGAGCCTGCCTATTTTATAGGAAGTTCCCTGTGCTTGTCCACTGAGTTTTTCTTTCAGAAGAGGGGTTTTTTTCAGATGTAGCCAGAATAACTTGAGTTTGCCCAGTTTTTCTATATGTTTGTTATATTCTTTAAAAATTTCCTTCTGCCAGTAATGGTGAACAATGTTATCACTTTGTCTTGTAAACTGTATTTTCTATTCTTGCATCAAATTCATGCCTGGATTTGAAACTGAACAAACTCTTTTATCATCAACAAATACTTGTTTCCTTTCTCTTAAAGAAAACAGATTAATGAATTGACAGACAGAACATTTTGGCAGAGACATTCTTCTAAATCTGATTAAATTGCTGTGTTTTGCCATGCAAGTGTTGCTAAAAGCATTACATTTTCTGAGTGAGTATGCCAGTGTTATGAGATCTCCTTATGCACTTTCCACGTATTATCATATGAAATGGCAATAAAATCTGTGCAACTGAGGAAACAGAGGGTTTGGAAATAAAAAGGGATGAAGTAAAAAAGAGGGAGAAAAATCTTTAATTCACCAATTACTTGTATATTCAGGAGCACAGTGGTTAGAAATGCATGAAATAACTTTTGGAAAAGGTGTCCTGATAACAAGGCTATTCTTTTCTTGAGATGCTTGACTTTCTGCTATACTGAAATACCGTTTTGCATCTGAATTAAGCTTTCCCAATGGAAACGCAATCACAACTGGACACTTTCAAAATACCATTTTATTTTAAACAAAGTAATATGTTTGTGAAGTAGAAAATTTGAATGACTACTACCTGAACAACTTTACTAACCTGGATTTAAAAATTGCTGATCTGGAGTATAGGTTTTTTCACCCACCTTGATATTTGAATATTTACAAGAGAAGATTACATTGACATTTAATGATCTATCACAAGATTTTTCAGTCCACTGACATTTACTATATATAGCTCGATGAAATTTTATTGATTACTCCTTGGACAGTTAGGAAGTGGTGGGATCCTGATAACATAGTGTTCTGGTATATGCAGTACCTCCATTAGCTTGGTTGGCATCTAGGAATGTGGCTAGCAGGACATGACTGATTATAATGTAATTATGTGAGTTAGGCTATTTTTTCTCTTGAGTCCCAATTTTTTTTTTAACTTGGTGTGTAAACAGTTATATGAGATTAAGAGTGTGGTCATAACAATTCATGCATCTAATTTTTATGCTATTTGCAATGTCTCTACATTTTCTGTTTCACCTATTCTTGCACATTTCACTTTTGCCTGGTGCTAATGTGGAAATTTCCCCATGATTCCCTGGCAGCTTCTGTTAGTTATCCACTCTACACAGCAGTGTTTAAGTGCTTCAGACAGCTTTAATTTTAACTCATATGCGATTTTTGAAATGTTAACTGACTGAAATACTGAATGCTTTAAGAATTGAATGGATTTGATATAAAAGACTTTCAACCATGAGAGCCATGACAGGGAAAGGGTGATTGGCTGGGTAAAGATGGTCAACTGAAATTTATTTAATTACTCTTCAACTCTTTTGCAATGATAGCTTAGTAAAGTTCAAAAGGCAAAGAGCGTGATTTTATTTGTAAACTAAGGACTGTCTCTTTTCAGTAATCACCATTTCCCCCCAATGTATCTGTTGTGTAAAGAAACAGATATAGATTATTTGGGAGAAATAGAATAGAGATTGCCTCAAGGAGGTGTTTTCCAGACTGTAGGGTAGGAAGATAAAATTTTCTTGAAGTGTCTCTGTATAAGTAATGCCCTTAAATGATGCCTACTACCATTTGAGATGTCACAGTTTACTGAGACAACAATACAAGGATTACATATAAGACACGGGAACTAGGAAGAAGAATGCTTTTCTGGTTGGCATTTAAAGGCTGATAAAATTATACTGGTATATCTGAAATGGCACCAAACACATATGGTTTTGATTTTAAAGGGATCTTCATATCTAAGCTTTTATTTACTTAGTGTCTTGCTCTTTTATTTTAGTGTTTTGATTGACAGAAAAGTTAATAGTTAGATGGCAGTAAAATTTTTGGCACCCTGTGTTATTCATCCAGAAGTAACTCTGTACTTTGGACCTCACTGCAGGAAGAAAAATGCCTGAGCCGTAAGGGTGAACCACTAAGTTCCTGGATCCTACCCATATCCAATCCTCTTTTCAAGAGTGACCAGAGTGACCTGTAGAAATTGTCTATGCAGAGGTAGGTGAGGAGTAGTATTAGAAACTACAGCTCTTTCTTTTCTATGAGCTTAATCTCTTTCCAGAACTCTTCCTTTGAATGCTATCTATTAGAAACTAGTATTTCTGTAGTAGAGAAGAACTATTAAAATGTATTTTATCCCTTCTTTAGAATAATGTATATATATTTTGTGGAAATGTGGGGTGATGGAGGCCCAGAGCATCACCTGACTTTAACTGAACAGTGGTTTGCCACTCAGCAGAGACTGATAGTCTCCTGGGATCCATAGTAGTCAAAAGTGCTAAGGGTAGGAATAGGCAAAGAAGTGCTAATGTAGTGCTAAATTAGATCCACTAAAAGCTCCTACATATCAGCAGGATATTTTAATGATTACTTTGGGCTTTGCATCCTATGAATGCAGACATTTAGTTTTTTTTTTCTTCAGGCTGCACCTAGACAGATCAAGATTGTTTCTGCCCAGCATTTGAGCAAGAACAAGATTGCATTGGTTTGCAGTAGGCACTGCAAATGTAACCTTTGCTGGCGATGACAAGGCTTTTTTTCTAGAGTTATTCTTGTTAGCTGTGCTTATCTGAATGTGTTAGCAGTTGACTCATGGAGAAATACTTATTGTTGGCTGCAAAATAGTTTTTGAAACTGAATATGTAACTCCTAAGGATTTTCTGCCTAAAGGCAAAGGTTGTAAAAAGATCCGTGAGCCCTGAAATCTCTTTTTGCTGCCTCAGAATAGTAAGTCACTAAAATATTGATCTTGGATTTGCAGTCAGATTTCACTCTTTACACAAATGAGTTTCATTCCAGGTCAAAATCTCCCTGTGGTGTTACAGCACAGTCATACAAGTAAATTAAGAATTAAAATAATGGATTGTGAGTGTTGCTGACTCTTCAGGCGGGGTTAGGTCATCTAACAGTGTAACAGGTTAGAGAAAAACATGAAAGTGCCTTGGAATGGAAAGCTGCATAAGCATCCATAAACATTTCTAAGAGACAAAGACAAGTCCTCTGGCAACTCAGTTTAAGATGCATCAATAGTCCTTGGTGTGTGGACAGGTGTCATGTATTCATATCTCCAAGGAGCTACTCTCAGCATAAACTATAATCTCCTTGCTCTTTCATTCCCTTCTGCATGAATCTTGCATTCTCTGCTGCAAATACTCCAAGGCAGTCTTTTCTGGAGTGAGCTGAGTTTATTAGAGACTGATTCATGTTTAAGAGGTTATTTACAATTCTCTATCAATCTGTCCCTGCACCTGAGTCCCCAATCAGTTAAGTATTGTGGTAGTGTTGAATTCAAGGTAAACTGTGACTGTTAAATATTGAAATATCATTGGAAAGAGTAGAACTCCTCTAAATACTCACATTTCCCAGCTGAGTTGCTACACCAATGCACGCGGTAGGGTAACAAACAGGAGAAGCTGGAAGCTATGGTGCAGCAGTAAAGCTGTGGTATAGCTGCCATCATGGAAACATGACATGATGACTTCCATGGCTGGAATGCTCCAATGGATGGTTATGAGCTCTTCAGGGACAGGTGAGGCAGGAGGACAATACTCTGTATTGTAGGGACAGTATTCACTGTATAGGGCATGAAGGTTAGGATCAAATTGAATTGAGGTACTGAATGGAAAAAACAGTTTTTGGTTGAGCTGGATTTATGCAAATAATAAACCAGAGGTGTTTGTTCATATTATCTGTCACTAAAGTGAGCTGCATTTACCTTGTGTAGACTGCTTATTAAGTAAGGCTCCATGACATAGGATGTATTTCAACTAGAAAAATGCAGTCTGAAATGTATTCCCTGAAGACTGCGTAGACCAGAACTTCAGCATACAGAAGGACAGCAAAGTGGCATGACCTTCTCAGATTTTTCTTTTCTTTGAGTTATGTGTTTGGTATTTTTCCCTATTATTCAGCTACGAAATTAGTTTTGTATGTGAAATAGTTCATGTTACAGTTTTTCAAGACTTTGCTGTTTCCCACTTTTAAGGATCCTTATGGAAATCACTTTAAATTAGGTCACTGACTTTAGGTGGAGAATAGTCAGTTGCATGTCTCGAAATACAGTTCTGTATAATAACTGTAAGTCTACTTGGTTTCCCTGATTTAGTTGTTACGAATCTAATAAATAACATAAATGATAAATTGCTTTTGATCTCTTCTATATATTGACTCATATAGATATATATCTGAATGTTCCCTTTGTCAAAACATCGGATGCTAAGTGTATGTTTATCATCTGGCATGCTTATAAATAAAATTGGCTGAAGGTACATGGTCAAACAGCTCAGATGAACACAGGCTGTTGTTTAGTCAGTATTCTACCTCTGTGAGCAAACTTTGTATAAATAACAAGCCTGCAGCAATACTACAGCATGTATAAAACACATCCATATATTTTAATATATTTTAAGTCCTGACACATTTTTTTGATAATTCTTACTGTGTGCCATCTTCTGTGCTATACTCCTTGGATAGCATAGGGAAGGGTGCAGCTCTTGTTGCCTTACCTCATTAGCATGCATTTATTATTTGTTTTCTGTGTAATTACTGTCCCAGAATAGTACAAAATTGCATTAGATGTTAGAATTCTAAAAGGTGTCAAGATAAAAACTACAACTTACTTGTTTTCTTCTGCAGTAGCTGATATTTTGATTGCCTGACACCTGGATCTGCTGCATAAGCTGAGTTATAAGGCTCCCTATGGCAAGGCCAAATGATTTTTTAACATCTTAAAAAGAAAAGGGATATTTCCCATTTCTATTTATTTCTCAAATTTGTTTGCCTGGTACATATAAATTCTGACGATGTGTGGTTTTGGAGAAATTAATTTCACCTTGGAAATTCTCAAGTTTGAGTCTGATTTTTGTTAAAGTACAGCTTGAATTGGTATTTGAATGTCTGCTTTTGGACCAAAGGTAGACAAAAGAATTTGAATCTTACAAATTTATTGTGAAGGATAATGTCACAAACATTAGGAAATTGTTTACATTATTTGAAAAAACCACAAGTTTTGATCTAATCTTTGGGGTGGGAGGGGGGGAGTTGGGTTGCAGTCATATTGTGATATAACTTTGTAGTGTCATAGATGCTGAAGCAGAGTAAAAGTATCATAAAAAGCAAGAAATATTCTTTTCAGAAAATTGAAAATTGTGCCTATAGACAATGAAAGGAATACAAATTATAGAAAGTTATATTTGAAATCACATCTAATCAGGCAGATAGTGAAGATTTTTGAATAGTTAATTTTTCTAAGCTTAAAAATACGTAATAAAAATGTTTACAAACATATCAGAAATTGGAAGCCAGAGCTTGACTCCATAGGGCTGATAGATGGGTGACATATGAAAACGAGCATTCAGGTTAATAGTGATAAAATCTAAATGTTTTCTTTATATTTATGTCCATTAGTCTTAAATAGGTACATTACTGGAGAAAATTTTAGAGCAAAATATGAGAGTAATGAATTTTCAGAACAAAAGGTTTCACCCAAGGGATCTAGAGTGAGTCATTACCGACATTATGATATAAAACCTGTTGCTTGAATCCTGAAGAGAGTAAGGAAGCAAATGACAACAAGTTTTCAAAAAGGGCTTCAAAGGCTATCTGGGGATCTGCAGGCCATTATATTTTACTTCTAGATCAGTCATATTGGCTGAAACTATAAGAAAGAATAGATTTAGTTATTCAGTTGGGAAATAAATGTGGCAAGTCACGTCTTGCATTTCTGCTGGTGTGCTTTATGTCACACCAGCAAACACAGATGGGGGCAGCTGACTGACAGAACTTTGGATTTACAGAAAAATGGTGATTAATTACTGAGTTAAAATAAGGAAACCAGTGGTAAGTTTTCACTGTGAATGTATGCTGTCTGTGGTATTCCTTGATTGCCTCTGCAGGCAACAATCCTATTTGATGCTTATCTTCAGAAAACATCTAGAAATGGGGTGAACAATGAGATGGCAAGGCTTTGACATTACAACTCTACTCAAGGTAGGGAAGAGTCGCATAAGATTGTCAATAAACAAGTGAGTAATGAAATGCCAGCTAATATCTAACATCAATAAATGTGAAGCAATGCATATGCCAAGACAATCTTGACTGTAGACATAATTAATTGTCTTGAAAATAGTGGTGCCCCATTCCTGAGTCAATATTTGAAGTCACTGTGAACAGCACTCTGAAACACCCATCTCAGTTCTTCACAGCAGTGAGAAAGGTATATAAGATGTTTACAGCAGAACAGAAATAGAGAACGTAACATCACACAACTGGCCCATAGTCTGTAGACATTTTAAAATGAGCATGCTACAAGAAACTCAGTCTTAGAAAGGTTTTGACGGAAATAGGGACAGTAGAGAACAAAATGGGAATGATCAAAAGTAATCAGATAGTCACTTTACAGAGAAAGGGAAATAGTCTAAGTCTTCTCACTATAGGAAAGAGATGACTGCAGGTGATTTTGATAGATATTCATGTAATCACAAATTGTACAGTCAGAGTGAATAGGGAGTTATTGTTCATTGTTCTTCATTACAACATATATACAAACTCCAGTGAAGTTACTCCACATGCAGTAAAAAATAAACTGAATTGCTGCTACTGAAGTGTGGAATTAATTGCTAAATAAAAGCCCATAAACAGATTTAAAAAGTCATAAGGAAAAATTGTGAAAGAAAATGTCAATCCAAAGGATTGTAAGCTGTAGCTGATGTTTCAAACAGATGATTGAAGGGGTGAGGATGTTGTCAGCATAAGTGGATTTTTCGTTCTTTCTAATACGGTGACCTGCTAGGACTGTCCCCTACAAAAAAAGTCTTTATTTTCCCTTGCAGCACCTTACAGGATGGCAGGAAAAATGCTGTGTTTGTGTTAGTCCAAACCGTGACAGCACTGCTTCTCCAAACCAGTGATCAGAGAAGCCTACAGTGGCCACGATCTAAAGGTCATATTAGGTGCATCAGGAGTGTTGGAACACACTCTAGTGGGAGAAATTGAAATCTTTCTGCCACTATCAATATTAATCAATATCTCTGCAATTAAATCTACCTGCTCATCATTGCTGAATACATGTTATACAGGATTGTTAGCCTGGATACATGGACAAACCCTGTCCTGTCCAAAATCATCAAGGAGAGATATTTTGACAAGACATAATGCTTCAATATATAGCATATACCCTATAATTGTGCTGGGATAAAATCACTATGGAAGTGTCCTCTATCCATTAGTACATGGATTATGGGCCCAACTAAATGGGAACAAAAGGCAAACTGTTGGTGTTGATGCAGGGGTTGAATGTGATCAACAGGGATTTATTTGTGAAAATAGTACCATTAAGTCCAAGGACATTTGTCTTGACACTGAGCAATGTATTTGCCACTTTGAAATACATCCTGATGAAACATCTGAGACTGTAGTTTTATATATTGGAAATGGATATGTTTATATGAAAACCTTTTGTGATTCTATATTTACAGACAGCACCACTTAAGAAACATGTAATCACTGAAATATCCGTAATTGCAATCTTACTGAAACTGTGGGATGTGACTGTAACTATTGAGCTCCTGTCGCAATCTACCAGTAGCTACAATCTAACTGTAGATTGTTTCAAATGTTCCTGCCTATTGCCATTGGAATGAAAATTACATTTGTAAGAATACTGTTGCAATATGATCACTTGAGTACATTGCTAAGAAGAATCCAGAATGGCAAAGTATCCTGGTTAACATCCACCTCCACAAAATGAAGATACACCATGTCCTAGAAAGACTGAAAAGGGATGGAGAACATAACTGGTGGGACATCAGCAACAGGACATTTGAGTCTAATGTTTCATCCAATTCTGATTTTGTTAGCTCTAACATTATGCTTATTACTTAAAATAATTTTAGATGCAAAGTCTGGTAAATCTTGAAGCAAATGCTCCTTATTCATTACGGTGAATTCCCCTATAATATAATTAATAGTAATATTTTATACTAAGGGCTATTTGCTTGCTTTGGATCTGCAAGTGTGCAAACATAGTATATAATTAACATGAATTTTCGTACATAAACTGAACAGTTTATCAAATAATTGGACTCTTAGCACTGGTCTGTCACGTATTTATGGTATAGAGGCAAGAGGTAACTGTATTATGCTTTTATGAACCAATAACGTAGATTAACTGTATTTGTGGGGTGGTGTGTGACTTGTGGGCTCCACTCCTTAATCAAACTCACAACAGCTGGTACAGGCTTCAAAAGAGGTACAGTCCTGAGTGGCAGCTGGGCTGAGAAAGACTCAAAGAGACCTAAAGTGGAGCACAGTGACCTCATGAACACCAATGCGTATGAGATTGGAGCACCAATCGTACACTTAGGGGGTGGTTTTTCGAAGATTCCTTTATCAAGAAACAAAGAAATTTGTGGGTACAGGGAGTTTTATGCACACCCTTCCAATTGTATGCAATTTTACCATGAGCCAGACACTTTATCCCATAAATAAAATTACCTACATGAGCCTTCTTTGAGCGCTCCTTGCTGGTCAGTGTGACTGCATGGTGGTGGTCTCCCTGGAGCTGGGATGTCTCTCAAGGTTGCTTCTCAAGACAGAGAGACCTTTTGCCAATGACAGATCTTTGGGTGAGCCCAGTCTGAGTTCTCCCTAAATAGCAACTGGACTACACACCAGGTGACTCTCCGCTTGAGCCTCAGAACAAAAGAGATGAAGAAAGGGAAATACATTTCGGGCTGCATCTCATCTGCTGTCACTAGGTGACTGAATGGCACTGCCCTGAGAGAGAACAGACTTCTTCAGTAGTTTTGTGGGGTTGTTTTGTGCCTGAAAACAATCCTAGAATTTTACAGCATGGGCCAGGTAATAAAATACCCAATGAAACAGAATTCTGAAATCATGGACTCTTCAGCAACTGGGAAATCAGGTAGCAAACAAATGAAATGTCTTGGAAATAACTCTTGGAACCAAACAGAAGGTTATAATTTCACTTTACAGCTGCACACAAGAATGAGTAAACAGTTAATTTAGATCAATAGCATGCCACTGAATTTAAGGGCAGTACTGCAAAGAGCAGTCTGTGGGAGTCAAGTATCATGTTTTTCAACAAGCTACCTCATTAAGTTTATTGAATAGACATATTGGGAACATACCTTAAAAAATCCTAAAAGGGAGGTATTTGTTTTATCCTTAGAATGAGATTACTTTCACGCTTTTAGTTATATGTTCTCATTGTCTGTCACTGTGCTGCATGCAGTATGTTAAAATTCATATTACAAGCTCCATAGGATTTTTGTGTTGTAAGCCTATATACTTGTTATGTTCCCTAAAACATGAATCCTTGTTTGTCCTTTTGCAGCCATATGAAATATTGCTTCAGATTCATCTCTGTCATGATCTTCAAATACCAAGGCCATATTTTCTTTGTATGAACAATAAATCAACACCCTGAAAAGAAAACTACACCACCTTTTTTTTTGTGCTTGATTACGATAAGAAAAGCTTGGCTGTATTAAGAGTGTGGGTGTTCTGAGCTGAGAGGAGAAAAACACGGTTGGTTTGAGCCTCTCCTGAGTCCCTGGGAAACATCTTAATGATGAAAATTTAATGCTTTTTTTTTTTTCCCCCCGAAAGGATGTATGATGATGTTCTTCTCTTCCAGGACTTGTGAACATCTATATATGTCTGTAACAAATGAAGGTCTATTTATTTAGCTGCTGTATTACTTGTCAAAATAACTTAAAGAAAAAAAATGTAAATTGAAGACAAATAGGATAAGACTAAGTTCCTTAAAGTGATGTGATTTTTGGAAAGTGCTGCACTTGCAACAGCCTTTAGGAAAACCTTCAAACATGCATGTAATCATGTTTCTTGGAAAAAAAGGAAAGCATACATTCCTACATTTTTTACACCTTTCATATTTCTTTCATATAAAGTATATTGGAAGTAAAGTAACTTTATTTTTCTGGGATTTTTTTCCAGATAGACAGTATATTTTTTTGTAGTCTATATTACAGTTTTCTTCTGACTTTCTGAAGAATTGGTCAATGATTTCATGGAAGCTTGAGATCTTTCACATACATCTACAATAAGAGGAAAACTCTCTGTAAGTATAGACACAAATATGATGCAACAGATTTTTTTTGCTGCCCAGTGAGTGTGGTGAGGTAGTATCTTCAGGTAAGTGCTTATGATACCCAGATTTAGAAATTACCACCTCATTCAAGTGTCAGAGTTGACACTGGTGCTATTGTTTTCTTCCCATGGACAGCTGAAGGACCTATGCTCCTTAACCAGGTCCATGAAGTTAATTATAAATTTGCAGTTTGTGATAATCATGTAATAATGAGAGTTATAAAATGGATTTGGTCCATGTGAGGAACAATAGCTGCTCCTGAAATTTCAGCCATCGTAGAGCATAATATGCTGTGAGTGCTAAGATAGAAATTAATCAAAAGGCTGAGGAAAATACAGCAACCTAATGTGTTTATTAGCCCTTGTAAAAGGGCTAATAAAAGGCAGTGGCATTACTGCTGAGCTTAAAATTCACTGCTCCTTAAATATAATTATTTTCAGGTAGTGAAGATTATCAGAAAAATTGAAATTTCAGTTCTTATTATCCAGCAGTTTGTGGAGTTGTCTATGAGCTTAACTTGCATTTTATTTAAAATATTGAGGCAGTATTATTTTTTTCCTGCAAACTATTGTTAAATTAAAATTCATTCTACTGTGGTCTTGGTGCTTCACCAAAAATGGCTGGCCGTGTTCCAGCAAGTTTACAGAAAAGTCAATGAGACAAACGTGTTGGGAGGAATATTGTTTGCTACAAGTGTGAATCTACAGCACAAAAGGATAAGACTATTTCCATAAGTTTTGGAGCTCTCTGTCCCAGATGGAATTCACACGTTCCCGAGAGTGAATTCAGGTCTGAACTCCATTCTAATGCTTGGAATTCTTTCTCCTTGGCCCACCACATTAAAATTTGGTTGAAGAAATGAAAAAAAAATTCCTTAAACCAAGATAAATTTCCTTTTGGGACAATTTTACTGTGTGTAATCTATCAGGTTCCCTGTCCTTCAGAGAAATCATTTAAATAAAGAAGTCTGGACTTTAGAAAGTTAAAGTATTTAGAGGTCCCATTAAACTTACAGAAATAGGAGTCCAAAAAAGGTCCTAAAAACATTCAGAAAATTATCACAGAACCTAAAATTAGATGAAAAACAGAGGCAAGAGAAAGAAGAAGGATGATGATAACAAGAAAAACTTGTTTGTGATGTTTCTGTTGGTACATATACGTTGATGGTGCAAGGCCTGTTAGTTTTATGATAGTAGTGGGTTTTTCCCATAGAACTTCTTAATTGAAAGAAAAATTTCTCTGATGGGGATGTTGGGGCAAAACTTTGCAGCAGACATGAAATGTATAACCACTTTTTAAGAAGATAGGTTCCTTGTAAGGGCTGTTTGAAAACAAGTTTTAATATGACTTGTCTCCAGGGTTTTTGCATGCAAAGCAGTGTTGTGATCACCACTGCTTTTCAGAGGAAGCTCCTCCAGAAGCCAAAGAAAGAATATATTATCTTGGTGTTGTTGGAAAAGATGTTAAATTTCAAAATCTACTAAGGATTTTTTAATATGCGTGTGTGTGTTTGGTGTGGTTTGGTTTGGTTTGGGTTTTATTGCTTGGCTTTGTTGGTTTTAATTTTTGTTATTTATTTGTTTTTCCTAAATAAACTTTTAGTGAAAGTAAGGATATTTCAAACTATTTTAATGTTTTGTTGCTGTTTTTCAATTATCGTTTCTTTGTGAAGAACACTGCCTGACTGATTCTTTCCAGAAGGTGATTTATTATGGAATAGAACCTCAATGTTTCTGCAAGTACATGACTGATTGTTTTCCTCTCCAACTCATGTGCCATAACAAGTTTAATGATGCCATTTAATTTAGGGTTATTGTGCTGCACAAGTTTAACAAGCCCATTTGCTTGTGGCAGGGAGAACATTGTTTTCATCAGATCTCTAGAATATACACTGTGTCAAAGAACTATAATTAATCTCTGCCATTGGTTCTGGATCATCAAAAGTGTACATTATGTCTGTGGGATCCAAAGGAAATCCAGTTTCAGTTTACTGAGGTCAGTTACAATTGATCCTATTCCAATGCTTTTTTAGCCCCAGGAAATTTTCATCTCAATTTATTCTGGGAGGAAAAGTTAAATTTCTCTGTGTTTTTAGGAGAATTGGATCCATTCCTTTTTTTTTTTTTTTTTTTGGTGTGTGTTTTTTTGTGTTTCTTGTAGTTTTTTTTCCCCTTGTGGATATTTTATATAATGCTTGTTACAACATGTAAGGGAAGTATCTGTGCTATGGAGATTTGGGTGCTGGAAGTGGTTGGTTCAACCCTTGCTTTATACTGGTCACATGAACATAATGGGTGATCTAGAATGAAAGTCACCCTCATTTTGTTCTCAAGACACACATGAGGGCATATGTCATGCAAAATTGGCAAACATGAAACATTTGTATATTGACTGCTGCAGCACTTAAATGTTCATTACATTTCAGTTGCATCTTTAAATCATTACCTCAAGATACGTTTATGAAATATTCAATTAGAAGATGTGTAATATACACTTATCATGGACTGCATGAATTCTAAAATTATGTGTAGTTTATATGTTAAAAAATGTAATCTTGTAAATCAGAATAGGTTTTAATATGAGGTAAGTGTCATATTTCCACATTTTGATCTTTTGACTTACACAACAGATTATCTTTAACACCAGGTCTGTGTAAATTACTTTGACAGGATATTTCTATAGCTGTAATGCTGCTTTTGTGTACTTTATGTTATTCACTACCAACCTCCTAATTGCTAGCTAAAAAGCTTTTGTGACAACATCCTTTACTCTTAAAAGATAAATTGGGGTTCTGATATTTAAAGTAGAATAAATATAAAACGGGCTTTTGCACAACATACAGCTTCCTGAGAAACATCTTTTAGCTGCTTCCCATAAAATCAATTCCTGTACAAATGCAACTGTAGAATGTCTGTGCAGTATCTATCTCTCCAGGTAAAAGGAAACCCCATGTTTTCCAGATTTTTTAAAGTGTCTATAAATGTGTCGTGATTTGGTATGGTTGCATGCTTCAAATATTGAAATTCTTGTGGGCAGGGGGATTCTGAGGGTGACCACTTGGGCACTTGTCATTAATGAATAGTACTGCCTATAGATAGAGAAGTGAAGAATGGATGTATTGAGAGCTCTGCCACGCAATTGTTCTCATACCTCATTTACATCCTCAGGGATTTCATCGTAAGGATCTTTGTGGCACAACAGATCTGAGGATTTCTTTGCTCCTCAGCTGCCTACAGGAGCTGATCAATGTGCAAGCCTTCAGTAACATTTTAGAGGTGATTGTGTCACCTATGAATATTTTTTAAAATTTCACTTCAAGATGTTTTCTTTGTAAACAATATTACATTTGTTGTCTGTGGACAACATCAATGTGATATTTATTTATGCCTCCCACCCTATAAGTCTACCACATCATAAAACCTTTATTGCCTAAGTACAAGTGCATCAATAATTGAATGCCAGAAAAGGAAAAGGGGGCTATAGTTTCAGCCGTTAATATCAGAGTTGAGTGTATTGTGTAAAGAAGTGTCAATTATATATATATCTCTTATATGTGACTTGTGACTATCACAGTTCTAAAATTGGGATTTGACAACTTTTATCAATACTGGCATTAAATAACTGAACATAAAATTGAGTCACTGGTAAATGAAACCGTGAAACCTGTAATATTTTTTGTTCTAGCTGTTTTTCCCTCTGGAATATACCTTGCTTGGCTGTGGTTGCTGTAACAATTGATGCTCTCTTCCCTAAATTCATTTTTTTTAGGGGGATTTAATAATTTAACTCCTTTTCCCCAGTTACATGCATTTTGATATTTTGTGGTTAAAAATTTCATCTTTGTTGCAATAAGAGACCTTTTCATTAAAATTGGTGGAAGGCATTGAGCTTCAATTCCTAAAGTGTTCTTCAGAACTGCAAACCATACAAGTTTAAAGTGTCTTCTTGCCTGAAGACAGTGTATTAAAATGTTTGTGGGTTCTTCTCTGCCCTGTCCCCTCTTCATTTAATGAGTATCATCTTGCATTTCATCTTGTGCACTTCAGTGTGAGGAAAGATAACTGGACGCCTGGCAGCCATTACTGGTATAATATATTTTAAACGGTTTTTTTTCTGCTGTCATGACATGCAGTTTGCCCAAGTTTTCAGAATGTCTCCAGATGGATTGTTGCCTCAATTGCACAGAAAAGTTGGTATGAACTGCCGTTAGTAGAATTTTATGTGTTTTTGTAGCAAAGCCACACTTGTTTGGAAGTGCACCATCTAAGAAGCAAGATGAGTAAGCTTAGATTTACCTTGTCAGTGCTGGTAGAGAATAAAATTAGCATGACCTTATTTGTGTATATCCATGGCATTGCTGAAATTAAATAATGACTTTCAGATGTATGCAAGCAGAACATAGTGAGAAACAGGCAAACAGCAAAATGACAATGTTGTGCTTTATCAAGACTCTGAGGTGTACCCAGATGCTACACTCTTTTTATTTTTTACTTTACTCATTATTTTACTGCCCCCATCTCCTTCAATTTAAACCCCTGATTTCTGTAGAAAAGAAATAACATGTTTTTTGGTTATTAATGGTCTGTGGTTTGAGCTTTTCTCTGCCTCTATTATATCAAGGACCATAGTAGTCAGGAAAATGCATTCTTGTCCATCATTTTGTTTCATCATTGAGACCTTGATCTATCTTTCTCTTTGTTTGTCACGTGCACCTGTCCTCATTACAGCAGATTGGAGTCAGTGGTGCTGAAATCTGAATTTTATTTGTACCAGCTATCTTATATGCCAAGCTCACATCATAGCATTTGAGATCCCACTGTGTAAACTCATGGGGTAAAAGAAAAACCTGCATTATCCTAGTTTAAGATTTCTATAAGCACCTATAGACAGATTTTCTTGTACTCGAGTGTACAGGCATTCTGAAGTAACAGACAAAGAAAACACCTCAAATATAATGAAATGCTTATTCACCAGTAAATGACACATGAAGCTGAGCCATTTGGGGACAGAATAATCATCTGTGTAAAACTAATAAAAAATAGCCTATGTGTTCACCTTGAAATGTTAATTCCATTTTGGCTTTTTTTTTTTTTT
>VZTH01018000.1:89912-123557 GCA_013397815.1 Aleadryas rufinucha
TTTTTTTCAGTTCCTTATGAAGATTTATTAACAGTCAGTCACTCTTGGTGCCAGACTCTGATAAGCTCTTGTCCACACTGTAGTGAATTCAGATGATCACTGGAATAAATTATAGTTTGATTTTCATTCTCTGAGGAGCTCAGTATTTTGTGGGAAGATTTGCGGTGAAATGGTTATATAAGAAAATTTAGCAGTCTCATGAATGCAAAACTAAGTTCCACAGGGTGATATTAAATATGTTTCGGAGGGTGAGCTGCTAGGGAAACCTTGCTTTTGGGGAAAGAGAGACTGGTTGTTTTGAATTATGGCATCAAAAAAATTCTTTTAATGATCAGGAATACTGATAGAAAAGCTGTAGCTGTGTTTCTTAAAATGCCTTTGGAGATCATCAGCAAATGGTCTCTTGTCGGGGCCATGCTGGGGTTTGGCACTTGGGCAGGCTGTCCCGACACACCAGCGGTAAAAACGGGAAGGGCTCCCGTGTAAATTTCAGCAGCAGAGTTTATTGCATGCTGGAAGGCAGTGATGAAAGCCCCGAACAATAGAAAACCTTTGATTTTATACAGGAGTGGGGCAGAGCATTGTGGGCAGGGGGGCAAGACATAGGCGGGGCCCCAGCACACAGGGGAAAAGGGGCGGGGAACCAACGGGCCAGCCAGGGAAACCAAACCGGGACACACCTGCACGGCGGAACAAAGCATCCTGGGGGCCCCACCCCAACCCAGGGGGACATCTCAGGGTCTGTCCCTCTAGGGGACTCTCTCATCCTCTGATTGGGATATTTGATGGCTCCCACAGTCTCTAAAAAATTGTCCACGTCTCTTTTCCTAATATCTTGTTTCAGTGTCTCTTTGTACCTTGACTCCATTCTAACAACTGAAGGTATCAGCAAAATTTTCTTACATCCTCTGTGTTGAAGCAAGGACTAAGATTGAGTATACTTGTTACATACAAAATTACAGCTAAAAACCAATTTCCAAATACAAATAAGCATGTGGAGTCATGTCTCTGTGCCTTGTCAAGGATCTTTTTAGTACCTATTAAATCATCTTTTTCTTTCAACTGTGTTGTAATTATAAATAGGTTCACGATGAATTCTCAATTCTGCACATGTAAATCATGCCACATATCATTATCTGCTGGAGTAGAGTAAAGCACGCATGGCTGCTGGGGTGCTAAAATATCAGGCCAGGCAGTCAGCTGTATCTCTTAGCAGTAACTGCTGTGTGTTACAGACTAACAGGGAGGCAATAAATGAAAAATTCAAAATTTCTCTGAAACCTGGAGCAATATCGACGATGAGTAATGATTTGCTTGAAGTAAAATGCAGGCAAGAGTGAAAAAGGAAAAGAGAAATCTCAGTATAGGGGTAAAACATCCAATTAATTGTAGACAAAATGTGTTTATGACTGACTGGTATGTTTTCTCCTTCTCTAGATGCCTAACTTTGATACTACTTTTCTACATTACTCTTCCATTACTCCTTTTAAGAAGATGCAGCTTTAAAGGCTGAATTCAGTATGTTTTATCACTAAAGGAGTAGTAGCTGATGAGATTTATTTGTGATATAAGTTCCTTGTGGAGGGAAGCATGCTGGGAAGGGGAAAACCTCCTTCTGTGCCTGGTAACCGATGCAATTCAGTATAATTTGTCCCTAAAGGTCAGAACACACATGCTTTCTATCTGTTCATTAACAATATAGACTGTTTTACACTAGCCTTCTTTTTTAAAATGAAATTAATTTACTGCTTAATAGAAAAGCTATGGAGACAACTTTTTCAGTGCAGTCCTTTTTGTTCATTATGGGCTGCAAAACAACAAGGCTCTTTGATACCCTTCTGTGAGATTACTTTTCTTCCCTAGTGCTCCAAAATTATATGTGTTTAGCAGGTGAATTAATGTTCCTTTAATGAGAAGGAAAAGCTAACTGACTGGAGTTTATCGAAAAATAATTTTCATTTTGCTTGACTGTTGCTTTATATGCCCAAATTATGTTTTAATTAACTGTGACAGAGAGATTTAGCTGGTAAAATTTATTCAGATGTACTGCAGCATACAATGAAAATGGCAAGATTGAGTGTAACACCATGTTTTTCTATTTTTCCCCTCCCCAAAATTTCCCCTAACTATTGTGTTCTTCTATGAAACCAACATTAGGAAAAAAAAATCAAGACAGAAGAAGTGAGCTTCTCCATGACGAGAAAAATATTGTTGATTCTGCTGGCAGAGTAATTCACCAGCACATTTCCATCAGCTTTTATTTCATGGCAATTGTAAAATAAACCACTCGTAGCACATGCTGTTAATCCCTAGTCCCTGGGGTGTAACTGCTGTTACACAGTATGGGTCATGTGCTAGCTAAAGTGTGCATTAAAAAGGTAGAAATTAATAGTAGTGGATCTGATTCCAAGCTACATGGTATTCAATGGGCAAGGTAATTCCCTTAATGGCCGCCATCAATAGATTGTTGTGCATGTTTCTTTTTTTATTCCTGATCTCCTCCATTAACAGAGGAAAAAGCAAAAAATCCAGTATCACAGCAAAGTCTAAATAAAATTCATTCAGGACAAAGCCTGTGTGCTTACTGTGACATCTACCTATCCTCAGGAAACTGAGGATAGGTAGATATCATAGGATTACATCTATCCTCAGTTTCCTTCTTCCCCAGCTCATCTTGTGCAACTGCAAAACTTTACCACTAGTGTTAATGCGTCAGAATTATATTTCCTATGGGGTTAGTTGCATCACTTAACTTCTTTTACCAGCCCCAAAAACTTTGGCATTAGATTACATGTCTATTCAGTGGCTAATAAAGTATTTTGAAAGGAAGATTTTCTCAGAGTTTTTTTCTTTCTATAAAATTGTCCACCTATAAAATAAGCGTTGAACCACTTTTAAAACATACAGGTTACAGAAACTTTTATACTACTGAATACTTATTACAGTTTTTTACAGTAATCCTTTAATTTTAAGGAGCAAAGAAACCCTTGGTAAGAGAAAAACTGCAAAGTAGGAAATAGAGACAAAAAATATGTCCACAAAGCTGCTTTTCTCATTGCACACGTATAAATAAATTAAATCTGGGTTTGGAGCACATTGAGAGTCTCAGTAGCACTTTGCATATCTTTGAGAATATTGTGGTCTCAGGGATTTGTGTTTTGTTATGAGAATATATTCAAACTTCCTTTCCCAAAGCATGAAACATCCAATCTAGTTCTTAGTGAAGCGAGTAGAAAAGCAGGCATTGATTTCCATGTGGGAGAGGGAGGATTGGTCCCCAAATGAATTTACCACTTAATGCTAGTTTTATGTATTTCAATACAAGATAAAATGTTCTGACTAAAATAAGTCTCTCTTTCTTGCCTGCTGCACACCTCATGGTACTGCTGAGTTGGCATGTAAGGAAGGAGTGATAAAGAGGAATAATCAACTACTAGCCTACATTTACATTGACAAAAGCAGACTATTTCCCTCCTGAGGCAAAAGAGGCAGCAAGGAAAAATGTGTAGTTCTTAACTAGACTGCTTCAGCAGCTGCTCTGTCCCTCTGCAAGGAAGATTAAGTCATCATGAACCCTTACCTTCTATAAGGAGTGATTGTTAAAGAAGAATAGAGAACTTCAGATGGAAAACCCCCAAGAAACAACTATTAAATCCTAAATTTATGATCACTTTTTTTTTTTTTGGCCTGGTCTGTAATAGAATATCATTGCCATGCCTTTCTACAGATTATTAGTTCATACCTGGTGCCTCCTTGATAAATAGATACATTATGTGTTGTAATGTGCATTTGGGTTTTATTTTGTACTTTTCTCTTTCTGCATCAAAAATAAGGTACCTGGAAGGAAATAACTGTGATGCACTAGGTATTCTTTAATATTAGAAGTACGTTGTCCTCTCCCTTTTTTCTAGTGAAGTATTGTTGTTACAGAGATACCTCTAAAAAATATTAAAATAATGGATATTTATCATCTTAAATCTTATCACCATAACAGTGTTCTTCTTTTTATTTCTTAAATCTTGTAGGAAAAGCATCTAGAATATTATTGTTACGTTCATCTAGTGCTATTAACCACTTGTATAAAGAATAAATAGATAGGTTGAGAGAAAAGGGATACTTTGTATTTAATAGAAGAATGTATTAGATAAAAATTTTTGAAGTGTTGAGTGTTTTCAGCAAGTTGGAGAAGGTCTGTAATTTTATTGTGCATGTGTTTGACATCTTGCTGTCATTTTTCAATTGACTTGCTTTACTTAAACAGGACTCACGCAATTCAACAGCTATGTTTTATAAATACAAGGATGTTTGATTTCTCATAAGAAAACACTTTTGCCCTCTACATCTATTTTGAGTAGGTCTTTTTCTTTAATATTCAGGCTCTGTTTCTGTGTGACTGGAGAAATGTCAATGTTTCTTGACCTGAGAGAAGCCTTCTAAAATGATTTGTCTTTTTAAGGCAATTGCGTAACTAAAAATTCACACAGCTGTTTTTGCAGGATGGTGTCAGACCAAGGTTATAGAAACTTACTTGTGTTTGGATATTACATAAGTCTTTAAAAACCTTGATTATCATGAGTTTGCAGGTCAAACTATGGTACTTCACTCCATTGTGCTGGTCTTTTCAAGTCAGGACAAGTAAAGGACCGCAGTATGTGGGGAGCTTGCTGGATGAGTATGTAAATGAAATATATCTGCTTTCCCACCCCTGGTCTTTGTCTTGGCTTAAATGCTGAGTTGTATGAGCAGCTGTAACCTCTTGCTAGTGGATTGAATTTTTTGGGAGTTGCAGGTGTTTGGCTTTTCACCTGAGTTAGAACTTTTTTTAAAAAATATGTTTTTTGATGAAGTTGAGTATGGGGAGGGCAGAAGAAAGTAAGGGTACTAAAATGTCACTTGGAGAGGTTTACTATTGAAATCAAATACTTGAAATCTTTTTATTCAGCACTGTAGGTATGCTTTACCTAAAGAGTCCTTTGTTCCAAGGGCTCGGTATCAAATTACTCACACCGTGAGTCTGAGGTGTCAGCTGGCACCAATCCACCGGCAAAACATTCACCAAAGGGAAGAGTTCAAAAGGCCAGTTCTGCCTTCCTCCCATGGTATGATGCTTTCTAATGTATCTCTCTGCTTTAAGACAGAGTGGTTTCAAGATTGAAACTGTAGGAGCAGAGATTAAAAGATGCATTCTGTCCTAACTGTATTCTGTATTTCTATCAACACCATACTTGACATATTTAGATATCTCATTTCAGTATTATTTGTTTAAAGAAACTCAGCTGCCAGACCAGCGGGTGTGGTCCCACAGTCCACGGTGATGGAGAATACTGAAAATGGAGAAAAATATCAACTTTATGTATTTGACCTCCAGAAATTTATAGTGTCCTTCTTGTACTGTGCATGTTCTGTTACTCATTGGTGATTACATTTAGCTCGATATAGAGTTTTGAATAACAATTGATTTCTCCACAGGCAGTATTTTTCAAAGAATAACAAAGTGTGAATACTGTATGAATTCCATATTTGACAATTAAAATCCTCAGAGTTATGATTTCTAATTACAGTACTTTTAAGTGAATGCTTTATTTTGTGCAAGATCTACTCAAACATTTGACAGATTAGTAGTGGCTATTTATGTCAAACATATTTCAGTGTATTTTCCCATATGCTTTGTGTTTATGTTTTTTTTTTTTTTTAACATTTTTTTGTTTTTTTTTCCATTTTGTTTTTTTTTTTTTTTTTTTTTTTTTTTTTTTTTTTTTTTTTAGGAAATCTCTTCATTCATGTTTTTAATACCTTGACTGATTTTTCTAATTTCTTATGATATGTATGTTTCAAAATACAATAGTAACATTTCTGTGTCTTTCTATTTCCTTGGCAAATGGGTGGTTTCTGCATGGAAAATGGAAAAGTACTCTTAGGAGGTTTCTAGCATGTCTTACAAAAAAAATTAGAAATCATATCATAAACAATCTGCTCTGTGATATGAAGAACACAATGGAGATGTAGTAAAGAATGGAGATGTAAAATGTTGATAGAGAGTAAAGAATGAGACAAATATTTTACACTTTTTTTTCTTGCTGTATTCTTGAATGTTTCTAAATCCTTCCCACCATTAATATACATTAAGCTTCATCCAATTTCTTTATTAGGCTTGTAATTGCTTGTCTAATAAAAAAAGTCATTTATGGTTAGCAAGTAACGAGTGATAAATAATAATATTGATAAAGACTAATTTGGAATCTGCTTTGGACTCTCACTGTTTGCGTACATGAACGTCGTTCTCAAGCAACATCCTTGCTACACTAGGGTAACTGTGTATCGTTATTTTTTCTAGAAGAAAGAAGTGCTCCTCAAAAACAAACCAAACCAAACCAAAAAAGAAAAAAAAGCCCAACCTCCCTCATTTTCTTGCTTGTGCACATCAGTTGTCCATCAAGCTGGTGTTAACTTTCTAGTACTGAAATCAGTCCATCATAAAATGAGCTCTACTGATTACAGGGTTCAGACTCTACAAGAATTGTTTCTGCTAAACCCTATTATACTCAATAATAATAATAATAATAGTAATAATAATGAAAAAGCTCAAGTGTATATAAATAATGTATATTGTACAAGCTTCAGAGGCAGCATCACTCTGAGTTGCCATGTCAGTTGAACACATCTGACACAAATTTTTTTAAAATGTTGTTAGAGAATGTGACTTATGTTGTTAATCCTTTATCTTTTTCTGCCAACTCCCTTAACAAAAAACTGCTGTTTCCAAGTATGTTTGAAATTGCTAGCATCACGTGCTAACACAAGTGGTGCCTAAGAACATGAGATGGTAAATCCAAGCATATTAATTACATCATTAAACTAACATTTGGTATGCCACTGAGATACATTACAATAACAATAACCTTCATGTGTAATAAGATGCACAGCCAGCACATAATGTGAGAGCTATGTACAACAGAGATTCTCTTCTATCCTTGAATGGGGTAATTGAATTGACTCAGAAATAAGAAAGAACAGTCTGCCTTAAAACTAGTACCGTCCTGATTTTTATATTTGTCTCTATGTATATGAGGGTGTGTGCATTTGTGTCTGAAAATTGTCACACTCTGAAAGCCAGACAAACTATTTCAGAGAAGTCAGAGTTGCTTGGTTGCATCTGTTGAAAACAGTCTGTGCTGTGTATGAGAGCTCATGTCAGTACAGTAATTACCGTAGCTGAGATAAAGCCTGTGCTAAATGTCATTTTCAGCTGACAAACACATGAAACCAAGCACCACTAAATGATTCAGTTGTTCTGAGAGTGCTTAACTCTGTGTCTGGGATAAAATAATTTGTCCTGACTGCAAAATAAATAAACAAATGCAAAACAAGAACAGAAAGAAATAGCTTAGAGCTGAGGGTGGAAAAAAGTCAGTTAATGTACCTAATCAAGAACAGAGAGAAGTTTGAGAAAGACCTAGTAGCAATTCCTAACAATTATACTATACACTTTTTCTTCTACTACAAATTATTTAAAGGTCATCAGAATGCAAATTTCCACCATGCTAGCAAGTAGTCAGAAGAATGCTGTTCCTTAAATTGATAACAATCTAAATATGTTAAAAGCAGCATTTTTTAACAGATTGCCCAAAGATGAGGCATGCACATATTACAAAGAGTGGAGTGTTGAGTAGTTATACATCATTGCTAAAATATTCCTAGCTGGAGAAAAGAAAAAAAGGAAGTCGTTTTCCAAAGCCCTTTGCATTAAAAATAACCAGATTTTAAAAATGTAAGAAAAATTAAAGGGGGAGTGGGGGCCGGGGAATGTCAGGCGGCTTTCTGCACAACAAGGACCTGGTTAACTGCAAGCAACATTTTTTCTCACTGGAAAAATGTTGGACAATTCCCATTGAACTAGAAAAATGTTTATTGACTTCAAAAGGTCACTGATGCCAGGTGACATTCACTAAATATTTTATGTTGCAGGACAGGAACGTGGTGTGGCTGCCTCTGAAATACAGTCACAAGCTGAGAAGTTACTCTAGCTCATGACACAGTGTTATACAGCTCAGAGAACTGAATTGGCTTCCAAAACCAGAGTAAAGGGACTAATACAATGTCATGTTAAAGGTAAAATGTTCTTCCTCCTCACTGCTTGTGCTCTGTTCTTCATTTAGATGTGATCCACAGTGATTAAAGCTGGGAAATGTGATGTGTGTATGATCTGTAGGATTTCCTGCATTGTACTGCCAGACCCCTGGCAGAAGCCTAAACTCAGGATCCATTGTATTTTATTTAATGTCTTTGAAATCCAGGCTTTAATTATTTTCTTTTTCAGCTTTATTGTAGGAAGGAGAAAAAGTCCTGCGTTTCATTCACCTTTCTGTATAATAGGCAGGACAGGAGGTGTTATTCCTCTCTGAAGACTTTACAATCTATTTCTTTCAAACACCTGGCCATTTGCAGTTCCTGAGTCCTGACTGTCGTGTAAAAATAATACCATGCTGTTACACCAGGAAGGATACTAGAACTGAATGGTGTGCTATTAGTACCAGGAGAACTTCATCAATGAGTGAATGTAGGGAAAAAGACATGCAATAAAGACAAGAACAAGAAATATGAGCATCTAAGGTAGAAGCTAGTCAAAGCCTCTTTTTAAATGTCTCTGTCCTTCTAAACATTTTATCTGTTGATGAATGCAGAATGAATGAATTGCAACTTGTTTCACTCATCTTTCCTATCAGTGAGAGATATATATGTATAAATAATTTATAGTAAATATATTATATGATGATTACCTGATTAAAAATTTGCCCCAAATTACCTGTATGCAAATCAAACCTGGAATGGAGCAGTTCAAGAACACAAAACACACAAGAGATTACAGGGTTATACTTTAAAGCAATTTGTTTTAAAGCAATTTGCAGTAACAAGTATTTGTTTATAGACAAGACTACATTATTATTTTTTAGACCATGTCGCTTTTGTCAAACATATCAGATATGAATAATCGTATAATAATAAATTCGCTAAGTTTTCTTTGCATTGTAGAAAATCTCTCGTTGCTTAAGTAAGATAATCCCTCTAACCATCTTCATCTCCTGCCCATGGATTTGCTCCAACAGGTGGATGCCCCTCCTGTGCTGAGGACCCCAGGGCAGTACTCCAGGTGGGTCTCACGAGAGTGGATTTCTTCCCCGATGCCCTATAGATGGTTTTCTATAGGCATGAAAGCAGAATTTCAGATTATGCTGGTAGATAGGATGATGGTGATGCAGCTCAGTTCCTGTCATGAGAAACAGAGGCTTGTAAGTGTGCCATTGTCTTATGACAGCTTTACGGGTCACTGGGGGCACTGCTGGCAAGCTTTTGCTGAAATTTGAAAAGAAGCACAAGCATCTGCCTTGCCAGTAGCAACAGCAATGGGATAAAAAAGAGGACAATATGGATTGACATTTCCTTGGATCACATTTGTACTCTGAAAAGCCATTTCTGGGCTTCTGCAGTACATGCTGACTAATGAGAAAAGATTGAGCTAGAGGGTTTTGCTGACCAGCACTGGCTGCAAAATACTGTGATGGCAAGTGACACTTTTCTGGGATGTGTCCAAGCAGAGCTTGGCTCCTGTGACAGCATTTTGACAGCAGAGGGGTTTTCTTTGCTCAGATTGCTTACCTAGATGATTAATTGTAGGTAGGCTCTGCTATTAAAAGAATGTTTCATGGCCCAGAAGTGATGAGGGTTAGCCATAGATTTGCATGTGGAATGAGACTTATGGAAACATTTTCAGTCCTTCTGCAGTGGACCTTACATTGAATGGGTAGAAACATTTCAGTGCAATGTTTCAGTGTTGACAGGTTTTCAAGACACAGAGATACGAAAAGATGTGTTATACCTGAGGAAACTGAGAATTTTAAATCTATTTAAATATTGGACAGTTAAAGAGAGACTAACTTTCATTAGCAATGAACGTGAATTCCAGCAGGACTAATATTTTTCTTTTTATATGGGTCCTTAGTTATCATATCTAGCTATATTTGGGCTTAGAATGATGATTTTGCCTGATAATAAAGTTAGGAACTCTTTTATTTTACAAATACATAGTATTTTGCACAATACCTAAAAGTAATTCATCTGAAGTGATAAATGTACAAGCATTTTCTAATTATATGAATGTAGCTGGTAAAACAACACATGCAAAAAATGTGTTCTGCTGACATGTGGCCCGATTAATTTTGTATTTTTATTTCAAGATTAAAAACTTATATGGTTAATCTAAAATCAAGTTAATTTCTGAGGATTGCATGTGATCTTATGTACAGGTATTCAGAAGTATAAAACTATTTTGTGACATTACCTAAAATATAAATGGAATTTAATAATTTATTAGCATTCATATAATTCTCCTGAAATATTTCATATTTTGAATACAACATTCAAAAAACTCATCAAATCATATTGCCCCTCATGAAGTATTTATGAAATTGCAGTATTTTTGGAACTGTCCTTCCTCATTTAAAAAGCATGGTTTTTATAAAGTTGCACTTTTCTTTAATCATGTTTTAGATAATTTAATAATATTTTTAAGAAATTAGTTTTATTTTTTTAAATAAAAGGAGAAATTATATCAAGTTCTGTGATATTTGAATTAGCAACAAGAAAAACGCAGAAACAGAGCTCAGTACACTGGAGTAGTGCTGTGAGGCAAATCACCAAGAAGTCATGACTGCCCAGCTCTTTTCTAACAGTGCAATGTACAAGGTTTTTTGACTATCAATTTACAACTGTGTATAAATTCAGTCTCTCATACTTGCCTATTGCCTGACTGCAAACATAGTTTTTTATGCTCAAGCTCTTTAGAGATAAGAATAACTGTGTTCCAGGACATTTTCAAGTAAAAAAATCTATCTGTTCATGAGCTTTGCATTTCCTGGTTCTTTACTCTTTTTAATTTGCAGTGAAGCCCTGTCCTTCCCCTTGTCAATCCAGGAATTTTCTTTTTTTTGTGAAGACAGCTCAGAGTTTTCTGAAGATATCTTCTTTTCTTCTTCTTTTTCTTTTTTTTTTTTCTTACCCCTCTTCCACTGCATTTTCCAGGCACCAAGAGATAGATAAAGCTCCAATCCTTACAAGCTTGTCAGCCCAGTTGCATTGAATCTGGGAAGTGAGGAGAGGAGCAGGCAATTACTGGGTTTTGTTCAGTTGCCATGGTACCAAATGGAAAACATATTCCATTTCAGTTTTGAGATCCTGTCGTTTGAGGCTCTTCCCAGTGTTGGCAAGTGATAGCCTATGCCTTGGAGACCCTTCTCTTTTATTTTCTGTAGTTCTGGGAGGATTTGCTTGTTATCAGTATACAGTGGTATGTGATTGCTTTGCAAGTCTGAGGATTGGGATGTTGTACATGACTTTGAGAGAGCATAGGGAGTCAGTGGAGAGTGGAGGGAGAGGGATAAAGAGACCAGGGAGAACTACTCGTGGAGAACAGGAGCAGGTTAGCGGTAGTACCAGCACTACTGGTACTTGTTACACTGGAGGATGTATTGCTCCTTTATCTGTATGGAAAATAAACGTGTCCATTTGTAAAAGCAGAGGCCAGCCTGGAGAGCCTGAAAGCACATTAATAACATTATTTCTGATGAGACAATAACTGGAACAGTCCCCTGTGAGGTGTGGCAGAACTGAAGGAAAATAGCTCCCTGTGCAGGAATGAGACAGGGTGGTCTGGCCTTCAAATACTAGATCTCAAATAGAACACTTTTTGATTGTAAAGTTTGCTTTATATCCATTGTAAATGTGCAAAAAGCTCACTGTGAATATTTTACAAAGATTATTTGGAATTTTCAGCAACATTCTGAGTTTATCATCTCACTGGTGGCATATTATCCCTATGCAGCTTCACGTGATATACATGTTTATCCTGAGAAAATATTTCCCCAGAAGAATTGTTTTCTCTTCTGCTGTACTTCTGTCCATAAGGTACATCAATAAAATAATAAAAGTAATAAAACCTCTTCCAGTATTTTAAGACATAGCTTAACTCTCCCTTTTCCCAAAGCACAGCTAAACAAATACAAACCTGGTGCTTTAAAATTTTGGCTTTTTACGGTAATATTGCTCAGACGCTGAGATACGCTAATATGGATGTTGTACTTACACGGTATTTGATAAAACTATAAAAATAATAGATCTTGTTACTTGATATTGCTCTGACAATCAGTAGTATGGGATAAACAACATCAATATTTTGAGTGTGTGTCATAGCATTTTTTCAAATTTCACTTGTAGATTTGGACTAGTAATGATCAAAAGACAGTGAGAGTAGGTGGTAGCCTGGCAGGCAATGGAGTTCATACACATTTTCAAAGAAACCATGTACTTTGTAATTTTCCCCCCTACTTTCTAGTTCTCATAATGAGGGTCTGAAATAAAAAATTGGCAAAAGATAAATTACTGACAGCTGTAGTGACACTGTTACCTTGTCCTCAGCTCCTTGTTTACGCTTGAGAAACAGATGGGAACTCCAGACTCTCTTGCCGAAAGATAGATGTTTATTCAGTCTTATCAGAAGGTTAGAGCCATGAACGCAGCCCTGGCAGAGTGAGAGCCATGAAGAACAGCTTATCTCTGTTACAGAGCTCTTTTAAAGGTAATTTAACCAATTAAAACTTAAAACAAAAGATATTTTTACTTTTCTGCCAATGTGTGCAAAAAGCATCAGCAAAGCTTACAGGAACTGCAGTATTTTTCATCCAATAATTTCAAACCACTTTTGCTGCAGAGCATGGTTCCCTAAAGAAGAAGGAAGAAGCCCTAGAAAACAACAACTATCCTCCATATTGAAGTATTTGCTATTATCTACTTGCTAAATAAACAAACCTAAAAACTCTAAGCTTTTTATCCTGTAACAATCCTACATAATATTCTATCATCTAATTCACACGACAGTCGATTCTAATTCTTCCCACAGCGTGGGGAGTTTTCTCCATGGACGAAGGTGGAAGACATTACTGTCCAGGGGGGTAGAATCCTTCAAAACAGGCAGAGAGACCTCCTCTGCACTCTAGGTTCCAGCAACAGCAAAATAAATACATCATATTGATTACAGAACACTAATTATTAAAATGATTTAGTCACAGTGAAAGTAGTTTAGGCTGTGGTATTTCTTCAGGGTTTTCAGATGATGCATGCATTACAAACATGTGGGCCATTCACAGTTTTATAATTGGAAGAGAACTGATTTACAGAACAGACCTTTTCACGAGTCCTTTTCACAGCTTTGCTCCCGGTTCTCTGAACTGTGGCAAATACCAGAGATCTGAAGCAAGATTCTCCTGTGGTGCTTTGAGTCTGCATAACCAAGAAATGGCACAGCTAAGAAATATCTTATTTTGCTTTCCTTCAAGACTCATTTCAGTGTCTTCCTGGTTATTCAGCCCATCCAGGTGTGATCTATTTTTACCCTTTATTTGGAGTTTGGTTCACCACATCGTTTATTCTGGTTGTTCATCACGGAGGCTTCTTGCACATTCACTTGATGGGGCACAAACTTTTGTGAGATAAAAACTGTTAAGTCAGTTTGTGACTGCAGAGTAGTAGTACAGATGCAACAAGGTTGGCAGGATATGGAATCATGCAGATTCACGGTCAATGAGTGCAGTGTGAAATAGAAGTCCTTCTGCATAAACTTTTCTCCTCAGAATTTTATGCACACTACACTTTGATGATTATCAAAGCATGTACGTCACAGAACTGTCAAATCTATGTGTTTAGCCTATGACTAGGTTGTTGTGGTTCACTTCAGAATACACAATAAGCTTTAACGTTTACTGAAAGAGGAGAAATCTTAAGAGAAAAAATTTTGTAGGCTCCTGTTTACATTGGTCAGTCTTCAAAATTGAACGTTTATCACTTACACCCAGTGCTGTGGAGCTGAATTCAGAGAGCAGGCACACTGAAAAGTTACATTTTCAGATTGCATGTGAGCAGGCAGCTAAACCAAGACATCATGCAAAACAGTTTAAAAATGCAGCAAACTCAGCTGTTGTCTGTTATCAGACAATGCTTTAGGAATGATTACAAAATAAGTTGTTTGCCAGATTACTGAAGATGTTTGGAATTTCATGCCAGATTTCTGATCTCCCTTCCATGGTGGATGTTTGATGACAGTTAAAGGATTTGATTTTGGGAGAGTGAGCAGGGGAAAAAAGCTGATATGAAGGCCAAGGCACAAACAGACAAAGACTATACAGTTGCAGAGTTGGTGGTTGGCAATACTCAACAGGTTCATTCTTCAGCCCCAGAGATTTCTTTGCAAAACTCCTTTCCACAAGGATCTTTTACCTGCCATGTGCTTTCTGACATCCTCATGGTGTACTGGATTATGGCAAGTGATAATATTTCATATTTGTTTTGCTAATAGTAGTCCATTAATTCTAAGTTCATCTATTTTTAAAAAAAGTATTTAATTATAAATTAAATAACCAATTTCTTTTCTTAAAATAAAAAGAAATAAAATACTGCAGTGAGTGTAACCACAATGCTAATGCCAAAAATGCAAGAAAGAAGCAGAAATTAAAATAAACATAACAAATGCTTGGTGGTATGGACCTAGAGCTGTAAAACTGCTGTTTAAGGTCTAGGTTAGGAAGTCAGGAAAAAAAGTCAGGAAAAGCTCCTTTCAGTCACATGTATGAATTAGTCAACAGAGCTAGCTCTTTCTTCCTCAGTAAAATAACTCCTCTAACTGAATGTCCTAATTAGTCTGTCAAAAATCAACACTGAGCTGCCCCTGTCAATGCCTTGATAAAACCTGGTATTCTGGGATTTTTCTCTTTTTAAATGTACTGTATTCAATTAAAAAAAAAAATCACACAAGTATAAACTGTTCCCATCTTTATCAGTTCTAATCGTTATTTGTGTGGGAAAACAGGTGCACATCCTGTGGCTGTAGTGTAGCACAAGGATTGCTCAAGTATAACATGCTCAGAGACACAAATCCCATTCTTGTCAGGGGATTGGCAGAAGTTCAATAAGGTGACAATTTAGGAAGAATCCTGATGTCCTTGGGTTAGCAGGTAGTGGTTATAAATTGAAGATGGTATGCTTGGCCAACAAGAAAGAGAGCAGATAGCTTCTTGGAGGAGAGCCCAGACAGAACCTCCCCATCTGGTTTATACATAGGATAACAGCAGGGACAAAACAGTAGGACTTAGTGGGCAATTTCATTATTATGTGAAAATATTACTGATATCAAAAGAACTTTTAGTAAGCAGTTACACAAAGAAGAATGACACGGGAATTTGATCACAAGATATTTCTCTAAGAATAGGTAAATAAACTCTATGTTTATGGAGTAAAAAACAATCACAAGCTAAGTGTACTTAAAAAATGCTGAAGATCTCTCTGACCGAGGAGAAAACAAAACAAAAAATGTAAAATAGCTATTTCTTGATGAATTTTCCAGGTTTCAAAACCAGGTAGGTTTTGAAACTTGAAAATACAGTATTTTGATATTGTCCCTTCCTTTTATAGGTTATTAAGGAAGTTTTGAATAGAAAAGGTAAAACTAGGGCAGATGTGATTTTCCCCACTCTGTCCCACTGCCTATGAGACTTCAGGTCAAGGTTGGGTGCATTTGTGAGAAAATATTATAGTTGGACTCAGGTTGCTGAGTTTACTCAGGAGAAATTTTTTTCAATCTGGAGATGGTGGTATCGGATAACCTATTATCACAATTCCATTGGTGCCCTAGCAACTTTTGCTGGCCCCTTTGTGCACACTTTTGTTGAGTGACAACAGACTGTTTTAGGTGACGCTGCCTTGGCAGGGGGCTTGGACTAGATAATCTCCAGAGGCCCCTTCCAGCCCTAACAGTTCTGTGATTCTGTAATGCTTTTTACCAAAGGACAGTTGTCAAGACTTGCAATTCCTGGATCTTGATGTTTAAATGCCAAATTATAATTTAATATACGTACTGCCAAAAAGCTGTAATTTTAAAAAGTGAGAAAATACATAGGGATCTTAAGGATACTATCCCCAGCTGCCCTAATTGTATAAACTCCTTCTTTCATGTGTTTTTAAAAACCAAATAATAATTTTCGTGACTGTAAGTGCCCTGACAAATGTTTAGGTTTGCTTCCAGAACCTACATACTAGCAGGGCTGAGAAGTGGATAACTTGCCTGATCAGACATCTCATCACAACCTGATTATGGCTGAGCCGGTCATAGGTCTTGATCTGATAAGATTTCTTGGAGTGCCACTGTGCACATGACACCATGAAAAAGTCATTAATGTGTTACCAGAGACAATGGCTCTCCCGTTCTGTAGTCTAGTAGCAGACTCATGCATTCCCCAAACCAGGAAAGACATAACCCTGTCCCAGGCATTTTCAGGGGGCAGAACTCTTCTTCTCATTAAGGTGTTAGGCCAGCAGGCATTAGGCCACAGACTAACTTCTCTTATTGCTCTTTTAAGCTGATCTTTTTCACAAGGGACATTAAGAGCAAGGTGAAGAGGGCAATCTCACTGCTCCTGCAGAGCATTTGGTCACTGTCCAGTTTTTACACAGACAAACTGCTACTTTGACACCACCTATACAGGACCACAGAGTAATACAAGGTAATGCAACACCAGCTCACAAAGACAGTCCTAGCTTTCCAACAGGGGCTCTGGGTCCCACCTGGAACCCCTCTGACAGGTAGAAACTGAATAAAGAGCATCTGCTTCACTGGCATATCTCTAGCCCTGTGTCTGAGGAACTGTTTTCTAAAAGGTGAGAATTTCCTCTCTTCTTGCCTCCTGGGACAGTGAAACAGTAATTCCTACTTAATTCCTTGAAAGTGAGATGATGGCACTCACAGTCACAGAGGGGTTTTGGCAACAGAACACAGGGACCTTACCTTCACCTGCAAGAGGTGCACTTGCAGTGCAAGGGTTCAAGGCTTGATTCTTGGCCTCCCTCCACTGACTGAGCTGAAGGCAACACCACTTTAGGAAAAAGCTGTTCTGGAACCATTTTTGAGGAAATAAAATCTTTGACTGTATTGAATAGTGCACTTTTTTTCAGGCAACTGGATGCCATTCATATGCAGGTATTAAAAAGTCCATTTTGGCAACACAGGGCTGGGTTCATTGTGAAGTTAACAGTGGTGAAAACGGTTTCAGAAGATGTATGATCTGCCCTAATCTACCAAGAGCAGTGCTCTTTCTAGGCACATCATCTGCAACTGGAAAATACTTAGTGATATTTTTCCTTCTATTTAATTTTTTCATGTTCTTCAGTTTAGAGAAAAAAAGATGAAGAAAAGATGGGAAAAATAAGGATGGCTAGATGGAGGAAAGAACATTTCTTTTAAAATACGTGAACACTCTGCTTCTCTGTCCAGGAAGTAGACTAGTCCGCCTGCAAAATGGTCAGCTCTGAGCCCTGGTGACAACTCTCTTATGATCAGTTCCCCTCTGATGGGGAGTAGGTGCTTTCTGATACATGTAATGAGCAACAACAAATGTAAAGGTAACTGGAATTGTTTGACAAACTGCTTCTGAGAAGAGACTAAATGAACACAAAAAAAACCTGAAGAAAATTGAAAAAAAAAAAAGAAAGGAAAAATGACAACATGGTGGTCTCTATCTCATTAGCTTACAGAGACCTTATTGGTCATGGAGTTGGGGAAGAACGTAGAATGTGTCCCCTGGTGTGAGCACTGAATAGCAACACCTTACTAGAGAATTACATACGCTCAAATATACTGTGCTAGTGAAATCATGTTACAAGGATGTGTAAACATGTTTTTTTGACAAATCAGAAGACAAGTAACACAGAACTTAGATGTCTTCTAAGAGTCACAAAACAAGTTTCTGAAACAGTTGAGTCCAGAGTTCGTTTCCTGAATTTCTGTATGTTTCACTTCTCATGTTTTACTTTATTTCTGGACATTTTCTGGGGACCACTATAGCTTTAAGCAAAAGCCCTTAAATTGAGCCTAAATTTGAATTCAGATGATGGAATTTCTCTTAGACTACTGCAATGTAGGCATACTGTTTTGTTTTCTTGTCTATGGTAACATTTAATGGCCTGCTGCTGTTTTGCATCTTTCTAGGATAAAGTCAGAAAGGTCCGGTCTTCTGCACCTGTCAGTCTGTAAGTCATATATATTTTTATCTATTTGATTTATTTATATATTAGCTTTAAGATATTTTTCAAGTGGTAACTAGTTTCGATATAGGTGGAAATCTCAGAGCTGCTGCAGATTATCTGTTTCTGGTTGAAATCCAATGCCTTTTGACTGTTTGCAATACAAGTAATACACAAGTATCTTAGCAGACGATAGTTTTGACTTTATCTAGCAGTTTCAGGCTTCTGTGCTTTACTCACCTTACATATTAGATGAAAATAAAGTTTTTTCATTATTTCTGAATATTTTTACTGAAATGATGAAGTAATTTCTAGGCAAACTAGCACTTTCACCATACAACTTTCTGTCACATTTTGAATTAAGTTCTATTGTATGCTTAGTCTCTGTAGGTAGCATTTTCTTTCTACCTTCTGAGCATTTATGCATTTAATTTTTTTAAGGCTGGCTAGTAGTAAAAGAATATTTTCAACTTAAAATACATAACTGTAAAAAATGAAAATCCATCTCTGTCAAAAGTGGTATTTAGCATTGTGTGTCAAATGATGCAGATTTCCACTACAGTACAAGTTTAGAAAATAGGGCTTTTGGTAGCCAGTTCAAAAGAGAGAGAAATAGCTTAAAATAGCCTGATACTGCAATAAAGTGGCTAGTACTACAAAGGACAGTGATTTACTATAATAAAGAAGGAGAGAACAGTTATTCCATATACATTGATTTTTTTATAGAGATGACTTGTAAAAACAGGAGACCTGTGTTTATTTCCTGATTCAGTTATCTGGATGGCACTATGTCCATCATATATTCATTCATTAATTCATTCATTCATTGAGACACTTTCAATATATTCCAGGGGCAACAGGTCATATAGCAGTGAATGCCAAACCAAATTTCTATCTGCATATTCATTTCTCCTCATCTTTGTGTACATTATAGTGCTTGAGATTTTTCTGTGGACAAAGACGTGCTTGTGATCAAGTGAGTGCAGTCCCTTGGACGGCCCCCAAGGTGCAACTGTGAGAATTCTGCAACATCCTTAGTGCTTCTGAAAGAGAGACTTGTCTTACAGGAAAACAAAATATCTTCCCAGCACCTGAACTTCAGAACTAATTGTTGACTGATTAAGTAATTCTCAAATGTTTGGATGCAACTGTAGGTCTCAGTGCGGTATGAAGAGTTTCAACAAGTTGCTGTTTGATGGTACGAAGACGAATGTAAAAGGAATTTTTAGGGACACTAGAAGTGTTTGATAATAAGAATGCATTGCATACAACAATTGGAAATATCCAAATCTAGAAACTTTATGACATTGCACATCACTGATTACTACCCACGTTTCATTTTTTCACATTTCCAGTGGTGATGAGGATATTGTTTTCTATGATGTGTACATTAGTCCTCATTGCACACACACACAGCTACACTGCACACAAAATTCAAGGTGTGGTAAACCTTGCCAGAATATATATGTTTAGTAAGGTAATGAAATCAGCCTAGTTTCAAGTCACCCTTCTCCTGGTTTTGTGTCAAAGCTTTTTTGTTTCAACAAAAAAAATCCTATATATCAGCAGAAAGAATCTCCATGGTTGCAATTCTCAACAAAATGTGAGTTTTAGAGCTGAGGTGAGGAATGATTACAAGAGTATGTCAGCCCAAACAATGGGATAGGACCACATTAGCCTGAAAAGTACCTGTGGCTAGTTTATGGCAGAGTTACTGGGAGTTCCAGCAATACTTATAAGTGCATTTGAGGCTTTTAGATGTGACAGGGTTTATGCTAGACTTCAGATAGTCAAGGAGTAGCAAAGAAATAGAAATGACTCAACAGTTCATGAAGCTCTTGCAGCCGCACAAATGTGTTCTCTGTTATCTCATCCACTCCCCACCAAAAGACAGGCTTATCCTTTGTCAAGGTTTGCAAAGGAAAACTTCATATTTAAGGCTGTTTAGTACTCAGCTGTTTGCCTTGCTTAGTGATGGCAGGGCTTGCTTCACTACCAAATTTCTTTTCATAATTATATGAGTTCAATAAATATTTTCTGATGTTAATTTGTTCCTTTGTGCTGGTTATTCTGAAACTCATGTCCTAGACCCTTATCTTCTGCAGAGGAGGAAGAATAAAGTGTGTGTTTTAACCATGCACGAAAGAGTGTTGAAACTGGTAGGAATTGATTTGATACTGTTGTGAAATCAAGCCAAGAAACAAACCTGGACTTGTATTTTGTCCTCATGTTTCCTTGAGGAAATGATCCATTCTGAAAGGGGCAGAGGGGGAGGGGAGAGGACTTTGTGACTATCTCATCTTTAATCTCTCATCCCAGTGTTCTTGGTTTGTTTCTCAAGAACTCATAGAAGGGAAAATGATTCACCAGGTCTTTCACCAAAAGTAGCATTTAAGTCACAATAATGTCTGAGCAACTGTGAGATATTCAGACAGCTGTGTAGCAGCTGACAACTAATTTTATTTACTCGGGAAAGAATAATTTTTGCATGAATTACAGAAAATTAAAAATTCTCATGAGCTTTTTTGTGTCAACTTTTAATTCTGTGCTAATAGTTTAAAAACCTGATTCCAGTTGCCATCAAATGGCTTATTACTGTTTCTTTACTTCAATATTGTGTGAAACTACCTTTATAAGCAAAATAGGTTTTCATTTAGCATGATTATATCCAAAATTTGAAATAAAAAAATGTACCGAGCTAAAATCTCAATGTGGCTATTTCGGTACAACACAGTTTTCTTTACAAACAGACTTTTAGTGTGGTCATTGGTCAGAGAATATGCAACAGCTCAATATTTCATGCAATTAGGCCCTGTCTCAACATAATTAAATTACTCAGCAATGCAGGTTTTTAGAAAGAGTAGTAGAAAAATATTTCTTATCCTGGAAAGGGCTCATCAGCTTAAGCAATTTTGGAAACTAGACAAAATTCTTTATCTACACAGTTTTCCTGCTGTTTGCTCTGAAATTGCCTACTATTTGCACTGAAATTAGATTGGAGAGGAGGGTGTTGCATTATCATCCCACTTCTGAGATTCATATATGTCACTGAATAGCTTTCAAGTAAAATGATAGAAGGCCATCACCTTAAGCTGTTTAATTAAATTGGGAAAATTAAAGGAAAAAATTGTGTGGATTTATGCTGGGAAATATATTATATGAATATTTTATTTTTAATAGCTTTTGTGCACAAAGCTCCTTGACAGATTTGTTGCTTTAGAGAACATTTGAGAAAATGAATACTTAGTCAACAAATGATTTCTTCACAATCTATTGGGGAAGATGTTTCTAGTGCAAAATTTAGTAAGTATTACTTAAGATATTTGTAAAATAAAATGTTTCAATAGAAGAACAAAGCACTGTGAATTTATGGCATATTCAGTATTTGCAGCACAAAAATGGGAGCAAGCCTGATTCCAGCAGGTCAAGTCACTGGCTTTGCCAGACAGAGTGGCCTTAACAATATATTTACAATATCTGGCTCTAAATAATCATGTATCTGGAAGTAAATGCCAGAAAAATGGAATTTACTTGCATCTAATGTTACCGCTATATGGGTTAACTTATTGTGATATACATCAAACAGGTCTGTTTATCTACTTTTTTTAAATTTACTGCTACACAATTGCCTCTAACCTAGTATGATTTATACCAGCTGCTTAATCGCAGGGGAGTATATCTGCCACTGAAATCATTGCATTACCATGTGCTGGTTGCTGCCTTTTCTGTGAAGTGCATCACATTCTGCAATTTACCTGCTGTGGTCCTTTGCCACAATCCTGAAGAATTTCTAGTGGGTTTGCTTCAAGTCTGCTCCTTTTTTTTTTTTTTTGTAACAAAGTCTCACTTTTGTGGCTCTGGAATTTGCCCTAAATTCCCAAATACAAACACACTTAGTGTGAGGATTTTTGGATTTTTTTAATTAGTTTTTTTTTTTCTTATTTGTATTTCCTAAAATTATATCTCCTTGAAATCCTATGGACAACATCTGAACCACTCAAAGAGATGAATGTATGTCTTGGTTTATTTTATAATTTTTTCTACTGCATTAAATGGTAGACTTATACTGTAACTATCTGCTGAAGAAGTGATAAGGTTGCTGGAGTGCTACCAGTGCATTAATGACTGAACTTGCTCAATGCATTAACAATCGTTAGCTAACAACTTAGTTATGGAAACTCACTTGTAAAACATAAAGAAACTAATTTTTAATGATGTGTCTGCTACAGCAAAACATTTGATTCTAAAACTTTCAACCTTATGCAGAATTGGCAGTGAATTTTTGGAGGAATGACATCATATCAGCGTCCAAAAAGCAAAGTTTCTTTTTCAGAAGAGCCATTTATAATGAATGTTACAGGTTTTAGTGTTATTTACCAGTGGTTATGAGCATCTTCTTGAAGAGTAATGAAGCAGAAACCTGAGCAGAAGACAGAAAATAAGTTTATTTCCTGTGACTGTGTCTAATAATACTGTCCTGATTTTTCAGATGAATGAGCTACGCTCAACACATAGCTCAGTGGGTAATATCCATAGCAGTCCAGAAAGCAGGAGATGTCACTAACAGAAGCTGAAAACAATTTGAGGAGAGGATAGGGTTCATAATGCTGCATACCTGGGACACTGTAAATACACCAGGTCTCAGTGCAGCAATATAAAATGGAACAGACTAGCTCATGGTGGAAAGAAGCTGTTCCTCTTCTTTAAGGTAAAATACTTTAAATCATATGAATTACACTTAATATGGCAGCCTATGTTCAAAAGGTCCTTTGGGATGAGACTCAGACTTAGTGGAGATGTTCTAATGAACAATACATTTTCAACTTATTTTCTAGAAATAAGGGACATTGGACCAAGACTGCAGAAATGCATGTAAGTGCTTTTGGCAAGATCCTTACCTGACTGCAAGGGAGAGGGAGTGTGATAATTGCATAATCTGTTTCTCCTGAAGTGGTGGCTGAAGCCATTGAATAGGAAACCATTGCTACTGAGCAGTTGATGTCTGTCTATCATGGCAAGGGGCTGAGCAGTATCAGTTGTTTCATCATGCGAACTGCTGTATTAACTGCTGAGTTTTTCCTCAATCTGCCAGGGAAATGGGGGAATTCCAAAGGCAAAGGGTGAATACAGTAATAAATACAATAAAGTTAATTTGAATCTCTAGTAAGAAGTGATTATGACTACACTGTCCAAACTAAAAAAGGGAAAATTCCAGTTGCCTATACAATACCACAACAGGAGGGATATATCTCTCTTCAACATCCAAATTTGAGTGGAAATCATTGCACTTAGATTATCCTGGATTAACATTGTTGACATAATCATTTGGAAATAGATGAAGCTTTGCAGGAAACCAAATATGAGTGAGATGACATCAATAAAATTCTCTCAAATAAACAAAGACTTCTGAGGAACTAAGCACTTTGAAGGAGGATTGATGATCATGGTACTTGCAACAATTACACCCTTTAAATCCAGTTGCTGATTTTAAACAGTATCATCAATTATTCCAAAGACTTTCAGTTTCTTGTGCAAAGCTGTATAAAAGACATTAAGAGGATAACCCAAGAAAGTATCAGATGATGATATTCAAAATAACCAGATGCAGCTGACACAACAGAAGGAAGTGAATCCATCCAGAGGGAAGTGGGCCTATGGGAATCACATGAAATTCTGCAAGTCCAGGTGCAAGGTGCTGCCCCTGCATTAGGGCAATCCCATAAGAACAGACCGAGAGAAGAAGTCACTGAGAACAGCCTTGAGGATAAAGACACAGAGGTTCCAGTGGATGACAATAGGTCATGAGCCAACAGTGTGCACTGACAGCCCAGAAAGCCAACCATATCCTAGGCTGCATCAAAGCAGCATGTCCAGGAGGCTGAGGGAGGGGATTCTGCCCCTCTACTCTGCTCTGGTGAGACCCACCAGGAGTGTTGCATCCAGCTCTGGGATCCCAAGCATAACAAGGATATAAAACTGTTAGAATGTTGTAGGATGTATAACTGTTAGAGGGCCATGAAGATTATCAGAGTGCTGGAAAACCTCTCCTATGAAGACAGGCTGAGACAGATGGGATTGTTCAGCATGGAGAAGAAAAGGCTCCAGGGAGAGCTTATAGCACCTTCCAGTATGAAAAGCAGGCTTACAAAAACTGGGGGGATTACTTTTTACACAGGTAAAAAAGTGATACAGTGATAGTGATAGGACAAGTGGGAAAGGTTTTAAACTAAAAGTGGACAGATTTAGATTAGATATTAGGACGAAATTCTTCACAGGGGGAGTGGTGAGGCACTGGCACTGGTTGCCCAGAGCAGTTTTGGATGCCCTGCCCCTGGAACAGTTTGAGACCAGGTTGGTGGGGCCTGAGCAACCTGATCTAGTGGGTGGCATCTATGCCTGTGGTGGGGGAATTGGAACTAGATGATCCCCAAGGTCCCTTCCATCCCAAACCATTATATGGTTTGATGTTCATTTGGTGTCCCTTGCTTTTAACAAAGACATACAGAACTAGCTTGAATGTGTTCTTTTGAAAGATTTTTAAAAGGACTGTTGATTTATTTATTGGGTGAACCTTACTCAGGTGCAAAATACCTTCTAGGTCTGAATTGTGCTGTTGACAGTAACTGCCAGAATTCATAAACTTTAAGATTTATTTAGACTTTTTTGAGCTGTAACAAACTCAGGAGTGTGATCAGTGAGACTGTATACAAAGTACCAGGACAATAACCACTTTTAGACATTTTCTTTCTTTATAGAGCTTATCTGCTTATGACTGCCCATGAGTAAATGCTCAAGAAAACAGCTATGCCTCATTTACACCTAGTCCCCAAATAAGCGTGATCCCAGAGCTAAAGAAGTCTGTACCAGTATTTTGGTCTGTTTTTAAAATACAGCCTGAACCACAGAGTGAGTGTGATATGTTAGGATTATATCCCTCGTACTTTGGGGAATAAAATGTATCTGGGAGTTATTTCTCCTATTTGATGGAGAGGAAATATTAATGAGTAGGTCGGAGTCTCTGACAAATTGATTCCATTTAGCTGGCCTAACACAGCTAGCACTTTAGCAAAGTGTTACATTAATAATCTATCCTTTTAGCCTTACTGTTTTCTTGTGGAGGCAGGTGCCACAGTTTTCCTATTACTTTAAACAAATGTAATTAAACAGTGGTTTGGTGATTCGACTTCATGACCCAGACTTTGATGGTTTTTTCCGGGCTGAATTTGCTAAGTTGCTAAGCTTTTTTTGTCTCTTTAAACAAGATCAGGTTCTGGCTTCATGTGTCTCAGCCTTGAGGAAACTGCTCAGTCATGAAAGCAGAGAATTGCTATTTGTTTCCAAACGGCTGTTCAGTAAAAAGCTACCTAATAACTCGACAGTTTTGGTTATCTAGGCATCTATATGAATATCTCGCAAATCACAGGTTTGACTTGACAGGAAATACACTAAGACTTGTAACTGAACTGTAATAGAGAAGGCTATTCATGGATCCAGAACATTATTACAAATCATTCTACTGCCTCATCTATATTTTACTGCCTTTTTCTGGACCACATATTTAAATAGGCATCTAGGAAGGCACAGCTGTTGTGGTAGAAGGGAGTTCATTGAATACCATTCCAGCTGCAGGAAGAGTGATGTTAGGCAGCATGCCTGAACTGCGTGGTAATCCCAGCAGTCATTCCTGTGCAAGCACCTCGACTCTACCTGTCTCCTGAGAGAAAAGATGTTGTCAAGTTCCACCAGCCTCAGGGAGATGTTTTGTTCTCTGTCTGGTTTGCAGTATAAGCAAAACCACAAAGACTTAGAACTGGATTGGGATCCTTCTTGCAAATTTCTTCTTAACCAGAAAGCAACTTTTTTTTTGGCTTGTGGGGACCACTAGAATTGGTGTAAGGGCCACGGTGTCAGAAGGAAGTATAAAGAAGTAATACAAAATTTCATAGCAGCCATGACAGGCAAAAGAAAGTGCTCCAGCTATGGAGAGAAACAGGATAGAGGTGCTGCAACACAGAAAAAAGTGTTGCTGCAGCTGAGAGAAGTGACTGATTGCTCTTACGCTCTTGACTCTAGATCCAGAGGTTTTACCTAGTCTGGTGATAGAAACAACTACAAAACTCAGTGACAGTCCCTTCTGTTCCTCCTTTGCTAGTTGATTTAACAGTGAAAGAATCTCCCTCTGAGGCATTATGTCATTAGTTCAGATACTGTCTGCTCATCTGATGGAATTAACAGTTTAAGCATCCTGAAACTCTGTGTGGGTTTATGTATTGAAAATTTAATTTTAAGTTTAGGAAGAAGGGAAGAAATTATAAATGCTATTGGAGATGAAAAGGCAAACACTTCAAAGCTAGGAATTACCAGTATTTGAGGCAATAGCAGGTAATCATGTAATAGGTAACCATGAAGATTGTATCAAAATACATATGCACAAGGGAGTTAATTAAGTTTGCTTAAGAAACTTTTTTCCTTCAAAACACTGGTTTTTTTTCCTCAGTAGAGCACTGGGTTTTGAAACCTGAAGGATCTTTAAATGTAGACAATCATAAAGAATATTACAGTAATGCCTTATCTTGGCATCCTGCTAAGATACTAATTACTAGTTATATGTGGTACCAATGATTTCTGCAGATGGAGTTTTGAAAAAGGATTGTTTCCTTTTATCAATTTAAAATTTTCTGCCTTTCACTGTCTTCTTATACCTCTTTATTCTTATGAAGAGTGCCATGCAGGAGCTGCTTGATGTATGTTTTTCTGTTACAAATATGCTTTCATAGATATCTATCTTATTTTGAATCTATACAGCTCCAACTTCCTCAGTTTCTCATGTGGTTTTATGAGCTGACATCCCTAGCAGCTAAATAGAGCTTTTTTTACAGTCTCTCTGCCTTACCAGAAAACTAAAAATTATGTTCAACATTGAAAATTGATGAACTGGTCAGGATGTCACAGAAAAAAACAGAATCATGATAGATGTAGGAAAAAGAAAAAGACAGATGGAAGAATAGACTGGGCAATTTTCACTGTTTCTGAAAAAGGTGGAGGAAAGGCATGGTTTACAATGGCAAAATATAGCAGACAGTGACAGGAAATATTAAATATTTAGCCACATAAATGCCTCAGAGTTCTCATTGCATGTTCACATGCTGCTTTTCTTCCACCTGCCTTTTAGACTATATCATACAAATAGATAATTTATAACTGGATGACAGTCACCTTTACTATAGCAGTCCATGCTGGCACAATATTGAATGACATTCAAACTCCTAAGTCCTGTGTGGCTTCAGCTATTGTGGGTTTTAGTGTGCAGAAGTATTATCAAACGTGCCACCAGCAGGCTGAGCGAGATGATCACTCCCCTGTGTTCAGCCCTCATGAAACCATCTTCTGGAGTGCTGTGGAAGGAGTCTTGTGGAGGTCCTCCAGAAGGGGTGAGGACTGGAGCATGTGGTACATAGGGAAAGGCTGGGGGATCTGGGTTTGTTCAGGCTCAGAAAGGAGATTGAGGTGAGACCATATTGCAAATTATGCTTATCAAATAGGAGAAAATAAGGAAGATGTAGTCAGACTTGGAGGTGTAGAGTGGTAGGAAAAAAGAGTCAGAAGACGGAAAACTAGAAATTCTGGCTATGTCAGAGGAAAATATTCCCCATGGGGACCATTAAATACTGGAACAGATTGACTGGTAAGGCTGCGGGATCTGTGTCCTGAGAGAGATTCAAATCCTGACTTGATGAAGCCCTGAGCAACCTGACTTAATTGACTTTAAGCAGGGTTTGAACTACACGTATCGTCTTCAAATTCAACTATTCCACAGATTTGTGTGGGACCAAATAGATGGACTCCAGCAGTCAAGGAAAAAAGAAGACTTAATAAGATTTGTGCTAAAAAATCTAAACAGTTCATCCATTAAGTTATTGATATCCACTTAAAATAGAATTGAAGGGAAAATATGCAATCAAATAAAATATAGAAAGAAATATTTTGTCATATCAAAATCTTTTGCAGGAACAACCGACATTTGCTTCTAACATGTTTTAATATTCTTTTGTCAGCATTCATTCTCGCTATGAAATCTTTTTGTATTACCTAGAGATTAAATTCTTGATATTTAGAGCTTTTTCTGGTCCATTTTGAGGGCATATTAACCCGTATTAACACCAAATGTAGCAAATAAATGATAATATCCTGACGAAGAGATTTTGCCTGTTAACTGCTTTTCATATGTGCAGTCTTGTATGTCTCTGGTGATTTGTTTATCTGGAATCACACAGTATGTTCCCAAAGTACACCATAAAAATAACATAATCATGATGTTATCTGTTCTGTTACAAAGTATATGACAATATTGTGTTTATTGTTAAATACAGCCTCAAGGACCTCATAACAGTGCCAAACAAGTAAATTGTTTTCAATTAAGGACATCGTCTCAGTGCTCGGCAAACACAGAAGATTATTTATGTATGAGTTTGATGTTGTTAGAAAATGTGTAGCAGAAGCACCCAGTTCAGCTTTTGTTTGGTTGTAACTAAAAGCAACAAAGACCGAGTACAACTATAAAAAAAATTATGCCTATAATAAACCTAGGTCATAGACGGTTAGTTCATTTTGTGTTGTTCATAATGTATGGGTACTCCTAATGATTCCATTAGAGTTCAAATAACAGAATTCAGCACAAATGTATTTCTACTGAGCAGTAGAAACACAATTTCTCTGGAACTGCAGCTGCTGTAGTTGAAGATTAGTCTCTTACTATCCCTTAGGGAGATGACTGTCTCTGCCAGCTGACTTAGTTTTTATACTGCCAGCGATTTATTAGATTGCTTTGCTCTTAAGTGTGATAATAGGCCTTATGCTTAGCAAGGTTTAGAGACTTCCGGTGCATTAATGGTTTATGGCAATGACAGTGAAGACACATTTTGTTTACCTAACAAGACAAGCCAAGCTACATCTGATGTGTACTAGAGATTAGATTTAACTGGTAGGAACACTGCCAATTAAGTCTTCAATGCTTTGCAATTATTTTTATAATTGTAATCTAATCATTTACATATTTGATGCATCAACATTTTGTTGCACTACTGTTCTGTGTGACTCGAGTGGTATAGAAAACTTTTGTCTGTAGCCATTTTACTCAGTTCTTTGGTATCGATGTATTTTCTTTGGATAGTTTATTCACTCAGATATAGCAATATTTGGAGGCTGAGAAAACTCCCACCTAGGATCCCATATAAACCTGCTTGGGGGATTCATTTTACAATGAAATTGATTGAAAGTTTCAATCTTGTGAACATAAACCCTGGTTGCTGTAGTTATTCCGTATAATGGTCAAAATAGTACCCTGGTTTGCTGTCACTCAGTTTCAGTGACAGTGATAGCTTTTGCTGCTCAAATAAATATTTCACATGAAGGAGTCCTGTGCTGATTGCTTTTTGCTTCTTCTCAACAAAGCAGATTTATCAGCTATTAGTGGTAGAAGACAGAGAGTGAAGATCAGTGGGTCAGGTGTCTGGCATTGATTCACTGTTATCTGCAAAAAGCTCCAGGGACAGAATTGAGCATATTTATCAAGCAATTGCATATTGAAGGGTTTGATGCCTCAATTATTTAGGCTCAAGTATATCAGAAGATGTTAGATGTTGAACAAATACTGATATTAGCACTTGTATGGTTTCAGTGCAAGTGTGGTGCTTGCAGCAAGGGGTAAGTCAGGGAGGCAAAATTCAGCTTTTGTTATGAAATGTGCTGGTCCATGGTTTTAAACATTTAACTTTCTTTGCATCAGGTTTTAAATGGACTTTGTAAGGTTTGAGTTCATACAGTTATTCAAAACCATCTAAAAGAAATATATTTTCTGCAGAAGCTTAAGGACACTCACAGGCTAATAACTCACATTTATTTTTCTCCAATATATCCATAAATATTATGAAATGGAGTAAGAAGTTGCAACAGTTCTATATTGTTTCTGAGGTTAATTTTAATTGACTGATGGTATGCATTGGGTTTTTTTCTTTGGTTGTTGTTTGTTTTGTTGTGGTTTTTATTATATCTATATTGAATATAATGACTTTTTGTTATAGTCGTCCAGAAACTGAGACCTGATCCTGGAGTATATATATCCATAATAATGTAGAGGGCAAATGAGACTTCCAGTCTGCAGCCCAGTCATGGCTGGTGAGCTGAGCACTGCAGTTTCTCAGCTGTAATGATCTGTAGAATGTGCAATGTGCTACTGCCTGTTCCCAGATACCCTTGAAGGTGAAGCTGTAGTAAGCTGTGATCTTAACCCTGGAGAGTCCCAGTGGAGTTATCTGTGTGCTGGTCAAGAGAAAACTGATCACATATGAACAGGCACACATCTGACACAGTCATAATAAGGGTGGACGTGCGCACATGGACGCATAAGACAAACTTCAGGTAAAGTGAAAATAATAATAATAATAGTAATAATAATTTTCTCTGCTAAAGTCATTCTTTTGTCTCAGTGAAATTTGGTTTGAAGATTATATGCTCTTTTTACATTCCTCTTGGGATGCACAGGCAGAGTAAGAGATGATCAGTCACAGAAATAATTACGAAGACTGCCAGTCATTCAGCAAGCCAAATGACACAAGTAGGAACCATCTCATTTATGACTAGCAGGGAGCTAGGTAGGATTTTCTTTTTAATAGCAAGTTTAAAAAAGGACTAAACCCAAGAAGCTGCAATAGGCTGCCAAAATTATGGTTGCAGGATCAAATTTTTTTTCAAGACTCTGTTTTGAAAACAGCTGGTGGGGTTGAATAGCCCAGTTTTTCAATCTCATTTGTAACCTATTTGTGTGCACAGTTTGCTAAGGATGTTTAGATGTCTGGTCTCCTGTGTTTCTGGCACTGTGGAGGTTTGTGGCCTGCAGGATACTCAAATACAGCCTGTGGGGGTGCAGCGTAGCAGTGGGGTGGAAGCAAATAATGGGTTTTCAGTGAATTTAAACAGTCAGGATTATCTTGTCAGTGGTACTAGCCTAAGCAATTGTCATGGTTGTGTGTATGCTTCTATTTTCCAGGGATGAAAATGTACATAGATGTGAATGTCAGTTAGGTGTGGCCCTCAGGCCCTTGGCAAGAGGCTGGTGTGACCACTGATGGCGAAAGATGTGTTTCTCCTGTGGGGAATATGAAAGTGATTTCGGCTTGAGTGGCTTCAGGAACATCACTGGGTGCAGCATTTATCCAGATTCAGCAAAAGGATGGTGAAAAGAGAAGGCATCAAACGATAGTTAAAAAGCTTTTAGATCAGATGCTCCAGCTTCTGGTTTTTGTCTTTACGGAGTGTCTATCACACCATTTGTTCTTCTCTGTACTGGCAGTCTCTCCATGTGTTCATCAGGAATTTTCTAACAAGTCTTATTCTACAATAGGTTTATTTTACCAGGAAAGTGTACCTTGTGCATGCTTTAAGAAAGTATGTGCTAATGTTTATTTGGCAAACAGTACAGATTTATTTCAGCCTACATTTATACACTTACTTCAGACATTCAGATGAGCAAATTTTTGTTTACACAATGCGAGTGTAAAGAATGTGTCATAAGTACTGGTGTGGACAGAGGAACCTAGCTCATAGGAATTGTTCATACTGAAATATTTTGTAAAACTGTCCTGAAATTTTTTCTGTGTGTTCTGTCAAATTGGTGTAGGGAAGAATACTATATTGTTTAGGTAATCATCAATTTAGACAAGTATACACATAAACACAGCAAATCATATATTAACGGTAGCCTTTGAAAACACTGAAAACCTCTGAACAACAATCTACAGGCACCATTCTGAAAAGCACTTACACTTTGAAAATTAACATCTCTTTTTATATAATCTGAACAGAAATATAGTAAATAATGAATTTGGTTTCAGTAGTTTATGAAATTTAGTTTTGTATGAATATTGTGAGAACTAGCAATTGAATTTGTTTTATATTAAAGTGGATTGAATAACCTTACAAGCTATTTTTACTTAGACTGAAATATAATCTAAAGCAAGTTTCCTTCCATTCTAATTAGTTTATTTTCCTGATTACCTCTAAAAATGAAATGAAAGCAGTTGAAGAATGAAATAATTCTTATATTTTATTTTGTTATTTAGATTTATGTTGCTTGATACTTAACCACTGCTGTGCATGTACTTGTCAAAACATGAGGAATAATTTGTCCAAATATATGTTACCTTTAGTTGGGAATATTTGCAAACTGCATCATCTAAATATATGATGATGCAGTTCGCAGTTTCCCTTCCCCCCCTAAAGAGGGGAAAATAAAATCAATTACTCTGCTTTACAGAAAAGAAAATTCCCTTAGAGATCTGAAATATAAGTCCATTCATTATAGAAGGGAACTTTAAAAAAATGTATAACTTTATATAAAGTGTACCTTTCAGATCTATTACATGACTAGAAAAACAAAAAGTCATGTCAGAAAAACTTTAAAAAGTTGTAGCACCTATTTATTTTTCAGGAAAATTTCCAAAGTATACAGGAAATAGAAATCTTGCTCAGAGTATTTTAGTTTATTGCATTCCCTCTGCCTTGAAAATCATAGTAGAAACCTCCAAGGACTCCTATAAAGATGTATTACATCATAAAGCAAACTAAGGACAGTAACCCATGTTATTAAACTGTCAACATACATTATACTGCAATCTATCCACAATCTAACTCAACTTAAAGCCTCACTCATGGCAAAAAGTTTAAAACATAAGACTACTCTCTAATCATCTAAAGCCCACGGTACTTTGGAAAAAATCTTGTAATAATCGCTCCACTACTTCATCACAGTATGTGTGAATTTCATTGGTTTTGTACTGCAAATGCTCAACCATTACCAGGAAGGATTCTGAAGGATTACCACTTAAAAGGTTTTGTTAGTGATGCTGCAGATTTCTTATTTCACAGAATGTTAATAAAGGTTTGCTATAACAGACATAATGAAAAATAAATCTTAAAACACAGTGCTTAAACCTTACTGAATTTCCACATTAATATTTAATAACAAATCAGATAAAATTACACTGATATAAAGTCTGCCTTCTCAACTAAAGAAAGGAGGACTATTGCTTTGAATGATGAAATACTGAAGAGTGGTGTCATCTGGCAGGATTTATGATAACTAAAAATTTCAGATCTGCTGATAACATATGTTAAGAGAAGACATTCCAGTTCTAAATATTAATCTAAATCATCATTGGTAGTTTCCATTTTAGCATTATCAAGGAATCTTGAGGTTTGTTATAGATGTTCTTAACCCAGAGTTTATCATGCGAGGTGTGACATATAAGGGGTTATGGATACAGAATAACAAGAAAATTTAATCAAGTAACTAACAAGGAGAGGTCAGTTTTGAAGTCTTTGTGAAGTCTTAGTGTCAGATCTTTTGCCTTCTTCTGCGAGATGGAAGTGGTTGGTACTTTCTTTTTTCCTTTTCCTTTGCACCTCTCGCCCCTCCCCCCCCCCCCCCCCCCCCCCCCCAGCTCACTCGCGGGGGAGTGTCAGAAAAAACAA